>CM061223.1:72342681-72766050 GCA_030844895.1 Ambrosia x helenae
CCAGCATGACTTTTACGCTTGACAGGTCCGAACAGATCCATGTGCAAACGTTCAAGTGGCAATTCAACGGAATTGACTTTCTTTGGCTTATGGGATTGCTTGTGCTGCTTACCCTTCTTACAACTCACACACTTGTCATTTAAGTGAAAATGTTTAACGTTCACGCCCATGACAAGTTCATTCTTCACCAATTGATTCATCTTTCGTAGGTGAATGTGTCCTATTCTCCTATGCCACATGATAGATTCTTTTTCTGTAGCATTGGAGAGAAAACACGTGACTTGGCGTTGAGTAGTCATTGCTTTAGACATGTCGAGAATGTACAAGTTGTTCACTCTCGGTGCCTTTAACATCACCCACTCTTTTGGTAACTCGAAACCCGGCTTGAGTATGTAGCAAGATTTGTCATCAAAGAATACAGAAAATTGCTTATCACATATCTGACTGACACTGAGCAGATTGTAATCAATTTGCTTCACATAAGATGTTCTCTCAAAACTCACTATTCCATTGCTGACACTACCCTCCATGGTAATGTAACCTCCCTTGTTTCCTACAAACGCTACATAACCTCCATTGATATTTCTGATATCGAATAGTAGCGAAAGATCCCCGGTCATGTGACCAGAAGCTCTACTGTCAACAATCCAAAGACTTCTCACAGGGACAGTTGAAGCTCCCTGCACATATCAAGTAAAGAAATTAGATTTTTCGGGGACCCAAGCCTGTTTGGTCTTGGGTCTTTGAATAGTTTGTTTCAAAGATTCAGATTTTTCACAAACAGTTTGATTTGAATCTATCTTTTTCTGATCACTCAAATCCTTTTCATTCTCTGATTTCACATGTTGTTGTGAAGTTGAAGCACCATCAGAACCCTTTGGTGACCAAGATTGTTCAGATCGTTTGAAGATCCGGATTTGAGATTTTGGGGTCTCAACCAGTTTCTTTACTTCTTCTTTGAACGAGACTTTCTTGGTTACCTTCTCTAATTTAACAGAGACAGGTCCAACTGTTAGTTTGACAGCAGGTTTATCAGGAACCTATTTCTTGTCAACAGTTGAGTTCACCATTGGTTTCTTAAGAGATTTTTCAGTAGCTATCCGGTTACGGCGATCATATGTCATCGGACGATTTTCCCTCCTTTTAAAATAACTGCTTTGATTATAAAAAGGTGCTGGTTGAGGGACAAACCGTCTTTGTGGATAACAATGATTGTCGACTGGACTTTCATACTTCTGCTTCATTTCCACCTCGTGCCTCTTGTGCCTTACGTACGGGCAGTGAGCAAGTAAATGCCCTCTCTCCCCGCACTTAAAACATGCACGGTACTCTTCAAAATTGTTCTTGGCGTTCGACTTAGCATAACTAGTGATAGGATATTGATCATCCACACACCTTCTTCTTAAACTCTCAGGAGCTGGGTCCTTTGAGTAAGTCGGCTCAAGAAAACCATTTGACTTTTCTTTTGGTTTAATAAATTCTGTGACATGGACCTTTGGTTCTTTAGGAACATCCAAATAAATTTTCTTTAAGACTTCTGGAGGTACATCATTTGTTCGCTCATGTTTCGGGAACCAAATGGTACTCTCCTGCCAAATTTTCTCAATTTTTGAATAATTGGCAAATTTTATTGGATATTCTTCATCAGAAATTATTTTATCGGATCCTTCCATCCGATAGAAAATTTTAACAGGTTTATCACAAGATTCATTTTTATTTTCATTTTTATTCTCATTTTTCTTCTCATTTCTCTTCTCAACAGGCTTAACTGATTGATTCTTTCTATGAGCGTTAGCCATGGGATGCACAATCTGAGATGGTGAAACAGGTTCAGTAGTGATTATGTGATTTTCATCAGGAATATCACACACCTTTTCAGAAACCTTCTCAGACTGTTCATCCTCTGAATCAGAATCATCAGCAGCAACTACACCTTCATCATTTCCCAATACAGGTCCAACATCAGAATAAGGGTCTCCCACACTGGAGGTGTTTGACTCGTCATCCGATGTAGAGTCAGATTTAACTGAGCTCTCCGGTGCTATTGAATGAAAATTATGGTTTTCAAACAACACCGGAGCTGGGACAGCTTTGTAGTTGGCACTACTCGACTGTGAAGGCTCTTCTATTATATGATCAACAACATAAGCGATATGCTTATAACTCTCCAGTTTCTTGTTTACTTTTTCTGCAAAGCACTTGATGGTGGCCATTTCAAGTTTTGTGTTTTCTAAATCATTTATATAATTATTTATGGCCATTTGTTTCAAAGATAAAGTCTTTTTTAATTCTGAAACATCTTTCTTATAACCATCAAGTACTCTGTTAAACTCTTTTGCTTCTTTTTTATAGGATTGATAGTTGATTTTAGCACTCTCAAGCTGAACCTTGAGTTGCTTATTCTCCTCTGTCAATTTATCACAAGCATTGCAATGTCTAACACAAGTTAAATTTGAATTAGAAGCAGATTCAGTACTTACCTGTTTTGGAGGTTCTGTCATGGCCATCAATGCAAAGTGTGCATCATTCCCAGCGAAAAACTTTGAATAATCAATCATGGTACAAGCATCATCCACCATGCATGATTTTCGGGTCATCAAAAAGTCAGCTTTAGCAAGCAATTGGTCAATGTCATCATCCAGTGAGTTAACACTAGATTCAAAGTCAGACTCACTCTCCTCATCAGAATAAGAAGAATCAAACTGCTCTGGAATATCAGCAACCGAATCAAGAATCATCCCAGACTTCTTCTCAGTACAATCATCACTCTCTTCATTCAACTCCTCGATCCTCACCTCAGATATATTTTCAGTCACTACCTCCTCTTCAACCTCTACCGGCTCATCCAAATTCATCTGCTGCGCAACACAAGCCACATTCCCAGTTGTAATCTCCTCAACACCTAACTGCATCCCTGTCCAATCAAATTATCTCTTGTATTAAGGCCCAGAAGTGTTTACGAAAGGGTCATGTTGCATTCTTAGCGCACCTTGTGGATAGAAGACTTGACGATATTCCCATTGTAAGGGATTATCTAGAGCTGTTTCCTGAAGACTTGCCTGGGTTATCCCCACCCCGACAAGTTGAATTTCAAATCGATCTAGTCCCTGGAGCAGCGCCCGTCGCACGATCTCCCTATCGATTGGCTCCATCTGAGATGCATGAGCTATCCAATCAATTGGAAGAATTTTTGGATAAAGGTTTCATAAGACCGAGCTTTTCGCCATGGGGAGCTCCGATTTTGTTTGTTAAAAAGAAGGATGGAACTTTCCGTATGTGCATAGATTACCGTGAGTTAAACAAACTTACAATCAAGAATCGATACCCGTTACCAAGGATTGATGATTTGTTTGACCAACTTCAAGGTTCCAGCTACTACTCAAAGATTGATCTAAGGTCAGGATACCACCAGTTGCGTATTCAAGAGGAGGATATACCGAAGACCGTGTTCCGAACTCGTTACGGTCATTATGAGTTTTTAGTCATGCCGTTTGGATTGACAAATGCGCCGGCTGTTTTCATGGATTTGATGAATAGAGTATGCAAACCCTACTTGGACAACTTCGTGATTGTATTCATTGATGATATATTAATATACTCACGAACCAAGGAGGAGCATGAGAATCATTTGAGGTTGATTTTGGAGTTGCTCAGAAATGAGAAGTTGTATGCCAAATTCTCCAAGTGCGAATTTTGGATTCGTGAGGTTCATTTTCTTGGACATGTGGTGAGTGAGAAAGGTATACATGTTGATCCGTCGAAGATTGAAGCAATAAAAAACTGGGACGAACCAAAGACCCCAACCGAGGTGCGACAATTTTTAGGTTTGGCTGGATACTATCGGAGATTTATTGGGAATTTTTCAAAGATAGCTCAGCCATTGACTATGTTGACCCAGAAAAACAAGAAGTTTGATTAGTCGGATAAGCAAGAGTCGGCATTTCAATTGTTGAAGCAAAAACTTTGTGATGCGCCGATATTGTCTCTCCCAGAAGGTACAAATGATTTTGTGGTTTATTGTGATGCATCACACCAAGGTCTCGGTTGTGTATTGATGAAAAGGGAGAAGGTTATAGCTTATGCTTCCCGACAGTTGAAGGTGCACGAGAAGAACTACACCACTCATGACTTAGACTTGGGTGGTGTAGTGTTTGCTTTGAAGATTTGGAGGCACTATCTTTATGGTACAAAGTGTACTATCTTCACTGACCACAAGAGTCTTCAACACATCTTCGATCAGAAAGAATTGAACATGAGGCAACGAAGATGAGTGGAACTGCTGAATGACTATGACTGTGAGATTAGGTATCATCCGAGGAAAGAAAACGTTGTAGCAGATGCCTTAAGTCGGAAGGAACGGGTTAAGAGGTTACGCATCCATTCATTAGGTTTAACTATTCATACGAATCTCACCGCTTAAATTCGTGATGCCCAACATGACGCCCTTAAGCCTGAGAATGTGAAGCAAGAGTCTCTGTATAAAATGGTTAAGCAATTAGAACCGAAGTCAGATGAAACGTTATATTTTTCGAATCGAATTTGGGTACTACTGTTTGGAGGCTTACGCGAGTTACTACTAGACGAAGCTCATAAGTCTAGGTACTCAATTCACCCAGGGACCGATAAAATGTACAAGGATTTGAAGGAATTTTATTGGTGGCCAAGCCTTAAGAAGGATATAGCGGCATATGTAGCTCGTTGTTTGACTTGCTCAAAAGTAAAAGCCGAATATCAGAAGCCATCAGGATTGTTACAGCAACCGGAGATTCCTAAATGGAAATGGGAGCAGATTTCTATGGATTTCATCACCAAGTTACCTAAAACTTCTAGTGGTCATGATACCATTTGGGTAATTGTTGATCGATTGACAAAATCCGCTCACTTCTTGCTGATTCGAGAAACCGACAAGATGGCAAAGTTAGCACGGTTGTATATTAAGGAGGTGGTTTCAAAATATGGTGTTCCAGTGTCTATTATCTTTGATCGTGATAGTCGGCTCACTTCAAGATTCTGGAAGACTTTGCAAAAAGCGTTGGGTACTCGGTTAGACATGAGTACAGCCCATCACCCACAAACGGATGGTCAGAGTGAGCAAACTATCCAGGCAATTGAAGATTTTCTACGGGCTTGTGCAATTGATTTTGGTGGTAACTGGGATTCGCATCTTCCTTTGGTGGAATTTTCTTATAACAATAGTTACCACGCAAGTATCAAAGTCGCACCATTCGAAGCCCTTTATGGTCGTAAGTATAGATCTCCGTTGTGTTGGGCGGAGGTCGGGACAAACAATGATCGTTTGAAGGACCTGAGCTTATCCCAGAGACCACGGATAAGATTTTTCAGATCAATGATCGTTTGAAAGCAGCTCGAGACCGACAGAAGAGTTATGCTTATATAAGACGTAAGCCTTTGGAATTCCAAGTTGGTGACAGAGTTCTCCTGAAGGTTTCACCTTGGAAGGATGTTCCAAGATTTGGAAAGCACGGGAAGCTTAACCCTAGGTGCATTGGTCCTTTTGAAGTTTTGGCTAGGGTTGGTCCTGTGGCTTATAAGCTCAAGTTACCCCAAGAGCTTAACGAGGTTCATGACACTTTCCATGTGTCAAATCTAAAGAAATGTATTTCAGATGAGACATTGATTATTCCTCCCGAAGAGATTCACATTGATGATAAGCTTCACTTTATCGAGGATCCAGTAGAAGTGATGGATTGGAAGACCCAAAAGCTTAGACCAAGTTAAATCAGGTTGGTAAAGGTCCGATGGAATTCGAAACGAGGTCTTGAGTTTACATAGGAACGCCAGGATCAGATGAAGAAGAAATACCCTCATCTTTTTGCGTCAAAAGCAGTTTCAAACCATGCGACTTGAAAAATTCGCGATGAAATTTCTTTAACTAGGGGAGAATGTGACAACTGGCAAATTTCAGGTCTTAATCTGTACTATTATAAAACATATTAATTAGTTCAGCGTCAATAAGATTTAATTACTTATTAATTAAAGTCTTTTAAATTCTAGCGAAGTCCTAAAATGCATAGGTTTGCATTGGGTCATTTTTAGATATTACGGTATCGCGTAGCGATATCTTAACTAAAACAAGCATTGGTAACGATCTGATTAACTCTAAAAATATAGGAATCAATTATATGCATGGAATAGCTTACAGTAATTTATTATAAGTGAGAACTATGTCAAAATATATAAAAACATGAGCATATGGTTTTTAGTTCGCATTGTGCGGTACAGTGCGCATGTCTAAATTTATGAAATAAACTAGACGTGATACATATTTAGCACCCAACATGATTATGTTATATTTTATTTAGTATAGCATGTTTTATTATTTCACACATTGTTTGATAAAAACTTTCTAAAAAACCCGACTTTTTATCTACAATACGCAAGATTTACACCCCTAATCGCTAGATTTATATCCAAAATTCATCAAACCTAACCCACCATGCCACCAAAATCAGCCACCACATTAGGATGGACCCCACCCCAAATTTTCCGGACGGTTCATCAAACCTAACCCACTATGCCAACAAGTGTTTTTATAGTCATCATTGGCAAGACACTAATCTCATTGTAAGATTTCCACATGTCTTAATGGCATGTCAACAAATCATCATCATCACATTATATATATCATCCATCACCATCATCCACCCTAACACAACAACTCCATCCATCTCCTCTCTACAACCGTAGCCACATCCACCACCCCCTTTCACCACTATTTTTCCATTAATACTTAAAATCATGCTTGAATCATCAACCTATGGAGTTTTGTTGGTGATTTAGAACAATAAATGGTGTAGAACAAGTGATTGTGAAGCTCATTCAAGAACCATCTTCTCATTTTCTTTACACTCATTCAAGAATATTTGGGTATAATATTCATCTCTTTTTCTTGTTAATCTTTATATAAAAGTTGATGTTTGATCGCGTGTCGAAGTGCTAATCAAAAAAATATTTTAAAAACAACTCCTTAGCTACAAGGACTGCAGTATAGGGAGTAGGGTTGTCGAACCACGAGGAGTATATGGTTAGTGTTAGTAGCAATTTTATAGATTAAACTAAATTATTTTTTACGAAGTTGATTTGCTGCTTGCTTGCAAAAACAAAGTGATTGATTGAAAAGTAATAAAAAAAACAATAATATAATGAAAAGCGGTCACTCCGGGTTTCTGATTCGGTAATTATCAACTGAATTATGTTAATACCCTACCTAGGAAATCACATAGACATGACTTTGTTTAAGTTGTTCAACCCAATTCAGCTATCATAACATTAATTGCAAAGTTAAATTAATCCTAGTGCAAGAAAACCAAGATACGATAACATAATGCAATAATATTAATCAACCAAACTGTCTAGATCAGTCAAACATACAATTAGACGCAAAGAACATTAAGGTGTTCACAAAATCTAATCCAAGTAATAAGTATCAAACATAAAACAATTGATAAAATAACCAAATCGTTCACCCGGAGAAACCGCAAGATGATTAGCCTTGCATCTTCATGATTTCGGCTTCAAAACTTGTTCTGGATTGCTCTGGCATCAACCGGAATGAATGGAACTGCAAAAAGTCTTCCAAATCGTCCCTTGGAAGCTCTGGAAGTCGAAGAATACATCCCCATACGGCTGCTAGGTTTTTAATTGCGAAAATGGGCTTTTTATGGGCTGAAGAGTTATTAGAGACCCATGAACAACTGTTTCTGGAATTAGAGGGTCTCTAATAACCTAAAAGTGACGCGATGGCATCTTCAGTAATTATCACAATTCATTAAGGGTAAAATCGTCATTTTTCCTCTGTTTTACTTCCTGGAGACCCGCGAATAACTTTTACTGAAATTAGAGGGTCTCTAATTTCAGTTCTTCCAGATTTGTTTATTTTTTGATTTCCAATTTCATCGAATGCTCGTCTCCTCTCCAACTAAGCTCTTTTTCTCTCGTTTTAGCCCACGAACACCTGCTTAACACCAAGACACAAATAAGTATCTTAGACACGATATAAACGAAAGATAAACGATTAAAAACTATACAAAACCACTATATAAATGTGATGCATTTGGCAACACATCACACCCCCACACTTACCTTTTGCTTGCCCTCAAGCAAATCTGCTCAAAGCACTACCACGAATAAGTAACAAATACCTCAAACGCCCCCGCCATGCACTAGTTAGGGTCCAAAGTCATACCCCATTCATAGATCATCATTAGATGTGTTAATTCAACAGGCAACCGTGATGCACAATTTTTAAAACAGAACTCTCCCGACTAAGTCTAACATGCTTTCGGTTTTTATTCTCATGCAACACACCCCTCACAATTTTTCACTCCACTCGGTTTAATATCTGGACTAGCATGTAATGCGCTAGTATATTCACTCAAAACCAAACATGCAACTCTGTTATCATAGGCTTGTATAACAATCACACCTCAACTGTAGACAATGCACATATCTAAAGGACTTACGGGTTTTGGGCTTCGGGTAAAGGTAGGATAGATTTGGCTAACGATTTGTTTAAAAACAAGGGTTTCAACACGCTTGAATGACCATCCTTATTCACTAAGCACCATAATACAATAATCACACAACTTTGGTCATTTTTGACCCATACACATACTTCTATTTTTTTTTCACTTTTTTCTTTTTTCATTTTTTTTTCATATATATTTTTTTTCTTTCTTTTTTTTTCTTTTCTTTCACAGCTTAAATATAACTCAATCACTTGAACTAAACATAAACACGATGGATGTCATCAATTTATTACACAAAGGTAAACAGATCAATTTGGGTAATAGGTTTAATCAAATGAAAGGGTATAGGCTCAACATGGGCTACTAAGGGTAATTTTGGATAAACGGGTCAACACATAACAAATAAATGGGTATCAAAAGAAAAGGGAAAACCTAAATTGCCCTTATCATCTATGTGCATATCTAGTCTACAACCTTGGCATGTATCAAATCACACAAGTTCTGCAACAGAGAAACATCTGGCCTACACTCAACAAATGAAAATATATATGTATCAATCTATCATCTAGTGGGCTCAAGATCTCACCAAAGTGTGGAAATGGGTTACCGATGTGTGCATGCATTTATTACTGACAGCTCGTTACACCTAATCGGGCAAATTCTAAACATTTTCTCTAAAATACCTGCTGAAAACGATTCATATGTCTGTTCTAAAGAATTGGACCATGATTAAGGACCCACACACCACAAGCAGAGACAGAAAGAAAGCATTGAAACAGTCGTTTTCATGCCCGATCAAACCGCTTTTAGAACATTTTTTTAATTTTTTAATTTTTAATTTTTTAATTTTTAATTTTTTTAAAGACTTAAAAACAAATAAAATCAAAATTTCCCCACCCCCACACTTGAACAGCACATTGTCCTCAATGTGAGCTAAGGAATAAAATAAAGCAGAAATAAAAATATTGTACAACAATAATAAAAAGGAACAGACTCCCCTGGATATATGCAGTGCGCGTATGAGTCTCGTTCAGTTCCTCCCACTACGACCGTATAGCATTCATTCGCGGACGATAAACTGCGTAGCCTATAACAAAGAAACAAAAAGGAAAAAAAAACAAACAAACAAATTGGGATGCCTGCAAACATTAGTGGTTTCCGGATCGTCTCCTCCCGAATGGAGATTGAGTACGGGCAGGGCAATCGATTATTCAAATCATATCAAGCAATCCCATGACTCAAATAAAAATAAAACTGACTCAAACACACTCAAAATAAAAATAAACTAAAATAAAACAACATAAAAACAAATAAATATACAAAATATACAAAAATCATACCTGATGTTCATTCATGGTGGTCTCAAAGAACATTTGCCTACCGAATTCCCGATGTATGTTCGGTAGTTGACATGTCGAATCTTTATCTTCTTTCTTATCTTTGACATGTCTGCAGTATCATTGCTGGGCCACTTCACTATACCTTGTCCAAGGTCTTCAATGTTCACCTTCCTCTTATGCCCACTCAAGCCATCATCTTCAACTTTGTCTATTTTGCTCATAAATATGGAAGGATGGTTAGGGTACACCAAGGTTATTTGGCTCACTGCTTCTTCAGCAGGTGTGTCTACAAGTGGTTGTACGTACGAAGTCACGTCTACCTTAAGGCTTGTAGCTTCCTCTTCTAAGGCTTCCTCCATCACATCCTGCTCCATATATGCCTCTTCAACAACTTTTTCAACCACATCAACATTAACCATATCTGGTTCAACTGTCAAATCTTCAAGTTCCAAATTTGCTGCCAGTTGACCAACTTGCTTAAACAATGCCTCAACGGTGTGGTCCTGAACTTCATTATCCTTCTGAATTCTCTTAAAGTCCTCCCGGATTGCCTTTACATCTTCTTGGACAGCCTTTACGTCTTCTTGGACAACCTTTATGGCCTCTAAGATCTCACTCAGTTGATCATTGCTGTCCTTTTCATTGTTTTGTTGCTGCTGATAACCGTAGTCAACACTCTGGCCTCCATTCACAATCGAATCAGTATTCATATAATAATATGCAGTTTGTTCCCTAGATTGATAAATGTTTGGCTTGTAGTATCTTTGCTGACAGTTCTGATATTGTGGCCAATAATATGAGGATGATAGGTATGAGTCTTCATCTTTTTCAAGCCCAAAGATAATACGATCTTTTCGTGCATTATATGCTTCAACTCTCTGACGGGCAATTGGACAATCTTGCATCACATGATATGGGCTCTCGCAACAACCACATGCATCATAATCCACCCAGTTCATCTTGAATTCAATTCTGCAAAACTAACATACCCAGCGTAATACTGAACAAAATAGAGAAAAATACAAGAAAAGAAAAAAAAATATTTTTTTGGTTTTTTTTAATTTGAAAAAAAAATAAAAAAACTAAAAACACTAAGCGCACTAACTCCCCGGCAACGGCGCCATTTTGATCGCGTGTCAAAGTGCTAATCAAAAAAATTTTAAAAACAACTCCTTAGCTACAAGGACTGCAGTATAGGGAGTAGGGTTGTCGAACCACGAGGAGTATATGGTTAGTGTTAGTAGCAATTTTATAGATTAAACTAAATTATTTTTTACGAAGTTGATTTGCTGCTTGCTTGCAAAAACAAAGTGATTGATTGAAAAGTAATAAAAAAATCAATAATATAATGAAAAGCGGTCACTCCGGGTTTCTGATTCGGTAATTATCAACTGAATTATGTTAATACCCTACCTAGGAAATCACATAGACATGACTTTGTTTAAGTTGTTCAACCCAATTCAGCTATCATAACATTAATTGCAAAGTTAAATTAATCCTAGTGCAAGAAAACCAAGATACAATAACATAATGCAATAATATTAATCAACCAAACTGTCTAGATCAGTCAAACATACAATTAGACGTAAAGAACATTAAGGTGTTCACAAAATCTAATCCAAGTAATAAGTATCAAACATAAAACAATTGATAAAATAACCAAATCGTTCACCCGGAGAAACCGCAAGATGATTAGCCTTGCATCTTCATGATTTCGGCTTCAAAACTTGTTCTGGATTGCTCTGGCATCAACCGGAATGAATGGAACTGCAAAAAGTCTTCCAAATCGTCCCTTGGAAGCTCTGGAAGTCGAAGAATACATCCCCATACGGCTGCTAGGTTTTTAATTGCGAAAATGGGCTTTTTATGGGCTGAAGAGTTATTAGAGACCCATGAACAACTGTTTCTGGAATTAGAGGGTCTCTAATAACCTAAAAGTGACGCGATGGCATCTTCAGTAATTATCACAATTCATTAAGGGTAAAATCGTCATTTTTCCTCTGTTTTACTTCCTGGAGACCCGCGAATAACTTTTATCGAAATTAGAGGGTCTCTAATTTCAGTTCTTCCAGATTTGTTTCTTTTTTGATTTCCAATTTCATCGAATGCTCGTCTCCTCTCCAACTAAGCTCTTTTTCTCTCGTTTTAGCCCACGAACACCTGCTTAACACCAAGACACAAATAAGTATCTTAGACACGATATAAACGAAAGATAAACGATTAAAAACTATACAAAACCACTATATAAATGTGATGCATTTGGCAACACATCAATGTTTTACAACTTCTAGTTCACCAAATCACATGATTTTCTTTGTAAAACATGGTTGAATCAAGAAAGGGTTTTTATAAAGATAAAAATGGTTTCGTGAGTGTGTATGTATATACGTGTGTGTGTGTGTGTTTAAAGTTGGAATTTAATGAAGATTATTGCTTTGTTGATGTTAATGCATTTTCTTGTTTGTTAGAGGAATGTATGTGTTTTTATGATTGATTTTCTTATAATTTCAAATCTGATTATAAATTAATTTTAAATGGGAAAAACATATAATAAAAAGTATGAAAAGATTTAGAAGTTGTTGGTATGAGTATTTGTTGTTGTTATGCTTAGAATAGTAGATAAAAACTAGTTACTTACTTGCATGGATGATCCATCTTTTTGTGTGCTTGAATATGATCAAAAAGAGAATTTTAGTATAAAACTTTATTTTGATTTGAATGTTATGTTTCTATGCTTGATAATGGTCTTATATTTGCTCAAGATGTTTAGAATTAAAATAATACATGTCTGATATTTTCTAAGATCTGAAAATAAAAAGGTAAAAGACTTATATTTTACAATCAAAATAAGTATTTAGTGATAAAACATGATAAAGTTTGATTGGATGGTCTTGCATGTTGATTTTTTCTCAAAAAGTGCTTGAAAATGGTGATAAATGATATAAAATGTGAGATTAATACAAAGTCATTTTAGATCAGTACTTTATGAACTATTTGGACCCCATTATACATAATATAACCTATAGTAAAAGATGGAATTATATAAAACCATCTATGATTACTTATTTTGCATAAAAGTCTACTTTTCGACTAGTTTCGACAAGAAAAATTACAAAAATTGTGATCTGACTTTAAACAGAATGTTTGATGATTTTTGACATGAAATAATTATGATTTTATGAAAATGATAAGTTAGTATTATTTTTATTCATTTATACTAACAAACTATGCTTATTTAAGCATACAAATGGCAATTTTGATGTATTAAAAGAGATATTTATAAAACTATTTCAAATCAGTAAATTTGTTCATGTTACAAGATTAAAATACATGTTATTATGTGTATAATAAAGCCTAGATGTGTATATGTTGTACATACATTGTACGATAGCAGGGAAATGAAAGTAAGTATAGTATCAATGTGTGCATGGGTTGGTTGAATACTTATAGAGCTTGAAAAGCCCTCGTACATATTACTATAACCATTAGTCACACTGTGAACGCGAAACAGTTGAATAGTACTATTGGGTTTGACGACCCCCGTCCTTGGTTAGTCGCTCTAACCTGGTAGGTTCCAAAAGGACGTGATTGTGTCCAAGCATATTGCCTTTCAGGGGACGATTGGTGAGGCAAAAGAAACATGCAAGTCAGGTTTGGTTATAGGCTCATGTAGACACATAGCTTTTTGTCATAGCTAGACATAGAGTGATCATCACTATTTTCTTTTCACTATGCGTACGGTTTTGAAAACAAAGGTTTCAATCGAGTTATTAAAACCTGTGAACTCACCAACATTATGTTGACAATTTTAAGCATGTATTTCAGGTAACTAAACGTAATGCATTGCATGGAAACTGTCCGGGTCAAGCAAGTTGTCTTTTGATGCCACTTTTTTGAAGACTTACCTTTTATCTCCTACGACTTTAGGATGTGATTGTAACATATTTTGTCCAAGCAAACTTATAATAACTATTTAAAACTTTAACTCTGGCATCAATGGTTATGTTTTAAATTCATATAGTTATTTGCTTGATCATATGCTATGAAAACCTTTCGTGTCGTACCTTGTGTTTCCGCCGTCAGCGGGGTGTGATAGTGTGGTGTCTGCATGTCACAAAAACGCTCTGATGGGCTAGGAAGAGGACTGGAAGGGTTCTTGGAACAAGATTGATGATCTTGAAGCATTATTCCTTCCATATTCTTACCTTGCTTACTTATCGTTAGATCTTTATTGTTTTAAACTATGAATTCAGTAACTATATCAGTTTGTGTTATGAAACTTATGGGCTAAACACCTCCGTTATCTAATCTATGATGAAACTTTTGATTATGTAGTTTTGATCATTGTAAGAGTTAATGGTAATTTGTTTATGTCAATCTTCATGATAATGTTTAATATTGTTCTTGAAAATTTATACATGTTTAAAGTTCATAATCCATGCTAGTTTGGTTAATACTTGCCCATGACATGTTTCAAAAACCCATGATGTAGGTGTTAATTATTGAATCTTGTTAGAAATGACTAGATTCATACATGAGACTAGAAATGGTAATTGTAACTAGTATATGATTAAGGACTTGAACATGTGTTTAGGTGTAAGAAATAGTCAATTATATATATATATATATATATATATATATATATAAAATGTTGGGTCTGCTAAACCAAAGAAGAACAGATGAATTAAAAAGCCAAAACATGCTAAATATCTGATGGAATAAAACAGGGTTTAAGATACAAGTGTCCCAAACTGCTGTTGGCTGTGATGTGATCTGTTGGATTGAATCAACTAATATGGAACAAACTACTGATGAAAGATCTGCTGAGAAGAACTAGTGAAGACCAACAGATGATAAGCTTCAACAGACATCTCTGACAACAGATGTTTAACTTATGGAACTGTACCTACTTTAGAATAGTTGTTTATTTCAAGTTGATTAGTCTAGTTAGAAAGCTCTTTTGTAGACCTTCGTCAGCTTAGATCATCATAGTTTATCTATAAATAGAATGATGCATGTATCATTCTATTTATCACTTTCACATACATTCTCTATAAAATTAACACTGTGAGTGATCGGTTTTAGGGGAAGAGTTGTAATACTTTGTGCTAAACTTTTTTGGTTTATAAAAGTACTTGTTGAAAGCAATTCTTCTGATTGTTATGATTTAAAGTTTATATTCCGCTGCACTTTCAACATCAGGTTATCCTTCATTTACTGTTTCATTTATTAAACACCATAACAAGTCAACCTTAGATCTCAACAGTAAACTTATATGATATTAAAGGAATTAAAAGGAACAGGCTGATTGGGTTTTACCTAAACCGAAACAACAATTTTTCTTATTTTCATCTAGTCAAACCGAACACGTGTTGATATCAAGTGTGTTATTTGTATTTGTTTGGTTTCTTGATATACATTAAATTATACATATAAAAGTCCCCATTTAATTCCTGTTAACATATGTTTTTTACATTATACACGAGGAATTGGTTCTTATTTGGGTATCTTTATTATTGCAGGTCTTCAACGATGTCCTGGAAGCAAACCCGAAGAAAAAGGAAGGTTTCTGCGCAAGAATGGAAGGCTGAACACTCCGAACGGCCATTCGGTCATTGTGAACGGCCATTCACTTTGACAGATATTTTGTGCAACATTCTAGAAGCCTACATCACTGCACTCAATGACTTTTCTGCCCACTTGTCATATGATCGGCCATTCAGTCATAGTGAACGGCCATTCACTTTGTTCAGACCCTTTAAAACAGAGTTTCGGCCTTTATATTGATCATTGGGTATTTTTGGGATGAATTGGGGCAATTTCTGGAGCTAAAGAATTGCTGTGAAGGCGAAGAACAAGCTCGGGAGGTGATCCATTATCATCATCCAATCCATCACATTTGCATTTTATGGTTTGATCTTTAATCATTGAAACTTGTTCAAATCTGATTTTGTTAAGCATGTTTGTGATGTTTATGTTATAGATTGTAACCTACGGGTAAAACATAAAGTATTTAGTAGTTAGAACTATCATTTGTATGTTAATCACATTTTGTATGATATTTCATGTTTGAATCTTGATGATCATATTGCAACCATGATTCATTATTGTTGGATTTATGATTATGTTTGTATGACTATGATGATTATCGTTTCGTGTTAGTCGGATATATGTTGAAAAACCGTCCGGTTAATCGATCGGTAGTAGACTAGTTAACTTGTTAATGTGTTTACACCATGAAAATAGAAACGGGTAATGGTTTGGTTAAAGTCAGGCGAATAATGATTAGAAATGCTTATCGGCACGTAAAAGGTTTTAAAAAGCTTAATGGTGTTGTTACTCATCTTTGACACGGTTGTTGATATTTGCTAGTTATTTTGGTGAAAATGACGATCTTGGTAGATTTGTGTTCAAAGTTGGTAAAAGGGAATAGTTTGTGATATGCTCTACTTTATGCTAGTCTAGGTGGTTGTATTGTGTATTCGGTATTGCTTTCCTTGATTAGTGAGGTTAGAAAACTCTTAACAGATGACTAACTTATCTTTAGAAGATTTGCATGAGATTATATCAGCTGCTCACTAATGAACAATTTGAGGTGGTTAACGTGTGTTATTGTGTTCGCTAAAATAGCAACATGAATATGTTTTGTTGGCCGAAAATGGACGTGTATTATTTAGTATAGTTGGAGTTTGTTTCAAAATGTGACGGGCACAAAGGTGACAGGGTCGCAGGAGCCTCACGCCTAGGCGGCTAGCTTTTCGTACTCGAGGCGCAAGGCGATTGTATATTTTTTTTATACATCCTATACGTTTTATTCTCGCGGACCGCGGGTTTGATATATGGGATGGAAATGTGTGCGGGACAAAATGGAGCCATGGGCAGTAAGTTGCACTGAACCAGAAAAAAACCTAGCATGAACATGCAAAAAACCAATTAGAACTGGCTGAGAGTAGTTTCAAATACTGTGAACCAGTCTAAACTACCTAAAACAATCTAAATTGGATATAGAAAGTGAGTGTTTGGATGGGTAAAGTCACTTCATTTATGTCTCTAACCGATAAATTTGTTTCCGCTATTATTGTGTAGCTTCTAGGTACAATATAATCACGAACAAGCGCTTGATTAAAAGGGCTTTGGACAATGCTTATAGAAGCCGGTTAGAGTGAAGCATCTGATGGGCTTCACATATCTTTACTCTTAACTTACAAGGCTGCAATTCAGGCACATTACCTGTCTCCTCATAACTGACCATGCAGATCGAATAACGCGCAAAGATTTTTGGATTGGTCTTAATAAATTGGCATGACCCACTAACATGTTGTTGTAGTTTGGTCGGGTAAAAAAGTGTAGTTTTATTTGAAGGCCAGACGAGATTGGTGAATAGTCCAAAAAGGACTGGGTCAAAATGCAAACTTTTAGATTAAAGTTGGGCCGATGGGTATAGAATCCAAAATGATTAAAGTTGCAAGTCGGACACGTTGAGTTAACCCAAACACATTATTTTACTGTAAATAGCGGTGTAAAACATACACATCGGGCACAGGGCCGGCCCTTTAGTTATACCACCCAAGGCAAAGGCCTAGGGCCCTCAAAAAATTGGGGCCCCCATTTAAAAAAATATACTTGTATATGTCTTGGATTTGACTGGCTATGGAATATAGAAACATTGAAGAGGAAAGCTAGGGAGAAACTGAAGTGCCTGATGAACACAAATCATTCAAACTAATTGAATAGGTTGCAGTCAATTTCCAATTGTGATACTTCAATAGCAAGTTCTTGAGCAATTATGATTTTACCAATAATTTAATGTCAATTTGAAACCAAATCTATGAATTTGGTTATGCAAAAAGACAAAAAAAAGTTAAACGTGAAACTTCAGTTAAATAAAAAAAAAAGATCACTTCGATGATCGGTCATAACAAAAAGAAGGTTTTCAAAAGGTCATCGACTTTTTAGTTCGCTTAGGGCCTCTAAATATGTTGGGCCGGCTCTGATCGGGCAATGTCGACCCAATTTAGTTATTCCATCCACCTGGCCCACTACATATCAAATGGGTCAAAACTATCACTTTTATGAATTTACAAACGTTTAAGACGTATGAACTTGTACACACACTAATGACACCATCAATATTTGCAGGACTCACCTGGTGGAGCGTTTCTTCAGTGACAATGTGAGTGCCGTTACCGTACCATTACCGCATCGAACCAAACCGACCGATAATGACCAATCTGCTTTTACCGATCAGAAGTACAAGAGCTGGTAATTGTTATAAACTGTCTCTTGTCAGATCGAAAGCTACTAGAGTTATCTGTAGATTTGATGAATGCATGCTAGCTTTAGTTTATTTGTTCACGGATGATGAAACAAGTTCTAGCTGGGAATAGTGGCAAAATCAATAGCTTCAAAGTAAATAATGACAAAAAATAAGAGGGTGTCTGGGATTGAGTTTGGAGATGCAAAAGTGATTTTGGTCAAAAGTGCTTATTGGCTTATGACTTTTTGAAAAGGAGTTTTAAAAAAAGTGTTTGAATTAGCTTTTGGGATGAGAAACGTCAAAAAGTCAATAAATTGTTGTTTTTCTAAGTGTTTCGCTTAACTTATTGTGAATATTGGTTGTATGAGTGATAAATTTGTAATTTTTTTCTAAAAGTCAAAAGCTAAAAGCCAAAAGCCAGGATTTCTAACTTTTCAAAAACAGTTTTTCCATCCTTAAAAGCTAAACGCTAAAAGTCAAAACAGAAAGTGCTTTTGGGTTACACAAACAGCTTATTGACTTATTGGCTTTTTGGAAAACCTAATAAGTCAATAAGTTGTTTTGAAACTCAATCCCAAACACCCTCTAAATCTTAAAATGAATAAGAATATTTAAATTAAGAAAAAGTTGTCTAAACTATACTTTTAATGCTTATAACCCTCCTAAATCTCTCTTTACAAAATATATTAGTATCATGATAAAGTAGCTTTTTAATAAGATTTACCCACTAATTATTTATAAATAATAATAAACCAAAAGCATATTAGCATCAAATTAAGAATAAATAATAAACCAAGAGCATACCAGCGTCAAATTAAAGTATTTAATAACTTTTGATTAGATATGGATGAATAACAAATAAGACAATTTTAAAGTGGCTGATAACTTAGACTGTCATCAATGCGCCCGTAATGTTGCCGCCCGTAGCGACTTTTCCGACGTGGACAATGAGGTGGAAGAGAGAGGGACAACAGCCGCCCTTCGGCAAGGGCGCGCCCTTGCAAGAGAGAGACAAGGATTGTGAGAGGGAGAGGTGGGCCATGGCTGAGGTGCCCGTTGAAGAGGAGTGGTAGGACAGACGGTCAGGCTGAGGTGGCACCGGGCAGCGGAGGAGGGGCGGCATCGCGTTGGAGACGGTCTTAGTAGTTAGTTTGATATTAAATGGACAAAAATGTCATTACCAGTTATAATAACTTTGCTGGTTCCTAACCTATGATTTCATTATTAGCTTCCTCATATTATTGATATTGTGTGTGGATCTATGTCTTCTTGCTTGTTTTATAACGCATAGAATATGTAGCACACTATCATCTATTTTCTTGGTCATATAGACTATGTTGTTGAGTAGGTATGAATTTATGTCACAAACAGCTATTAAAGTCACAAGTTGCCTTGGTACCGTGGCCTTACCTATGAAAGCTCTATTTGTATGTTTTGAAAGTGTGTTCCTTTTGATGCACAAGAGTTGAAGCTAGAAAATTTATTTGGTCTTCCAGTTGCGTTGGCTGTTGGTGCTAAGTCCATCTCATTGAACAAGCACAAAAGCTACCAGGTACCCATGAATATTTTTTTTTCCCAATTTCCAAATTCAGAATTTTCACGCCTTTACTCATTGATTCACATATGAATAACATAAAGACAAAACTACATCTTCATTAAGCGTATGTCCAAAAGGGAGTCATGTAACTAATGAATTTTTTTTTACCAATTCAGACAAATGAGCAACACTCAAGCAATTGTAATTAGTTTTCATGTTATGTGTAGCACCAAGTTTTTACTCCAGTGCTTATGTCTTGGTAGATTAGTGCTCTAAGATGTTGCTAGATAGCTTGTGCCTTTCAAGATTAGCCATAGCTTTTGTCCGAAGCCTAGGTACAAAAAAGCGAGGTTTTTTTAAAGATAGGCTCACATAGCCATAAACACTTGACTCTGCATTGGTTATACGCCTAGGCGCGCTTTTGAAAATATAGCGGTGGCAAAATGGGTAATTTTAGTGCATGTTGAAAACGGGTCAGGTAGGGTTGACCCGTAAAAATTGTCTGTTTTTAAGAGCTATAATCAATAACTAATGCATTATTACAAAACATAATATTGCTTTTTAATCTAAGCTTATAAAACAATTTATGAAGTTATTGTTGATGCACTTTCTGTGGACGTCACTGTCGAATAGACTAGGGTTGAGTCTTTGTATGTTGTTACATGAGATTGTGGTGATCCATAAGGGCATTTTATGGATCTGATGCATTTGTAAAATATAGGACAATACCAAAGCTAGATTCGACCTATATACACTGGGCGAATGTGGAAGTTTTCCACATTCGACCACTACAAATGGGCGAATGTGGAAATGCTCCACATTCGACCATTCAAAAGGGGCGAAGGTGGCTTTTGGGTATTGAATTATAAATAGCAATCTCATGTGTTATTGTTCATTTGGTGATTTGAGTTTGTACTTTGAATGCTCTCAAGGGGGAGGTCATGCCCGACCTCCCCCGGCCCCGAGATAGATGTTTATCCTACTGATGACAGTGTCTGTAACCGTTTCTGAATTAATACGAATCTGTGATGACTTTGTTATCGTATGTTTCTGTCTCGTCTCGAATCTCCCGTCTGAAACCGAGTTGTTTTCGCTTAATCGATCCATGAATTCGGTTTTCAACCGGATTCACAGTTATGCATTAGACATAAACTTTGGATTCCCCGTTTGACTCATTCTTTTTTAGCTTAAAATTTTGATTCGGTTTGTTTGAGATTATATAAAATCTAGACTGAACCCGTTTATATTTGTAACATGCAGTTGTCTTTGCTCGGGTGGAAGGTCTATTATTGCAAGTGATGGTGTATGGGATGCTTTATCTGTAGAAGAGGCTCTACAGTGTAGTCATGGACTGCCATGAGATGCTGCAGTTGGCTGCAGTCGGGCAAATTGATAAAGTAAGGAGATACATAATTTTTAACTAATATCTCATCCTTTTATTCACATCAAATTTTAATCTTTTTATTCTACATATAGGAAGGAAGTTGTACAGCTTAAGGGATTAAGAGATGATACAACCAGCATGGTAGTTGATATTCTACCCGCACTAAAGATAAATGCTTTTGTGCCAGAACTGAAGAAGAAAAGACTAAAGTCAAAGTCATGTGAACAAACGAATTAAACAAAAATATAATTTTTCACCGCCGCCGCATCGCGCGGGTTTCGTACTAGTATATATATATATTGTATTTGGAGTCTTACTTATGTTTATTTATGTAACACCCCAACCGATGGCGGAAACATCGAGGTGTCACGTATGAATGATTGTTCAGTAGCTCATGGTAATACATATGTTTAAATAATCCTTTATTTCATTACAATAATGAATTACATTAAAGTCTTGAATGAAATCTAATACATCAATCAAACAAACGAACTTAAAACTTCATATAACTCCTCATGCTAGCTTTAGACTTCAAGCAATCAATATTTCCTGTTGAGTTTGGAAAAATGGGGGGGGGGGGGTCAACTAGAAGTTGGTGAGAATACATAAGCCAAGTCAAGAAATTAAGTGTTAGAATAAAAGTTTAGCAATTCATATGTCTAATGTAAGTTTAAGTCTACATGAATAAACAAGAAGTATAGTATGCACATAATCAATCCTCCGACAAAGTTTAGGTCCATCCCGCATCCACGGTTCACCTTAATATAACGTTGGAATGATAACAATCACCCGCGCTCCCCATACAAGATGGTCAACGAATCTAGGTGGGGTTGTCAATCCAATAGATCTATCATTGTATACCGCCGGCTTGATAAGGGTTAATGATTATGCAAGTTGAAGTTTAAGTCTAATAGTCTTTGTCTAAGTCATGAGGCATTAAAGTTTACAACTAGACATGTATGTAGAATTGCTTAAGTATAAAGTTTCAAGTATAAAGAATTGCATAAACAAGGTTACGTAAACTCACCTTAGCAAAGTGTTATGTCTTGTGAAATAGAATAAGTGTAGTCCCACGTTGCCAAGTATTACCCTATGTTTAAGATAATAAATAAGTCTAAGTCTTTCTAGTCTACAAGTAATTTCTAGGGTTCCTAATTTGGGGATAAGTATTTGTTTAATTATTAATTAGGTAAATTGTTAATAAATAAAAGAAATTCGGAAAATAAATAAATAAAACACTATTGTAGGTTTTTGATTAAGGATGGTCATATTATAAGTTTTTAAGTATGAACATTAATTTTTATAAATTTATTTTCTCAAAAATTGAATATTTAGTCTATTTATTTCTATTTGTCGAAATATAATTTTAATATCTAAAAATATTAAAATTAAATAATTTTCAAATTAAAATTTTATTTCTGTTCTAAATGAATAGAAATAATTTATGTAAAATTTTGGTATAAAAATATTGAAAAATGAATTTATTATGATTTATTTATGATTAAAAATAACAAAAATTAATTAAAAATATTAAATAAACGGTTTTTCTGGAATAAAATTTATTTCTGAAATTCTTATTGATCTACAAGTTTAAGATAATTTTTGTGGGATTTTATAAAGTCGTTTAGATATTTTTATAGAATTTTAAATATTATAAATGAATAAACTTGTAATATTTATAATATATATTAAATAAATAATTTTTGGAAATCTAAAAATTTTATGGTAAACTTTGTCATGAGATTTACATAAAATAATTTTTATAGAATTTTTAAGACACTTTTAGTATTTAAGAACTATTTTTAAAAGAATATAGAAAATATAGGTATAAAGGACACTCAAAAAAAATGTTTGTATGTGCCAGGACTCGAACTCGAGTCTCTGGCCGGTTAAGGTTTTAAATCACAAGCCTAGCCCCAACTAGGCTGGACCGTGAGAACATTTTAATTTGATTTCTATTAGTTATAAAAGCTTTAAAGGTTTATTAATCATTAAATGTTAGAAATAAAATCTATGGAGACGAGATTCGAACTCCCATCCATATCCGGTTCCCATGTCTTTAAACAAGAAGGTTTTATCAACTGATCTATGAATCAGTTGGTGACAAATTCTAGTATGTATTAAATTTAAACAAACACTGTATGTGTCATCATCCCCAAACGATTAACAAGAACCCTAGGTTTCTAATCATATCAATTCGTACTCAATAGCCCCTGAAACCTTGGGGCTATTATTTGTGATAGGCCGAAGAACAAAACCAAAGCAAGAATCGTTACCTATAATGTATGGATGGCTATGGACAAACGGTCAAAAGAAGAAGTCAAACGCGTATGATTCCACAGTTTTGAAGAAGTTTTAGGATAATTAGGGTATGAGGGTTTCTTTATCGGTGTATTAAGCTTGTAAAGGGGGTATCAATTTATACTAATCATTCGTGTTCGTAACCTTGGAAGTTTTGACCCATATTGATTAGTATACGCGTAAATTAGACTATATTAGGAATGTTTTTCACTATGATTTTGCGTGGAAATCAAGCAGACGAGGCTGGTCAAAACACACCATAACTGAATCGAATTTAAATGCGGATTGCTTGTTGATTTGGAAGGTATGGACTCGCAGTTGACTTTATAAAGTCAACTGTGCAGAAAATAATGAAAGGTTCAGTTATTTTGGTTTGGTTAGGAACACAAGGAGAGCCGTAGCCTAGATGGTTAAGGTTGTGTGTATTACGGGCTAGCCATGGACGCGGGTTCGAGTCCCGGTCCATGCGTTTTATTTTTTTTAGCAATTATTTACTATTTTTAGATTATCATAAGTATATAATATGATTATATAAGTCTGAATATGTCACAAAACATATATATATTTTTTAAAACATACTAGTATGTCAAAACACAACGTTTTATTGATAGAATAATTGAAAATACATAGTTGAAAATACGAAATGTTACAATTTAGTGTTTGGAACTAATCTAGTTTAAACAACTTCAAAACTATCTTTTAATGGTAAATCGGGGATAGAGTTTAAGTACTATATTGCGTCCGCTCGCGTCCATGGATCGATATTTGGTTCTTATCTAAGCTTACTACATATATGACAAGGTATACTTGCCTTTTTGTGTGTGTTTTAATGTTAAGGTCTAAACCATTTTTATAAATATTAAAACCAAATGTGTGTTTATTCAGTGTAAAATTATGTGTATATCCGCACACGTCAAGTTTTTGGCGCCGTTGCCGGGGACGCGGCGAGCTTTAGGAACGAACCGAGTCAACCTTTTACCTGTGTACATGTTTGTGAATACTTGTTTATACTGTGTCGATTCTTTATTTGTTCATTTATTTGTATATCTGATTATTTGATTATTTATTTGATTTATCTGTTTATTGATATATTGGATTGATTTTAGATTGTTCATAGGTTTGCATATATATATATATATTTGTTCATCTTTCTGCTCATAGGATTAATTGATTGATTATTTGTTCATTAGGATGTTGATAGATTTAATTGATTGAATATTGGATTTGTTGGTTTGTTTATAAATTTGATTGATTCATTATTAGATTTATTTGATTCATTTGTTCGTATTTGATCTAATTGTTGATTTTATTATTTGGCCTGTTTGATTCTTTGATTGTTGATTTCTATTCATTTTATTGATTTTATTTGCATTTATCTGATTTTTAGGAGTATATAGCTTTCCTGTATTTTTGTATGTATTTATGGTCTTAATATTCATTTTTCTTTCTTTTATTGCTTTTTGGGATTTGTCATCTATTCGTGTGCTGCAATTGTATCATTCTTTGATTGCAGGTTGATGTCCTCGAACCCCGGGCCCTCTGGTGATCTTTCTAAGGAGGAGGCGTGTATCTTGAGGCAAAGCGAAAGAATTAAACTTCATAAATCGCGTCTTGTTTCTGATATTCTTATTTCTACTCCTGCTATAGAGGTCCCAATGAACGAGGTTCCGGTGGATCCGTCTGACCACGAAGGGTCGGAGGCGGATACTAAGATCATCATGGCAGATGATGATACCCCGCTTAACGATAGCGGGCGTCCTGAAGGTGATGGACTTGCGTCGAGTATCATCTGACCCCTAGTCTCGGCGGAGCACATTGAAATCAAATCTAGTATCGTTAATATGATACAAAACTCAGTGCAGTTCGGTGGACTGGAGCATGAGAATCCAGGCCGACACATTGCTGCTTTCCTTGAGGTGTTAGCAACCTTTAGGATGACGGGTATCTCAAACGATGCAATTCGTTTAAGACTCTTCCCATTTTCATTGCGGGACAAAGCCTGGACTTGGCTTCTGTCACAACCCACATGATCGATCACGCCATGGGCGGAGTTGTCTGAGCAATTCATGCAGCGATACTTTCCTCCAGAAAAAACCCAGAAATTGAGGAACCACGTCATGACCATTCGGCAGGATGACGGGGAATCATTATACACAGCGTGGGAGAGATTCAAAGATCTACTCTTGAGTGTCCTGCACCACGGTCTTCCCAAAAGGCAGTTGGTGCTAACTTTCATTCAACAGGATAGAGTGACAGATCAGGGACTTGGATACGATTCACGGGAATGCTTAGACGTGTATGCTGGGGGAGATCTGGGAAATAAGACCCCGAACGAGGCATGGAAGATCATCGAGAAAGCGTCCTTGAAGTCGAAGTCACGATAGAATGACAGATCAAGGTCTTCGTCCTCCCAGTCCGGTGTTCATGTTGTGAATAATTACACGGCTACTTCTGCACAGATTGAGGCCTTGGCTTCGAGATTCTACAAATCTCAGCAAAATGTATCACAGGCCCAATGTTTGTGTGATCAGTGCAGGGTGTCTCACAAGGCTGGCTAGTGTGCGCAGGGTGTTATGTATACAAGCCACGAGGAGGTGGACTACATGGGTAATCAAATCAGGCCCCAAAATAACCCCTACAGCAACACATATAATCAGGGTTGGAGAAATAACCCGAACTTTAGATGGAGATCTGGTTCCTCTAACCAGAACCTGCTCAGATACCAGCAGAGGCCCCATGCACCACAGCAGTCCCAAAACCCACCTTTCTAATCTCATGGTCAGTCGTACCATCCTCGACCCAATCAGTACCAGAAGCAGGGCGCTGGGAGCAGTTCCCAGCAGCACACCCAGCAAGGTATATCAAGGCTGGAGGAAATGATATTACAACTTCTGAGCAACTCCACCAGCACCAATCTGATTACTAAGAAGCATTACCAGCATCACGAGGAACGCTTCAGCGCCCAAGAGGGCGAGATGAGAAGTCAGAAGGCATCTATGCAGACCATAGAGAATCAGGTTGGTCAGCTGGCAAAGATGTTATCTGAGAGGCCCCAGGGTGGTTTTCCACGTAACACTGAGCCAAATCCGAGGGGGCATGTAAATGCCATTATGACAAGGAGTGGTAAAACCACGAGACCTGATACATCGGGCTCACCACCGATCACTTAGACGGTCCCAACTGAGGCTTCATATGAGGTGCACGCTAAGCGAGTCCTAGCAAGTACAGCACAGCTCCCGAAGCCAGTCACAGATTACATTCCTCCAGTTCCATACCCGGGCAGGCTGAGAAAGCAGAAAGATGAGGCCCAATATGGTAAGTTTCTTGAGTTTTTTAAGCAGCTGCCTATAAACATACCATTCGTGGAAGCCTTGGCTCAGATGCCTAAGTATACAGAGTACTTGAAGGATATCCTCACCAATAAGCAAAAACTTGAGGACCTGTCCTGTGTACTGTTGAATGAAAACTGCTCTGCCATTCTGCAGAATCAACTGCCCAGTGTCCGGATGGTTCTTTCGCCTTGTCCATCTGTCTGGGGATGGTAAGCGGTGCTCATGTCCAATCGGGAAACAAGGGCTTCTTGCAACGACTGCCAAAATCTCGAAGTAAAGTGACTATCTCGATCGGAGATTATGGAGATAGGCACACCATGCCTTGATACAATTTCATTGATGTATAATCTGGATAATTTCTCCGTTTTGTCCGTTTCATTAATTGGCAAGAAATGCGCAGACTTTGTTAAACGGTCGACAATTACCCAAATCGCATAATTACCACGAGATGTCTTCAGTAACTTGGTGATGAAGTCCATAGAGATTTGCTCCCATTTCCAAACGGGAATCACTGGTTGGTGAAGCATACTTGACGGCTTCTGGTAGTCTGTCTTGACCTTTGAACACGTTAAGCACCGTCTGACATAGGTCGCAATATAACCCTTGATGTTAGGCCACCAATAAAACTCTTTGAGGTCCTTATACATCTTATCTGCACCAGGGTGTATTGAGTATTTGGATTTGTGCGCTTCATCTAAAACCAAATCATGCAATCCTCCATACAAGGGAATCGATATTCTATTCAAGAAATACTTTGTCCTGTCAGGCCTTGTTTCCAACTGACCAACCTGACTGTATAAAGCTTCTTTCCCAATGTTACTATCCTTAAGAGCTTCCTACTGAGTTTTGTGAATACGAGCAGTGAGATCGGTATGAATGGTCATGCCTAACGCGTGAACACGCAACGTCTTGATACATTCCTTTCGGCTTAATGCGTCTACTACAACATTTTCCTTCCCTGGATGGTATTTAATCTCACAGTCGTAATCATTGATCAGCTCAACCCATCATCTCTAACGCATGTTTTGATCCTTCTGGTCAAAGATATGTTGCAAACTCTTGTGATCAGTAAAGACAGTGTCCCATACAGGTAGTGTCTCCAATTCTTGAGCGCGAACACTACTACACCCAATTCCAAATCACGAGTTGTGTAGTTCCGCTCATGCACCTTGAGTTGACGAGAGGAATAGGCAATGAGCTTGTCTCTTTGCATCAAAACACAACCGAGACCTTGGTGAGATGCATCGCAATAGACTACAAAATCTTCTGTTCCCTCCGGCAGTGAGAGGATCGGTGTGCTACATAGATTGAGCTTCAAAAATTGAAAAGCTAATTCTTGCAGATCTCCCCATTCGAATTTCTTGTCTTTCTGGGTCAAGACTGTTAGGGACTGATCTATCTTTGAAAAATTCTCAATGAATCGTCAGTAATAGCCAGCTAACCCTAGGAATTGTCGAACTTCGGTTGGGGTACCGAGCTTAGCCCAATTTTTGATCGCCTCTACCTTGGCTGGATCAACATGTATACCTTTCTCGTTCACTACATGGCCGAGGAAGTGAACTTCACGAATCCAGAATTCGCATTTGGATAGTTTGGCATATAGTTTTTCACCTTTGAGCAGATTTAGGATCACCCTCAAATGTTGAGGTAAGGTAAGGTTTACACACCCTGTTCATCAGATCCATGAACACTACTGGTGCGGTTGTCAAGCCAAATGGCATAACCATAAACTCATAATGGCCATACCGCGTCCTGAAAGCGGTCTTGGGGATGTCCACTTCATGAATGTGCAACTGGTGATAGCCTGACCTCAGATCGATCTTAGAGTAGAAACCGAAACCTTGCAACTGATGGAACAGGTCGTCAATTCTGGGAATAGGGTAACGGTTCTTCACAGTCAGCTTGTTCAATTCTCTGTAGTCGATGCACATGCGAAACGATCCATCCTTCTTCTTGACGAACAGAATTGGAGCTCCCCAGGGTGAAGAGCTTAGTCGAATGGATCCTTTGTAAGGCAATTCTTGCAGCTGGTTGGACAGTTCTTGCATCTCAGACGGAGCCAAGCTGTAAGGTGAACGGGCTATGGGAGCAGCTCCGGGAATGAGGTCGATACGAAACTCAACTTGCCTCGGGGATGTCAATCCTAGAAGGTCTTCGGGAAAGACATCTAGAAAATCTCTCACGATAGGGATGTCTTCGATTCTTCTCTCTTCTGGTTTCTTCTCGATCACATGCGCTAAGAATGCAAAATGACCTTTTCGCAAACACTTATGGGCCTTCATGCAAGATACGAATCACAACGTATTCTTCCTGCACTCCCCTTGTATGGACAGAACCTCTCCATTGGGCAATGGAAATTGAACCACTTTCGCGAAACAGATAACCTTGGCACGGTTCTTCAACAACCAATCCATGCCAACCACAATGTTGAAACTCCCCAATTCGATCGGTAGAAGGTCAATACTAAACTCATGATCTCCTAACTTCAACGCACAATTCTTAATTACTTCTTCGGACTTAATTGTCTTACCATTGGCCAACTCTATCAAATAGGGTGTGTGCAACTTATTTGACTCTAATCCGAGGGCCAGTTTAAAGCCGGTTGACATAAAGCTTAGATCGGCACCAACATCAAAAAGTACAGAAGCAGTATGATTGTTAACGAGGAACGTACCCGTGACAACGTTAGGATCCTCGTGTGCGTAATCTGCACCCATGACAAAAGCCTTGCCACGAGCTTGACCCATCAGCTTGGGGCAGTCCTTCTTGAAATGATCTGTAGCTCCACACTCAAAACATCCTGGTTTTCCATCAGAGTTCCCAACTGCTTTAGCCCGGCACTGCACTGTGCGATGTCCCATCGCTTGCACTTTTCGCATTTGATACTGTCGCATGTGTAACATCGCGAATTTCCCCTAATTTTTTTTATGATAAAAAGAATGTATTGTTTTAAAAAATATATGTTTTATATACCTTAAACTAATAATTATTTGTATCTCGACACTTTTGTACGTTTTAAAAATATTTCGAGTCACTTTCGGGCTTATATAATCATATTATGAATTTAGAATAATATAGTTTTAGGGAAATAATTGCCAAAAAAAAAGATTTGTGTGGACCGGGACTCGAACCCGCGTCCACAGCCAACCAACACACAGTGACAACCAACTGAGCCAACTATCATCTTGTGTAGTATTTCAGAAGAAAATAAACTTAACACACTCCTTAAATTGAATAGTCAAAGTCCTGGTCAAAGTCCTAGTCAAAGTCTTAGTCAAACAGTCAAAGTCCTAGTCAAATAGTCAATTCATCATAAAACCTTACTTTATGGTGTTGACCAATTTTAATGGCTAATTGAATCCAAAACTAGTATAAAAACCCACCTATGAACCATTACACTTGCCACCTCTAAATCGATTGTTTCAATCCGATTAAACTTTCTCTCATACTTTTCTTCTATAGTCTATTACTTCTACAATTGAAGCTTTGATTATAAGCTCTTGTAATTGGCAACTTTGGGGCTACACATATTCTATTTCTCGAGACTTAATACTTTGCTAAGGTGAGTTTACGTAACCATGTTTATGCAATTCTTCATACTTGCAACATTATACTTAAGAAATTCTACATGCATGTCTAGTTGTAAACCTTAATGCCTCATGAATTAGACAACAACAACAGTTTCAACGAGTTTCAACATTACATAATCATTAGCTATGGCCAAGCCGGCGATACTCAATAATAGATCTATTGGATTGACAATCCCACCCGGATACGTGTACCTCCTACATAGGTACCGTGGGTGATTGTTATCGTTCCAACATATTATTAAGGTGAACCGTGGATGACGGGATGGACCTAAACTAGTCGGAGGTTTGATTATGTCGATTCAACATATTATGTTTATTCATGTAGACTTAAACTTACGATAGACATATGAATTGCTAAACTTTTATACTTAAACTATTTGCTTGACATGGCTTATGTATTCTCACCAACTTCTAGTTGACCCCCCATTTTTCCAAACTCAACAGGAAATATTGATGCTTGAAGTCTAGAGCTAGCATGAGGAGTTATTTGAAGTTTCGTTGTTTGTTTGACGTATTAGATTCCATTCAAGACTTTAATGTAACTCAATATTTTAATGAAATAAAGGATTATTTAAACTTGTGTACTACCATGAGCTACTGAACAATCATTCATACGTGGCACCTCGATGTTTCCGCCATCGGTTGGGGTGTTACAGATTGGTATCAGAGCCATGGTTATAGGGAATTAGGTTATTAGAAAAAAAAAATAATCTAGTCTATAACCATAGGATTTTAATCAGTACTTGCTCCTTTTACTTGCAACCTTACTTGTTTATATTCTCTATCCTACTTCTTATCCTTACTTTAGTCCCTACAAGAAGAGTGCTCTCCATCACAAGATCTACTCTTAGACTAATAGGACAAATCCTCAGGTTTAGCCTGAACCACCTTGAGATCTCGTCGAAGTTCTAGAATTTTAATAACGAACACGTGCAATCTGGAAGGGTGAACGCCTGTATTCTGAGTCTTCTGTCTAGGCTGGCATTGCGCATATATCCCAATCAGACGAGGGACCCGGATGCCTACCTGGGAATTCTCGGGATGAGTGTTCACTTATAGGCTAAAGCATGTCTTCACTATGTTATTAGAATCTAGAAGTTTTGATAAGTCAACGTTTTCGTTTATTCGTTTTAATTAATGAATAAATGATTACACTCACTTTCCTTAAACTAAGCTCTAAAATCTCAAAATTTTACAGCTTAAATCAATCTCATTTCATAACCATCTATGGATTTCACAATCACACTTCACCTTACCATCTTAGCCACTTTTTAAATATTCAACACCCTACCCAAATCATATTATTTCATTTCTCCACATGTTACTTATTTTTAAAAACTATAACCTCATACCTTAGCACAAACTAAAGATTTCTAAATCTTGTTGTATTTTCATTACCTAGTAACTTTACAAAGTACATATTTTTGTCAAAAGATGTCCTCGAACTTAAATTCAATTGTTTATTTATTGACGTAACAAACAATTTTCTATATAATGCTTTAAACTATTAAAAATCACTTAATAGAACCTTGATCTTCAAAACCTAATGTCATGTTTGAAATCTCCAACTAACGGGAATATTTTAATCAAAGCCCACTTAGCTTGTACTATTTAACAACTTTTGCTTTATGTATAAAACCAATTTTGAAAATAAGAATTCTTTTTCCATAGGAATAATATCTAGTCTCTAAATTCTCCATCGACACTCACTCATTTTCAACTTGTTCAAATTTTTACAATATTTGGCATATACCACAATCATGTTTTCTTATACACTTGATTATAACCTTTGATCCAAACCCCAAAATTTAACTGCTACATAATCTCCTTACTATAAAATAAACTCTTTATCAACTATCTTCACATTCACTATCTATCACAACCTTGATTCTACTTCAAGATTTTTCATCATCCTCTCAAGAACTAAATTTATATCCTTCACCTTCTCAAACATGAACTAGTTACCCATGATAACCAAACTATTGAAACTTGGTTGTGTGTTGCATCAAACTTAATCCTTAGTTATACATGAGGATTCGATTATCTACCATATTTAAACATTTGATACTAGAAATCATGGAATATCAACTATTTGCTATAGACACACCTAGAGTCATTAACCTTGTTAAGGACAACACTATTACAACTCGCATGCTATGCTTAATACTTGATTGTTTATATGTACATATTATCAATTTGCAATTTATGTGTGAAATAATTGGTACACTTAATCAAACAACTGGTAGAGGATGAAGTACTTGCTCAACAGTTAGTTGAGTACCAAATAACCTACTCAACGATTGGTAGAGGTCATCATGCCTGCTCAACAGTCGGTAGAGGCCCTACAATCTGCTCAACGACTGGTAGAGGCTATCGCACCTGCTCAACAATCGGTAGAGGTTCTTACTCACTGACTGGTAGAAGTCGTTTTCCTACTCAACAGTTGGACTCATTTTTGGATACATTGTAAACGATTCAATCACAAGGTTATTTTGCATTACCTACATGTGTGTTTAGAGTCATAGAAGGACACAAAACCCTAATGTAAGGTAAATTGGTGATTGCGGTCCGGAACGTAATCATGAATTTACAGGTACGTTAAGGTAGTGTGAAATTCTAATAAGGTTTTAGTAGTTCATTTGGTTTTCATATAGCCAATCAATTCATGCATTTCTTATAAGATTCCTAAAACATAAGTTTAGTATTTTGCTAGATTCTTATGCTTCTTGCTACTTCAGACGAACCTAATCCAATCCTTAAAACTCACATCTCAAACCTCTTATCCAAATTATTCGAAACAATAAATTCATATCGTGTCTTAACCCAAACCACAACTGCCTTAATTTTTACCTAATCAACCTCAACCTGTGTTTTTAATAACTCTGGGATGAAGTTTCCAAAAGTAGGGGAGACTGTAACATCGCGAATTTCCCCTAATTTTTTTATGATAAAAAGAATGTATTGTTTTAAACAATATATGTTTTAAATACCTTAAACTAATAATTATTTGTATCTCGACACTTTTGTACGTTTTAAAAATATTTCGAGTCACTTTCGGGCTTATATAATCATATTATGAATTTAGAATAATATAGTTTTAGGGAAGTAATTGCCAAAAAAAAAAAAGATTTGTGTGGACCGGGACTCGAACCGCGTCCACAGCCAACCAACACACAGTGACAACCAACTGAGCCAACTATCATCTTGTGTAGTATTTCAGAAGAAAATAAACTTAACACACTCCTTAATTTGAATAGTCAAAGTCCTGGTCAAAGTCCTAGTCAAAGTCTTAGTCAAACAGTCAAAGTCCTAGTCAAATAGTCAATTCATCATAAAACCTTACTTTATGGTGTTGACCAATTTTAATGGCTAATTGAATCCAAAACTAGTATAAAAACCCACCTATGAACCATTACACTTGCCACCTCTAAATCGATTGTTTCAATCCGATTAAACTTTCCCTCATACTTTTCTTCTATAGTCTATTACTTCTACAATTGAAGCTTTGATTATAAGCTCTTGTAATTGGCAACTTTGGGGCTACACATATTCTATTTCCCGAGACTTAATACTTTGCTAAGGTGAGTTTACGTAACCATGTTTATGCAATTCTTCATACTTGCAACATTATACTTAAGAAATTCTACATGCATGTCTAGTTGTAAACTTTAATGCCTCATGAATTAGACAACAACAACAGTTTCAACGAGTTTCAAAGAGTTTCAACGAGTTTCAACATTACATAATCATTAGCTATGGCCAAGCCGGCGATACTCAATAATAGATCTATTGGATTGACAATCCCACCCGAATACGTGTACCTCCTACATAGGTAGCGTGGGTGATTGTTATCGTTCCAACATATTATTAAGGTGAACCGTGGATGACGGGATGGACCTAAACTAGTCGGAGGTTTGATTATGTCGATTCAACATATTATGTTTATTCATGTAGACTTAAACTTACGATATACATATGAATTGCTAAACTTTTATACTTAAACTATTTGCTTGACATGGCTTATGTATTCTCACCAACTTCTAGTTGACCCCCCCATTTTTCCAAACTCAACAGGAAATATTGATGCTTGAAGTCTAGAGCTAGAATGAGGAGTTATTTGAAGTTTCGTTGTTTGTTTGACGTATTAGATTCCATTCAAGACTTTAATGTAACTCAATATTGTAATGAAATAAAGGATTATTTAAACTTGTGTACTACCATGAGCTACTGAACAATCATTCATACGTGGCACCTCGATGTTTCCGCCATCGGTTGGGGTGTTACAGCATGTCCCCACGTGATGGTAGTTGCATTTATTGTAAAGTGGGTGGGGCCTATTGTATGGCTTGTGAGTGTCAGTAGCGGTGGCGACAAAAGCTTTGACGGTTTTAGGCTTCTTGTTGGAATTACTCTCTATGTTTCTCCCCTTTTTGAAGTTAGACCACTTACGCTTATTTCCAGAACTTTCACCCTTGTCGGATTCCTTCTGTGACAAAGAACCCATGCGTACCACATCATCAATGAGGCTGTGAGCAAGGGTGACAGCATGTTGAATGGAAGCTGGAGCCGCAGTGGTGACCATGCTACAGATTTTAGGAGAAAGTCACCAGATGTATCTCTCTACCCGCTTGTACTCAGGGGTAACCATGTGTGGAACTAAGCGAGAAAGTTCATGAAATCGGGTGGTATAGGCAGTGATATCCACTCTGTTCATGGACAGATTCCAGAATTTGGTCTCCAACTTCTGCAGCTCACTCCGCGGGCAATACTTGTCTGTCAGCATTTACTTCAACTCAGCCCATGAAAGATTGTAGGCAGCTTCATGACCCAAGGTCTTCACTTGTAAGTTCCACCATGTCAGCGCCTCATATTTGAAGGTACAAGTGACGTGCTTGATCTTCTGATCTTCCGAGCAAACACTGATATCGAGCACTGACTCAGTTTTCTCAATCCATCGAACAATACCAATTGCTCCTTTTGACCCACGAAAGTTCCAGGGCTTGCATGCCATGAAGGTCTTGTAGCAACACTCATGCATGGTATTCTCTACCTCTGCAGTGTCAGAAAGAACGGATCATCAATGAAAGGATTAGCATAAAATACGATCAAGACTAGGAAGGAATAGGCAAGAGCTTTACCAGTCTTGGTGTTGGGTCCATATTAGTGAGATTGACGCTATCAAATACATATTGGTGATCCATATTGGTGTTTTACTATTTAGGACCGAGAACACTTGGGTTCTCAGTTATTTAAGGCGTTTAGGTCGAGAACTAATTAGTTCACAGTTATTAGTTCTCAATTAGTATGTTGGGCTTTATTCTTGTGGGTTGGGCTGTGGGACTGTTAAGGCTATGTGAGCTCAAGTCCTACGTATAAAAGGTGTTTTATTGGTTCATTTGTAACCAGCGGTTTTGTTTTAATCAAAGAATTCTCTCTAGTATCAGACGGTGAGTTATCCCGTATGCTAGTGAAGATTATCATTTTCATAAATCGTTCATATTTGTTGAATCATCTTTATCATCGTTTCCGCCTTTGATAAAGATTACTTGATATCGGGTATAATTTTGGGATTTACAATTGGTATCAGAGCCATTGAAGCTTTTCAAGGCTCGGTTCGATATCAAAGGATTTAAGAAAGTTTTCAATTGCAAGATTCGGGTTTGTTTTATTTAGTTTTAAATCTTTATTTAGTTTTAATCGGTTTGTTTGTGATTGAAGCTTCTGGTTCTTTTTGGAATAAAATTCAAGAACACAAAGAACAGGTTGAAGATTGGTATTAAAAAGGGAATTTGATTCGCTTTAGCTATTTTTCCGAAAACTTTCCATGTTTTATGGATAATATAGCTGAAAAGGGTTGACTAAAGTACCCGAGAGATTAAATGATTAATACTAATTTTTTTAAAAAGGTTCTCGGATTTAAAAAAAAAACTGCTTGGATTCAATTTTTTTTAAAAAAAGCTTCTCAAGATTTGTTTTGAGCGGTTTATTTTTCACTAATAGAATTCTCTCTAGTATTTGACGGTAAGTTACACCGTATGCTATTGAAGATTATCATTTTCGTAAATCGTTCATAATTCTTGAATCATCTTTATCATCGTTTCCGCCTTTGATAAAGATTACTTGATATCGGGTATAATTTTGGGATTTACAATTGGTTCTACCTCAATTCTTTTTCCATACACCATATTTCCCTCATTTTCTATTTCCTCATCTGTGAGAGGAAGTCCTGTATAATACAGTAAAACATGATAAATTAATCACAGACGGTGAGTTATCCCGTATGCTAGTGAAGATTATCATTTTCATAAATCGTTCATATTTCTTGAATCATCTTTATCATTGTTTCCGCCTTTGATAAAGATTACTTGATATTGGGTATAATTTTGGGACTTACAATTGGTATCAGAGCCATTGTAGTCATTTGTGGCTCGGTTTGATATCAAGGGATTCAAGTTTTTGCTGCTGCGTTTTGTCGGTTCAACAGGTTTAAATCTCATCTCATTTTTAAATTTTATTTATCTAAACATTTTTGGTGTTTTAGAATTTTTGGCAGATTTGTTTTTGTTGAAAAACTTGAAGATCACAAAGAACGCGAAGAACACTTTGAACTTTTTATTAAATTCGTTTGTTTTGATCTTGTTTGTTGAATGTTTAATGTGTTTTTCGAATTAAGGAAAGAGATCTATAAAATTGTGACACCCAGGAAAATGCCACATCGGCCGTGGCCAGGAGAGATCCTTGGTTCATAAGTAATGTCTTGCCTCTTAAATCATCAACGCGTTTTGGGCTTAATGTTAGTGGATGAGAGGAGAACTCCACAGTTAAGCGTGCTCAAGTGGGAGAAATTTCAGGATGGGTGACCTCCTGGGAAGTCTCCACTTGGGCAACCAAAAACAAATCCGTGAGCTCTGGATGGGCAAAGCGGACAATATTGGTGATGAGAGGGGCGAGGTGTTACAGATGGTATCAGAGCCACTCCTGTGCCGTTCAGGATGGTGGGTGCAAACCTCATCAGGGACGATGAGAATCTAACAGGGGGTGAATGTGACACCCCAGGAAAATCCCACATCGGCCGTGGCCAGGAGAGATCCTTGGTTCATAAGTAATGTCTTGCCTCTTAAATCACCAACGCGTTTTGGGCTTAATGTTAGTGGATGAGAGGAGAACTCCACAGTTAAGCGTGCTCAGGTGGGAGAAATTTCAGGATGGGTGACCTCCTGGGAAGTCTCCACTTAGGCAACCAAAAACAAATCCGTGAGCTCTGGATGGGCAAAGCGGACAATATTGGTGATGAGAGGGGCGGGGTGTTACAAAAATTTTCAATTTTTGAAAGCTATAACTGTTTTCCATTTTTTAATGGTGATAGCTGTTTTTGTGTAACAACTGGTTTGACTTTTTATTGAGAAAGAAACATTTCACACGCAAACATTTTGTTTGATTCATATTTTCGAATTATTTAAAAAAAAAATCTATCAGCTCAACCCTCAAGAACTCACATTCATCCAAAGAACACCTTTCCGACTCGAAAATAGCTTCATTCGAGAACACATCAACCTTCACTCAAGAACACAGATCTGAAAACTACCTGTTTCATCAAGAACATCATCACTACTCGAGAACTCGTCATTCACCTTGATAACAACTTCACTGGTCGAGAACTCTTCATCTCATCCGAAAACCATACAAAGCTATTGTCATCGTAAACCAATCTCCGACCAGAACACACCACACCCAAAACCTGCAATCCAAAACCCGTCCCACTCGAACTCCAAACCTTAACCCGGAAGTTTATCACCGGTCACCCACACCCGGCCCCAGACCCAACCCGTCTCCATCACTCATCTGAGTACCCATCCATCTGAGAACTACCCAAACTCATCTGAGAACTTCTTTTCTATTCGAGAACTCACTTCAATCCGAAAACCCACACACACACTGTTATAGAAAGCGAGGAGAGATAAGTTTGATCTTGAACCCGGTAAATGAAATTTTTTTGAGCTGATTGTTTTTGACAAAAAAAAGGGAGGTTATCATTGTTTGGTTGTTCTTGCTGCTTCACATAAATCGAGAAGGATTATTGCCGAGACCAAGATCTACAATCACAAAACAGAGTGAGAAAGAGAGAAGGAGCATCTATTGTTTGATTTTGAAGTGTAAGAAAGAGGAAGAGTGTAGTGAAAACTGTTGGAGCGTGTGTTGTGTTTGCTTCAAAAATTAAAGAAAGAACATAGATTTATTTGAGAGAGGAGTTAAAGGATTTTGATCAGATTGTTAGAGGAGAGAGAGGGTAACAATCTCACAAAAGAAAAGGAGTGTGTGGAAAGTCAAGTTGTCAATTTGTGGGGGTTGGATTTTACTCTCCCTAATAATAATAATAATAATAATAATAATAATAATAATAATAATAATAATAATAATAATAATAATAATAGTGGTATTATTTGGAGTGTGCAAGCTTAATTTTGGGGTGTTTGACTTTACCGAATGCGTTTTGACGGTTGACTACGGTTGGACGTCCTGTATTCGGTTTGGAATTTTTGGGAACGTCTAGATTTTTGGGGGATAAAAAAAATAATAAAAAAATCAAAAGCTCTTGGTTTCTCTAGTTCTCGTTTCAAGTTCTCGGATTTAAAGTGCAAATGGATTCCAAGACTACAGTCATGCATGCAACAAGTACACGGGTTCCCATGTTGATGTTGGGAGAGTCTTTTGCTGAATGGAAATTTAGATTCATTCAACATGTTAAAGAAAAGGATGCCAAAGTTTGGAGAGCTATTTGTAGAGGTCCTACCCCAATTACTTACGAAGAGAAGGGTACTACACTACTTAAAGCTGAATCCGAATATACAGATGAAGATTGGGACCAAGTCAAGCTTGATGAAAAGGCTCTTAACACATTGACTATGGGTTTAGCACCAGAGATCATCTCAAAATATAGAGAGACTAAATCTGCCAAAGCATTGTGGGATTCTCTGATTGAATTTTATGAATGCAATGATGCCATGAAGCAAAGTCGAAGGGACATGCTGTGGCATAAGTTCAATCAATTCAGTTGCATTCTTGGTGAAACCATTGAAAATCAAATTGCGAGATTCGTATCTCTAGTAACTGAAATGAAGACCGCAAACATAACGTTGAACAATTCTGAGGTAAATAAGAAATTGTTAAATGCTCTTCCAAAGAATTGGGATACGAATGTTGCCGTGATCAAGAAGACCGAGGATCTTCAACATCTGTCTCTGCCAGGACTCATCTCCATCATCAAAGCTTGTGATTCGGACGAAAAGCAAAAGGTGCAAAATCTTAATGTTGCTGCTAAGCCACGTTGCACACCTGCTACTGTTTCGACACCCGCTCCTGTTGTTCAAGTACCTGTTGAGTATCAGGTTCCTGTGCTGGTACGATATATCAAACATGCTTCACATGAGGTATTTTCTGATCTATGCTCTAATGCTTGTGCTGAAAAGGCTAAATATTACGTAGGATATAACTCTGAGTTAGTAAGAGAAAACGGTGAGCTAAAAGGAAAGATTTCTTGTCTTAATAGCCGAACTTCCGCTTACAAACTTAGAGTAGAAGCCTTAGAAAAGGATGTTGTTCAATACAATAATGATTTAAGCAATAAAAATTGCCTTGTCATGCATCAGAAGAAAGTTATTGATGAACTTAGTGCTGAGCTAGATTCTTTGAAATCAAAATTTGAAAATGCCGATTTCCATTTTAGAAAATTTGATTGTTCTAGTGAGCGTGTTGAGAAAATGATAAGTTCAAAACTCAAGTTTAGGGAGAAACAAGGAGCTGGTATAGGTTTTGTAGAAATTGCACCTCCCTACAATCACAACTACACCGGATTGCTTCTTTCGGATGAAGAAATAGAAAATGAGAAAAATATGGAATATGGGAAGGGGTTGGTGGTTGAACCCGCAAAGAGCGTTCCCATAAAGATAACAGAACCAAAGGGGTTAGTCGTAGAGCCGGTTAAGTCTGTGCCAATTAAGATTGCTGAACCAGAAGGGCACATAAAACAATCTAAGTATGTTGCTCCACTTAGTGATGTTCCTATTGCTAAGTTCGTTAAACCAGAAAGCAATGAAATGATCAACCATGTTAAATCTAAAAATAACAACTCTGACAATGTCAATGATGACACATCTTCAATAAAATCTTATTTTTCAATGGGATCAATTGAATCGATGTTGTTTAAAAGTATTTCAAAATCTATCAATTCTGACAGTTGCTCAAGATCCTCTAGTAAGTCAGAAACTTCAGATGAATCTGACTCAGAAAATGTTATTGATTCAAAGACTGTTGGCACATGTGTGGTAAAGCCAACAGTCCCTGATTTTAAATGTGTGAATGTTACTGATGCTTTTACCTCATGTGCAGATGAAGTTAAGGTTGAGGGGGATGATGTTGTTTGCACTAATGATGCAGATGTTTGTGTGAAACAATCTAATTTATCTGCAGATGCTGAACCATATGTGAAAAAGACTGTTTCTGAGCTAGCTATTAATGGCACGACTAATAAATACGTGCCACCACATAGAAAAACTACCTGTGCTAACTCTCATAAACAGGTTCCTGAAGTCAAACAGAAAGCCCAAAGACAGTCAACATCGCAAAGACAATCTTGTTCACACGGGTGTTCAAGATCTTTTAAGCAGAGCAGAAAAGTAAGAAGCCTGCAAACAAATCATCAAACGGATCTCATCACCCAAATTCTTCAGTGGGATCTAATGAACCAGAATATGCTCCTTACATGAAGAAGCAGACGTGTTACAATTGTGGAATTCCTGGTCACATCGCAAGAAACTGCACACATCGTCCTTATGTGCCCTATTACAAACAAAATCAGAGGGTTACACCTAGGGATAACTACCATTCCAAGTTAATGAAGGTTCCTCAACCTAAGGCAAGGAAGAATGCGAATCCCAAGGTCAAACCGTCTGATGGAGACTGGAATGCTGCCAAGAGCAAACGAAAGGTTGTTCAACCACAGAAGTCTAAACAACCTAAGAAACCGAAAGCTGCTACTCCGAAAGTAGCAAAACCGGTTCTTAAGCCTAAGCAAGTTTGGAAAGCAAAGGCGGCAGCAGCAACTGATCTAAATGAGAATAAGGACATGTGCTTGAGGGAAGTGTCTTACGTAGATGCTTCAAGAGTGCCCAGGACCGCGATAGCCTGGGTACCAATGTTTAACTAATCTCCTTATTCATGCAGGGACAGCCAAGGAGGATTATCAATAACCACTGGTGTGTTGGTAGTGGTTGTTCCAAGCATATGTTAGGTGACATCTCTGTGTTACACACCTCTACATCTTTTAACACAGGGTATGTTTCCTTCAAAGGAGATAAGGGAGGTAAGGTCAGCATGGCAGGTACATTTAAATTTGATGCACAAACTTTGGAAAAGATTGATTGGTCGTTATTTAAGAATGGTTATAGAAAAGAACAAAAAGATTTTCTTATTTTTAGGTAAATTTTATACATAAATTTGTCTTTTCCTTTTATTTATGAACAAAATTTAGGGGGAGAAGGGAGATATTTAAGGAAAATACAAAAATAGTGTTTTATTTTATTTATGTACAAAATTTAGGGGGGGGGGGATAGGAGAGAAAATGAGAAAAATGCAAAAACATGTGAAAAAGAGAAAACTACGAAAAGAGTTTTTGTTGTATCACTTGTGAAAAAGGCTGACACACGTAAGACCAGTATTGAAATGGTTAGGCTCTAGGGTGATGTGTTGGTAGGCTTGGTCCTGACGACTGGAAAATTGGCTGATCTAGTGACACACTTAAAGATATCATATGGCCTCAGTAAGAAACGTCACTTGGAATTGGTACATTTTTTATTTGAATGCTTATGTGACGTCCCGATACACACTGTGTTCTAGGTCTGAAATCTTTTCCTGAAAAACTCGTTTATCTCCTTTGTTTTGTGTAAGCAAAGACCTGGGGATGCTAGGCAATGTCAGCTTCTGCTACATCCAGATATATGTTGACCTAGCTGTACATAGTCGCGTTGTAGATCAAAAACGCCAAAAGAGGCCAATGAGCCCAAAAAGATGCCAATGTGCACAACAAAAGAGGCCTTCTAAAGCCCAAAACACCAAAACCTATATCATTTGAGAAATCAAATTGATTTGTATATTATACTACTCTATTTCTTAATGATCTATTCTTTTCTCTTCTCAACCAAGTCCTAGTTAAGGTTTCAGAATTCTAGAACAGACACCGTGAAAATATGTGGTAGGGAAACTGCTTGCATGATAGAGTGTATCGCATATAATTCTAGGATTTGATTGTGACTTGCTTGAGTGTCCATAATTAATACACCAAAACATGATAAAGTAATCACGGACAGTCAAATAAGAAGGTCTAAGGCAATAAGTTTAAGTGGACGAATATACTGGCAATTGCCCAGACTGACTGGAGTAGATCCGTGTTGATAAGTGTCCCTGAGTCTAAATCACAGTGATTTAATCCCAAAAAAAATAAAATAAATAAAAAAAATTAGTTATTTTTATTTCAATTTCTTTTCCGTTTATTTTGATTCTTATTGTTTTGCTTTTGTTTATATTTTTTAGTTTTAATTTTATAAAATCAACCATTCTTGAAGTTTTACCGATCATCCAAAAGATTTAATGAAATTCAAGTTTCTTTTGAAAATTTCAATTGGAAGTTCTTGGATTTACTTGGTGTTCATGTGTATACTGGATCCTCTGTTATATTTTACGTTTGCTTACAAAGTTCTGAGAATGTGCATAATTCGATTTGAATCAAGAAACAGGGGTTGAAGAAGAATGATTTCAAGTTGCTGACAAGCATGAAGCACCGAAATGGGAAGATGTACCTGAGCCAGAAGAACTTGATGTGATTGCATGTTCTGATAATGAAACACATGCAGAAGTACCTGTGATCCTGCTTAAAAACAATGACTGGAAAAGAAAGATATATGAGAATCCTCCTCTCACATCATCTTTAGCAAATGATCAAGCAAATGCTGATGATGATTCAAGTGTGGATCTTACGCCCATAGAAGAAGAAGTGGCCCGAGTTTGAGAGTGCAGAAAAGAAGATTTACAACAAAAACAACACCAACACCCCAGCAACAATCTAGGGGGAGATCACAATGCCACATTCAAATTATGAAGACCATTTGATAGCATCAGTCTAGGGGGAGATTGTTGGGTCTAGAATATTGAGACTGACGCTATCAAATAAGTATTGGTGATTAATATTTAATTATGATATTTGGAACCGAAAACACTTGAGTTCTCGGTTATTTAAGTTGTTTGGGCCGAGAACTAGTTAGTTCTCAGTTGGGCTTGGGCTAGGCCATGTGGGCCAAACCTAGCATAGGACCTATATAATGTTTTATTCTTGTCATTTATTAGGTTAGCGGTTTTACATTTTCTAATAAAACACTCTCTAGTATCAGACGAATCCTTTAGAGATCGTATGCTATTGAGGTTTTAATCTATTGTTTATTGTGTTCTTGAATCATATAATCACTAGATTCCGCCTACTGATTATATTACTTGATATCATTGTTAATTCGGGACTTACACTTGGGATCCTGGGTTCTGCGTCAGCGCGGCTCGCTTCATGTTGCGCGATAGCCTGTGCAATTACCCTGGCTAGGTCCGCTGAGGTGGTCGGAAAAGCTTCTTCCTTAGAAGTCGATCGAGTAGTTCTTTTGGGAGGCATGCTCTTCTAATAAACAATATTAAAAGAATGAGAAACATATCACTGTATAATATTGTCAACATATGCACCAATCAAACAACTATACAATCAACACAAACGACAAAACAAGATCACAAATTCATGGTACAACACGACAACAATATAGGAATCAAAATATCAAACTTTTCATAGGAAGTTTAACAGACTTGATATGATTTTGTTTCTGCATACAAAATAAAATGGCATACTGCCCTATAAGTTTTTAAACTACTATTACAAGTACAACATAAGATATCCTACGGGGCGGAGGTGGGAAAGCAGCAGACAAGGCTGCAACAGCTGCAGTCATCCTCGCCTCAAGATCATCAAATCTAGTCTCTAGCTATGCAACACACTCCTCCGCTGTGGCACATCCCTGCTCCGCCTCATACACACGTGTACCCAACTCAGCCAATCCATAGAGAATAGGATCCCTGGTATTACCTGTCAGATACAGGTCATCCTCGATCCCTTGAACCCTCCCACACAACACCCCCATCTCTGTATCGTGACGCCCAATCATGTCCCAAATAGAGTAGTGGGTGTGGCGCACAGGAGCTGTCTCGAAGCCGATGGGTAGTGAGGTGTCTGAGGGTGGTTGGGATGGACCACCAGTCTCGAAGATAGAGGGAGCCTCGCCGTCGGTATCCTCATCAGAATAGGCTAAGAATCCATCAACTGTCGGCAGATAAGTCCTCTTGCGAGCCTGAGATCTCCGAAGTAGCTCCTTCTTGGGTAGCTCTGGTGCCTATGGAGCTGGGGGCTGGGGATCCGCTGGTGCTGGAGGCTCAGAGTCGTCCTGGGCAGGAGCCTCAGCTGGAGCGATAGGAGCCGGTGGACGGAGCACACGTTTTTGAGGGGTGTACATCATGCGTACCTCACCCGGGCACGGACGATATGGATAGAAAGATGGCACACGGGGCTCTGGCTGCGGTGGGGGTGCATCCTCCTCCTCCTCTTGTGCCTCGCCAGCAGACACGGTATCCTCATCATCAGAAACAACATGATCAACCTGCATGTGATCCTCCACAATGTCTGAACCACTGGAGTTGGCTCATACCCCTGCTGAAAATCATCGGCTGGAGGGCTGTCTGGTACAATCTCCTCCTCAGAATCCAAGATGATGATAGAGTCGTCGTGGTGTGTCATGATCCTGGAAATCAAGAACACACGTGTGTGACGGTAATCATGTGGTGTAATTAGTATGTCTACTAATGTGTGAAATATGTAACTGGCATGGAACTTGCGTAGTGCGTAGGGATAAGTGTTGTGTTTCTTTCTTTGGAAAAACATTTTGAAATCAATTTTTGTTTAGATTATAGTTTGACTCAAAAGAATCTCGTGCTCTGATACCAATATGTCACACCCCGCCAAGGCAGAAATGCGAGGTGCGACTTCGAATGGATTAAATCATATGTAACAAGTATTATAAGATGGTTTTTGTGAACTTACCACTATAACGAATGTGGGGGCTAGAAGGTGATTGATCTAGAGCCGATTTCTCCTATCCACGGCCTTCAATCCTCTAAATGTTACCACGTAGGGGTTGTTTGTGTGTTGTTGGTTCGAAATGAGGTTCGGGTGAGGGTGATTTGGGGTCGGCCGATGGGTCACCAAGGGAAGAAAGGAAGTTTTCAAGTGTTAGTGATATTGTGAATGTGTTGTAGTGCAATCCTCATGAGCTCTTGTGCTCTATATATAGCCGAGAGGTTGTAATGGAGGCCATGTATCATTGGTTCACAATTAAGGCAAGTCAACCTTCACATTTCATGGTGTGCAAAAAGGTGATAACCTTGTTAGTATAATTGGTTGACCCTGTCATCTAATTGGCTCATGTAGGGGGGATTCGGCCAATTCATATGGGGAATAAGCAAGGATTTTGTGGCTAGTCAACCGTGCTTGGATCCCTTGTAAGCCTTTGTCATTTCCATTCTTGTATAAGGTTCTAGAGAATGGTGAGTGGTATGTGAGTGTATATATGCGTATGTATGTATGTATGTATGTATGTATGTATGTATGTATGTATGTATGTATGTATGTATGTATGTATGTATGTATGTATGTATGTATGTATGTATGTATGTATGTATGTATGTATGTATGTATGTATGTATGTATGTATACGTAGTGTGGGTATAGTGTAAGCCAGTAATATGTCCAAAGTTACACTTGTTCTTGTCTTGGGAATGTATGGGCCGAATTCTAGGGTGATTAATGGATAATTTGGGAAGTCAAAGTTGTCTAGGTCCATGGGATGGGATGACAAGGTTTCTAGTTGGTGAAACACATGGGTTTTTGAGATCATTGGATTGTGCTGGTGTGTTTGGTTGTGTAGGGCGGCTTATAGCCGATTATTGGGAAGGGAATTGTAATTTTTGGATAGTTAACATAGCCTTGGATGAATGCGTGGGTTTCCTTGTTTGTATAATGCATGAAAGTTTGTGTTCTAGGCTTGTATTGTAGTGAGTGTGTGTGTGTGTGTATAACCGTGTGTGTATGTATGTCGTGCGTGTATATGTATAGGATTGTGTATCTTTTTTTAACATGTTATTACTAGTCTTGTATCACCCCTTTATTACACATGGTATCTATATGTTAATGGAGGTTCTTGTACATGCTCATGTTACTCAAGATAATATGTCATTGTGTGTACATCATTTGCTTTTTAACTAGTTGTATTACTAGTCGTTTATGGACATTGTGTTCGGGTAATCTCGTTTATGGACATTGATTGTTTTTATGACCATTAATACCTTGGCAAGAATGAAGGCTTATAAAGGCGTGCCAGTGAATGAACGACCACCTGTTAGACGTTTATTTGGTCATTTGGCTAGGATTGATTATGTGGATCCTGGTAAAGATAAGGTAAGGCATGCTGACAGTGCATCGGACGAAGACAATCCGTTACATCCTGTTGACCCTGAGGCGAAGCGAAAACATCAGGTTGTGAATGTGGGAGCTAAGAGTGGAAAGATGAAAGAAAAAGAGATCAGGATTGAAGTTGTTCCTGAGACTGAGCCTGCTAAGAAGAAGAGTGTGTCGAGAAGGCATAAGAGCATGGCTAAGAAAGGTTTACACCTTGTGGATGAAGCGTCAGTTGATTCTGAAGAGACGCAAGAGGATGAACATTGGGATTCTGAAACTGAGACTGTAAAGGCCACCACGCCCAAGGCCACTGTGGCTGGTGAGTCTGCTAGTCTAAACAGATCAGTGGAGGAACAGAGAACTAAGAGCCCTATTCACTTAGATGAAGAGGATGAGGGATTAGGTTTGGGATCAGGAGATTTTCCTGGATCGTCAGTTCAGGGGGAGAAACCAAAGAAGCCCCAATTCAAGAAGAAAGAAAAAGTGTTAAAGCCCACAGAGAAAAGAGCGAGGGAAATTGAGTCTTTAGTAGCAGGAAAGAAGTTGCCACCTGCTTCAAGCTCGAAATCACCGGTTGCTGCTCTAGCTTCTAAGAAGCAGAAAACTACAACCACTTCTAGTACTGAACAGGGAGCTGATTTACCCGTTGACGCTTTTAACGAGGCATTGGATAATGTACTGAAGAAGTTGAAGAAAGGTAAACTGCCTGAAGTTGCTGAAGTTTCTGCTCAAAAGGTTACAGTGGATAGTACTGTGATGAACACTTTTAACCGGAAACTTACTGAAATGATGAATATTATAAACAAGCAACAGACAGAGATTGATCAATTGAGAAAGAATGACACTAAGATGTTGGATGTCGTTGTTACATCACATGAGAACAATGAAGAGCTGAAAAAGAAAATTAAACAGTTGCAGAAAGATAATAGGAAATTGTTAAAACATGAGCAAAGAAACACCAGGAGGTTTATAGCTTTGAAGGAAAAGAATAAGAAGCTAAAAGAGAGTAATAAAATCATGGATAATCTGATTAAAGATTTATACTCTCGAGCTCCTCAATTGAAAGAAGGTGAAGAGGATAAAGAACAGGATGAGGAGCAGGTTGATTTCGAACTGTCTGATAATGAGGAGGAGGAAGATGAGGATCTTGATGAAGATGCTGGAAAGGCTCCTAAAAAGAAGAAAGATGATGGAGATGATGATGGTTCGAATGATGAATCTGGTAATGGAAGCAGCTCTGCATTTGATGATGATAATGATGATGATGATGATACAGATAAATATAAGTATGAGAAACGGGAATCTGGAAAAGGAGGTGAATCTAGCTCTAAAGCTCCTGGAGGATCGGTTGATGATGATACGATCTTTTGGAATGAAAAGCTGAAGTCATTGTCTGAAGATGATAAACAGATGTATCGCCGGATGCTAACTGATCGAGTCTGGACGATTGACATGACCAGTAGATTTTCTGAGATCTTTGAATCTAGTGACAGGGTGCTTGAATTGGAGTATAATGATCCAGATTTAGAAGATGGTGAAGTTTCTGCGGCAATGACAAAAGAGATTTTGGAAGGTTTGGCGAAGCAGGTTGGGAAAACGTTGGAAGAACTATTGGCTGATAACCAGATTCCTAATCTACCTGAAAAGGAAGCTGGAAATCATTCTGATGATCGTGACGTACCTGTGTTCGAGGATATTGAAGTTGAAGATATAACAAGTGAAGAGTATCCAGAATATTTTAAGAAAGATAAAGATTCTGGATTTACTGCATTCACTGATGAGCTATTGAATGAAGCCGAGAAACTTGCAAAACAAAAGAGTGATATGTTTGTTGATGAAGTGTTTAAGGGGCATGATAAACCGAATATCAAACAATCCGACAGCTTGAAAGAGTTACTGAGGAGATTGAAAGAGAAAGAAGCCAATCGTCCAAAAGCAGAGATTCAGGGGAGCTTCTATAAACTCCACAACGAGATGTTTAAAGGAAAAGCGTTGGGTTGGAAGTTTATAAAGTAGTTGAAGTGTGTTGCCGTGAAGTGGGAGAAGGGGACACTCTATTTTGATAGATTTCATGATTTGAAGACTCTCCCATACTGGGCTATTCGTGATATTTGTCGTCATAAGTTGACTGGATCGTCAAATGATCACATTGCCTATTTTGCTGATAAAATGGCTAAGGAAAGCATGACGAAGTGGAATCTTTTTGCACCTCAGTATCCAAAGCGGATTGTTCACAAGAAAGACATTGATGCTATAACCGGTTTGCCCAAGGTGACTCTAAAGTACAAACCACCGAAAGTGTTGAAACATATTCCATTGTTGCAGATTCCTCAACACTTTACGAAAGACTTTATCTGGTGGTATTACGATTGGAAGATTGCAGAGGCTGTGATAGTATTGAAGGATGGTGATAAGAGTTTCAAGAAGATACACATATTTGATCCTATGTGGTTGGTGAATTATTCACATGAGGACATCATTATGTTGTATTACAATCCAATATTCAGTGATGTGAAAGATACTGAACAAGCAAGTAAAGACCAGCGTGTGGTATTTCTGTGCTTTGCTCATGACATTAATGCCGGATGCGACTATGATAAGAAGCTTGGCAAGTTTGTTAAAGTTCAAGAGGTTCCTGAAGTGAAGAAGAAAAAGCCAAAACAAGTATTTGATCCGGTGATGACGTTAGAACAGAAGAAACAATTGCGCATAAAGCTTATGAACAAGATAATGGACCAAGAGCGTAAACAATCCAAGCAATAGTCGAGGGGGAGTTTGTAGATGCATTTTGTGCGACTAATGCTTTGGATTACAAATAACATGTGTTAGTGTGTTTTGACGAATGGGCGAAGGAGATAAATGTGGGCGAATGAAAGATTTCAAAAGTGCGAAGGAGTGAAAAGGGTACGAAGGAGAGATGGGGGGCGAATGTAGTTTAGATGTTTATTTTATGCTTGGTTCGACCATGTGATATGGGCGAACCTGCACATTCGACCATGCAATATGGGCGAATGTGCAGGCCTATAAATAGGTTAAGCTCATTTTTGAATGTGGTTGTTGGTCATTTTATTCCCTCCTGTTTTGTGTCTCTCCCTAGTGTTTGTGTCAACTTATTTTCACGTTAGATTTGATTGTAAACATTATTAAAACGTGTAATTCAAGTTGTTTATGAATGAGAAAAAGCTTTGAAAGATGATTTCTGTGTTTTGATTGTTTGATTATCATTTTTGTGATTGATTAAGGGATTCCGCACCTGAATCAAACTTGTTTGATCAATCTCTTTGTAGATTTGACGATCCTAAGCGCATACAAATTTTTTATTTACAAAGAAATAAATCCGTAAGGTTTGTGACGTATGAAATGTTATTTTTTTTAAATAAATAACTATAATGTCAAATATACAATGTTAAAGAACATTGTTATAAACGGATAGTATACGGAAAGAATTGGACATAAACAACTTAAGAGTTGTTGCATTGACTAAAAGTTGGAGACGAGACATCAAATGTCTAACCACATCATGAGAGAATCATGAAAGAAAGTGGTGAGTGTATTGAGATGAAATACACAAGTATGTTACATATCGATATATTTCATTAAAGATTGTCATGAAAATTCGCAAGGGTGAATTTTAACATATGGAAGATATATATGTTAATACCAATCTTTAATGAATCAGGCAAGATTTGTTCCAAAAGATTTACGATTGGAAATAGAGGACATGTCGATATGTCTATCACTTTCAAGTTGTTGGAAGTATGTAGAGGTTTTGACTTTAAAATTTGGGAGAGTGTCCTAAATATACATAGATTTAAAAGAAAACAACAAGGCATGTCACTTAAAGATGCAATTTTGAAGTCATTTTGTTGAGTGTAGATCTAAGTGATATCATATCAACATAAAAGTAATTGTACACTTATACTATTCATACCTTTTGTTGGTGATGAATGTGTTCACCAAAGTTACTCGAGATAAGACTTGTAGTCAAGTACTTATAAGTTAATGGTGAAGCCTTTGAGATGAAATGCAAAAATGTTATATTCTTATACTGGATAATGGAAAATGCATGTTTATGTAACATACATATGAGACTATATGGAAAAAAAAAATCTCATGGTCATGTATAAAATAAGAAAGAATGTTGGTAAGAGATGATGCATTTATCTCTTAAGGCTATGAAGAATCAGAATGATGCATCTTCTGTTCATATGCTAGAGTATTGTAGTCTAAAGCATGCTTGACTAGTACATGTTAATCTACACGCTCTGTGGAGATTAAATTAACTTTAAACATTCAAATTATAAGATGGCATGAGAATAAATTTGGTGTATAACAAAGTCTAAAAATATAAATTCATTCAGTCTAATGGAATAACTCGAGAAAAAACGATTAACTAGATCATTGATAATGATTCTAGCCGATTTTCTAAGTGTAGTGATGAGAACTCATACACGCGTAAGTGTTGGCATCTCATGCTAAGGCATATGTTGCCTAGTTTAGCTTTAAAACCTCTTGTGCACAAGTGGAATATGAGGTGAACAGTATACTCGGGTGACTTCAAAGATGTAGATATTTGTGATCTAATCAAGGTGTCTAGTAGTCATCATGAGTAGTATTACTTAAACTTGATCAAAGTGCAAGTAATGTGGGGGAGAGATCCATTTAAGGAACAACCATAGGTTTGTATAAATGGTGTTTGAGGAGTCTCTCAATCCGTATAAAAAGATGGCATTTCTTTACCTTTATCTTGTGTTGGATTATTTCAATCCAATAATTCTTAAATGTGGGGGATAACTTGCATTTGATCATATGAAGTTAAAAGTAGGTAATAAAGGTTATGGTTGTAACGAGCCATCTGGTTGGTTAGACTCAGATGTTAACTTCAATACACATTGGTCATAAGGAGTTAATCTGGTTGATTAGACTCAAATGCCAACTTGATAAGGAGTTAATCTGATTGATTAGACTCAGACGCCAATCGGTTTGATATTAATGCCTGATGATTGAGCATACCGGCCATATGCATAATGAATACATGTTCATATTGAAATAAGATTTGTTTTAGTCTAAAAAGAAGACAATAAGGCATGAACGACTTGCGAGTCAATAACACGTTAGTACAATTGATCTCAGTTGCAAAATTATCAAGTAGTGACTTGACGAAGTCAAAGATAATGTTATGGATCCAACAACCTGAGGGTTGATCAGAGATCAAGTTGTGGAATGAGACTAAAGCCCATGGAAATAAGGCATGTGAAGGAAACCTACCTTAGTTGACTGGAGATCCCAAGATCTAAGTTCAATAGGACAACTAATTCATACGCCTAAGGGTGGTCACTGTGGGGGCATAGCTACTATGTGTAAGCTAGTATATATGGTTATATATATCCCCCTAAGCTATAAAAGGGTGTTTTAATATGTCCTTGTCCATTCCTTTGACATTCAATGACAAATTGTGAGGCTAAGCATAATATATGGTAAATGATGTGGGTAAATCATGGTAACCATAATGCTTTTAATGGTTTGAGGAAAATCACTTATGTTAGAGAGAAGTGGGGTTGCTTCAAATGGAATTGGGGGCACAATTCCTAGAGCTCTCGCAGAACCAGGAAAGTGTTCCAGGACCATTAATGGACATGAAAGTGAGGGGATGGCCCGGCTAAGGAGAGCATTGTGTGAAGTGTATTGTCGTCTACACAAATGGGGGTTTGTTCAAGGACATCGCATCTACAAATCGCTACGAGACTAAGTATGCTTCACAAAGGAAGGTTCAAAGCTAATATCTACCTATCCTGCAATACTCAACTGTCAAGGTTGCATTGGAAATTTTATGTGTTTTGGACGATCTCCATTCATGTGGGGGATTGTTGGAAATTTTAAAATATGTGAATGGAATTTAATTTAATAATATTATTAATGAGTTTAGTAATATTATTAATGAGGCTGTTCATGGTAAGAAACTCTTAAGTAGAGTTTTTCATGTCACTTATGTCACACCCTCAAATTTCCACTTGCGGGTTTTTACCGCGAGGCGCATGACAAACCAGGATCTAAGTCAACAATCACAATAAACAACTCTATATGAAAAACGTAAAAGAAACATAACCAACGATTTTATAAGCGGAAGCATTTAGTAAGCATTTAATCAACTATGCTAGTATCCCAAAGTATTTAAAACACTTTTATTACAAAACGTACAACTATGCCTAGACGCCAATGCAGACCCGTGCGCCTAGTTCCATTTGTTGCTACCTTAGCAACCTGAGATAAACATGCCAAAAAGATGTCAACATATAATGCTGGTGAGTTCACAGGTTTGTTCAATATGTTACCAAAACGTTACCATGTCCATACTATATCAATGTTACCAAGTACGCTAGCTAGGCGTATGTTTTATTACTACTACGATTGGAAACCATTACTAGACACATTTAGCAATGTTTAGCATGTTTAAGTAGCCCAAATGTTCAGCATGATACCAATGTTCCTGTTCGAGACAATATGCACCCGCCCGGCCCTCCAAGCCGACGAGTGGGGCAGGTCACGCCCAATAGATCTATCCACATTTCCCCGTTGTGCATCCCCGCACATTCATGGTTTCCCCCGGGACTTCCAAAGATCGTATAGCAATATAAAGTTAAAAACCATAGTATGACATATGTTACCAAAATAGTTTAGCGCATGTTTTCTCCCCCAAAAGTTAAAGCAGTAAAAGTGGGGCCGTGAACTCACCTTAAATAGCGTTCTTCGGTTACAAGTAAAGATTCTCTCCTTCGCACCTTCGATCGGTCGAAGGAGTCCAGGTTCGCCCCTGTTGTGCAAATTTTCCTAAAAACGCTTCAAACACATTCAAAACGACTCGAAACATCATCAAACACAGCAGTCAAGCATGAATAACTTATCCCTACAAAACCCCCACCGATTTCCCCCAATAATACGTCCATTTCAGCCCTTTCGTAAAATGGTAAAGATTATGGAGACATCACTTTCATGCATGAATAATTTACCCAATTTGGAAACTTTTGAAATCGATCCATATTCAACATAAAATGCTCAGTTTGTCGAGTGTTTCGATCTTTCCTTATTAGTTCTATTGATCATGAATATCATGCATCAAGTCTAGATTCGTTAAAACCCTCAAATACCCATAATATCATCATTTATCCAATCCTAACCCTAAACAACAATAATCTAGCATCAATAACAATCCTATATCATGTTTCTATCATAGATACAGCAGCAAATCCTTAAACAACACATAACACTACATAATACACAATTTACATATGTTTATCACCATGAAAACCTATGTCAAATGATAATGTTTTGATTTAGAAAGATGTTTAGAAGGTTTTTAATCATAAAAACACCGTTAGAACAGATCCGGACAATTAGGGTTAGATGAAAACGAATTAAAAATGCTTTTAAAAGGTTTAGGATTAAGAACACACCTTGGATTCTTGTTTAGATGTTGTAGATAGGTTAGATTATGAAAAAGAAGAGCAAAAACTCCTTCCTTAATGATTAAGATTGTTTGAGAGTGTTTTGGGACGGTTAGGGTTTGTGAAATGATGAAAAATGACAACGTTTGGTATTTATACTACTTCTCCTTCGCCCCATTTCAATGGTCGAAGGTGGCCTCCTTCGACCCTTACACAGGGTCGAATGAGCCCTGTCCTGGTCGAAGGGAATTCTTTCAATTCCACTTCCCAGGTTCGCCCATTTACAAAGGGTCGAACCAGAACTCCTTTTTAGCTAGTTTTCCAGTTTGTCGTGTTTAACGCATTCTAACACATCTTAACACATAAGCATGCATCCTTAGTCTATATTTAACATATTTAAGCACAGATAATCGTTTACACATCATTTAAACACATCTATGTATATAATCCACCACACGATCCATAATCTACACATATACTTAATTAGTTCATGTAATGTCACCAATAACGGAACCCGGTACTAGTGTATTACCAAAACGACTCCCAATGATCCTCCAGATCATTGCACCATGGACAATCCTAACTTGACCCGACTCAACTAACCCAGTTAAGTCTGTTTATAAACGTTTCTCGCTAAGGTAGACTTAGATGTTACTAATATGTTTAAGCCAAACATGCCGGGTGTCACATCATCCCCACGTTGAAAGAATTTTCGTCCCGAAAATTGCGCAAACCCCAAAAGAAAGAAACGAAAAAGAACAGAATGAAAAGGAAATTACCGGATGTCACATCATCCCCACGTTGAAAGGAATCTCGACCCGAGATTCATTCCACTTCAGCAGTAACATGCCTCGATTCAAACGCGCGTTTCGGAAAAAGATGAGGATACTTAGCTTTCATCTGATCCTCCCGTTCCCATGTGAACTCCGGTCCACGGTTCGAGTTCCAACGGACTTTAACGATGCGGATTTTACTCCGACGAACGCTACGAATCTTGTAGTCGAGAATCTCGACAGGTTCCTCCACAATGCGAAGACGATCATCAACCTTGATCTCCTCCAGTGGTACAATGAGAGATTCATCAGCCAAACACTTCTTCAAGTTAGACACATGGAAGACGTTGTGCACACTACCGAGCTCAGCCGGTAAGTCAAGTCTGTATGCCACCGGTCCAATCCGATCCAGGATTGCGAATGGTCCGACATAACGAGGGTTAAGCTTGCCACGCTTTCCAAAGCGTATGACGCCCTTCCATGGTGAAACTTTCAGAAGTACTTTGTCCCCAACCTGGAACTCTAAAGGTTTTCGACGGCGATCGGCATAGCTCTTCTGACGATCCCGTGCAGCAGCCAAACGTTGACGAATCTGTACGATTTTCTCCGAAGTTTCGTACACAAGTTCCGGACCAGTGAGCTGGCTCTCGCCCACCTCGGCCCAACAAAGTGGTGACCGACATTTCCGTCCGTAAAGAGCCTCGAACGGAGCTGCCTTGATACTAGAGTGATAGCTGTTGTTGTAGGAGAACTCCACTAACGGCAGGTGGATCTCCCAACTTTTGCCAAAATTGATAACACATGCCTGGAGCATGTCTTCCAAGGTTTGAATCGTCCGCTCACTCTGTCCATCCAGTTTGCGGATGATAAGCTGTACTCATATCCAACTGAGTACCCAAAGCCTTGTGCAGGGCCTTCCAGAAACGCGAAGCAAAACGAGAATCACGATCAGAGATAATAGAGACAGGCACCCCGTGCCGAGCAACCACCTCCTTAAGGTAAAGTCGAGCCAACCGCTCGAGTCCATCGGTTTCCTTAATAGGTATAAAACGTGCCGATTTTGTCAGCCGGTCAACAATCACCCAGATCATATCATAACCACTAGGTGATCTTGGCAGCTTGGTGACAAAATCCATCGTGATTCGCTCCCACTTCCATTCCGGAACCTCTGGTTGTTGCAGGAGACCAGACGGCCTCTGATACTCCACCTTGACTTTAGCACAAGTCAAACATTTGCTGACATAAAAAGCTATATCAGCTTTCATGTTTGGCCACCAATAAAGTATCTTCAAATCCTGATACATCTTATCGAAGCCAGGGTGAATAGAATACCGGGATTTGTGAGCTCCATCCAAAACAAGCTCGCGCAATCCCCCGAACAATGGGACCCAAACAGGTCCCGCAAATTAGTGTAAGCCATCGGTCCTGAGCTCAAGATGCTTGTCAGCACTGTGCATAGTTTCAGCCTTAAGGTTTTCCTCCTTCAAGGCTTCCAACTGTGCAGAACGGATTCGGTCAGGCAATGACGAATGAATGGTGAGCTGTAAGGCTCGAACACGACGAGGATTTGCAGACTCCTTCCTGCTCAAGGCGTCTGCCACAACGTTCGCCTTGCCAAGATGGTATTTGATGGCACAGTCATAATCGTTCAGGAGTTCTACCCAGCGACGCTGCCGCATGTTCAACACCTTCTGGTCGAAAATATGCTGAAGACTCTTGTGATCGGTATATACTTCACACTTGGTACCGTACAAGTAATGTCTCCAGATTTTCAACGCAAAGACTACTGCACCCAGTTCCAAGTCATGAGTAGTGTAGTTCTTCTCATGAACTTTGAGTTGACGAGAAGCATAAGCAATAACTTTCCCGCGTTGCATCAACACGCAACCGAGACCACGAATAGAAGTGTCACAGTACACAACGAAGTCATCCGTACCCTCTGGTAATGATAAGATAGGTGCAGAACAAAGTTTAAGCTTCAGCATCTGAAATGCTGATTCTTGTGGTTCATCCCAGTCGAACTTTCGGTCCTTCTGGGTAAGAGCAGTGAGGGGTTGAGCGATCTTCGAAAATCCCTCAATGAAACGACGTTAATAACCCGCAAGACCTAGGAATTGCCGCACCTCAGATGGCGTCTTTGGTGCTTCCCAGTCCTTAATAGCTTCGATCTTAGCCGGATCGACATGAATTCCCAGTTCATTCACCACATGTCCTAGGAATTGAACTTCACGTAACCAAAAATCACACTTTGAGAACTTAGCATACAACTGCTCCTGTCTCAAAAGTTCCAAGACCAACCGTAGATGTTCCTCATGATCCGCCTCGTTCTTTGAGTAAATCAGAATGTCGTCAATGAACACGATGACGAACTTATCAAGGTAAGGTTTGCAAAAGCGGTTCATTAAATCCATGAACACCGCCGGTGCGTCAGTGAGACCAAAAGGCATGACCAAGAACTCAAAATGGCCATAACGAGTGCGAAAAGCAGTCTTCTAAATGTCAGCTTCCCTGACGCGCAACTGGTGATAACCGGACCGCAAATCAATCTTCGAATAGTAGCTGGAGCCCTGAAGCTGGTCAAAGAGATCATCAATGCGAGGAAGAGGATAACGATTCTTGATGGTCACTTTGTTCAGCTCACGATAATCAATACACATGCGAAGACTTCCGTCCTTCTTCTTCACAAACAAAATAGGAGCTCCCCACGGGGAAGAACTCGGTCGGATGAAACCCTTTTCCAAGAGTTCCTGTAACTGGCTGGACAACTCTTGCATCTCGGGAGGTGCAAGACGATATGGAGCTCGGACAATAGGAGCTGCGCCCGGAGTGAGATCAATACCAAACTCAACCTGACGATGGGGAGGAAGACCAAGTAAATCATCAGGAAACACATCAGGAAAATCACGAACCACCGGAATATCCTCGATCTTCTTCTCATCGTCAGTAGAAACGTTAAAAAGCGCCAGAATGGCCGAACAGCCCTTCCGAAGGTACTTACGAGCTTTCATGCTAGAAATGATACTCAGCGGAGCACCGCTTTTCTCGCCACGAACCGAAAGAATCTCTCCATCAGGGAGAGGGATCCGAATAACCTTATCGAAACAAACGATCTCCGCACGATATAACGATAACCAATCCATGACAACCACGACATCAAAACTGCCCAGGGGTACCGGCATAAGGTCAATGGGGAAGGACAAACCCGACAGTTCCAAGTGACATTCCCTAAGGGTGTGTGTCGCTTCGATTTTCTTACCATCAGCCAATTCTATTAAGTACTTAGCCTCTAAAGGTGTGGGTACTATATCTAGCAATCCACTAATGTTCAAAGATACAAAACTCTTATCGGCACCAGAATCAAACAAGACAGAAACATAGCGATCATTAAGAAGGAACGTACCGGTAACTGTGTCTGGATCCTGCCTAGCCTCCGCAGATCCAATGATGAAAGCACGTGCAGTCCTGCCTCCACCGCCGTTGTTCCCGTTACCGTTCCCGCCCCTCCCATTGTCGCCCTGCTTCAGTTTAGGACATTCACGCTTGAAGTGTCCCGCATCACCACAGTTATAACACCCCTGCCTCCCTGAGTTCCCTGAGCAGCAGGAGCAGGAGCAGCCGCAGGAGTCTGAGTTGGGGTGAGTGCCACCTTGCAATCCTTAGCATGGTGCCCCAACTGATGGTATTGATGACAACGAGCCCTATCACAACTCCCAGAATGGTGAAAACCACACTTGTTGCACTTGGGATGCTTCCCAACATACCCACCCGTCTTCTGCCCAGAAGAAGACCCAGATGAATCAAACTTCTTTGTCGGCTGAGCTGGCACCACACTCTTCCCCACACTATCCCACTTCCTCTTGTTCCCTTCAGTAGCCTTCACAGCAGCACCCTTATGAGGCAAAACACCTCCTGCCACCTTCATGTTAGTCATCCGATGAGCTGATCGGACAACATCAGCAATAGTGGGAAGGTTCCCAGCAGCCACCAACCCAGCAATCTCCGGCACCAGTCCAGACACATAGTGCTCGATCCTCCTGTACTCGGGTGTGTGCAAATCAGGGAACAACACCGCCAGCTCATTCCTCCTCACAGTGTATTCTTCAATCTCAGACCCAACCATCTTGTAGCTCCAGAACTCATGCTCTAACTTCTGTATCTCCTCTCTCGGACAGTACTCACCTCTCAACAGCTGCACAAACTCCGCCCAAGGCATAGCAATAGCCTCCCCCAATCCCATGTTCTGTGTAGTAGCATTCCACCACGACAGTGCAGGCCCCTCAAATGTCGCAGTAGCATACTTTACCCGGTCCCCAACAGGACAGTTACACATAACGAACACAGACTCAACCTTCTCCAGCCATCGGAGCAGTCCCACCGCTCCCTTAGTTCCAGTGAAGTTATGGGGCTGACAGTCCCTGAACTTCTTATAAGAGCACTGAGGTGGGGGTGGATTGGCACCAACACCTGAAACACGGTACACGAGTAAAACACAAACGAAAGGACACGAAACCCGAAAATGAGGCAAGGTCGACAGAAATTAACTCACCACCCATGGCATTAATCCCAACCTGGAAATTTGCCATAGCCATGTTCACTTGCTGCTATAGCAAGTTGTTCAGTTCAGCTTGGGTCATGTTGATGTTTCCACGACCATCGCCTCTAGCACGACCACCGCCGCCAGCACGGCCACCACCGCCACCACAACGTCCACCACCGCGAGCACCAGACATGATCTAATCAATCAAGAAATCGAGGGATTCAGATTCATTTCCAGTGTCAACCACTAGAAATTTACAAAAGTTAACCTAGGGACAAATCCAGGACTATACATCCAAACTTGAAGTCCATCGGGATTTTCATGCATTCCAGTTTATTACTTCGTGTGCACCCGAAATGATAAACTACTCTACATGGTCCTCCAGATGTACCCCTAATCCAGACCCCAGTCACTGAATATCGTCGCCTAGTAACGTGTGACGATAGGTGCAAGTGTAAGAAGGCATGTGTGTGCTAGAACCAACAAATCAACCCCTCCTTCTCCAATCCAGAAGAAGAAGACAAGAGTAGTTAAGAACCCAAATAAAAGCGGATGATGTAATGGAGAAGCATGATGATGATGTAAGGACACCCCGACAACGTTAGTACGTATCCCACTAATAGACTCAAAGTATGTGATCGTCTAGTGTGTGCGACTCGGCTATAGACCAGACTCTACATGCAGTCCTAGTTCACTATAACCATTGGCTCTGATACCAATCTGTCACACCCTCAAATTTCCACTTGCGGGGTTTTACCGCGAGGCGCATGACAAACCAGGATCTAAGTCAACAATCACAATAAACAACTCTATATGAAAAGCGTAAAAGAAACATAACCAACGATTTTATAAGCGGAAGCATTTAGTAAGCATTTAATCAGCTATGCTAGTATCCCAAAGTATTTAAAACACTTTTATTACAAAACGTGCAACTACGCCTAGACGCCAATGCAGACCCGTGCGCCTAGTTCCATTTGTTTCTACCTTAGCGACCTGAGATAAACATGCCAAAAAGATGTCAACATATAATGCTGGTGAGTTCACAGGTTTGTTCAATATGTTACCAAAACGTTACCATGTCCATACTATATCAATGTTACCAAGTACGCTAGCTAGGCGTATGTTTTATTACTACTACGATTGGAAACCATTACTAGACACGTTTAGCAATGTTTAGCATGTTTAAGCAGCCCGAATGTTCAGCATGATACCAATGTTCCTGTTCGAGACAATATGCACCCGCCCGGCCCTCCAAGCCGACGAGTGGGGCAGGTCACGCCCAATAGATCTATCCACATTTCCCCCGTTGTGCATCCCCGCACATTCATGGTTTCCCCCGGGACTTCCAAAGATCGTATAGCAATATAAAGTTAAAAACCATAGTATGACATATGTTACCAAAATAGTTTAGCGCATGTTTTCTCCCCCAAAAGTTAAAGCAGTAAAAGTGGGGCCGTGAACTCACCCTAAATAGCGTTCTTCGGTTACAAGTAAAGATGTTAAACCCTTGATAATCCCTCTACCGGAGATCTATCAAAATGTTCACATAAGTGTTCCGACTAATAACCATAAGGTTATCTAGTCCCCGATTGTCCAGATCGTAACCAAGTATGTTTTAAAACGTGTTTGAATGTTTAACCGACACACTAGACCGATCCGACATCCCGTTGGTGACCCATTACCCTAACTAATCAAGTACACATAGATTACACACAAGGTTCAAGCATAAAACACTTAGTTTGTATCAAAAATCTCATTTCTGCATCAGAACGGTCGAACCAGTCAGTTTAAGTCTCCTTCGCCCGTTTTCAGTCTCCTTCGCCCGTTTTACATTTCGTTCGACCGTTTGATGCCTCCTTCGCCCGTTTTACCACGTTCGCCCAAACAAAACCCAGGTTCGACCCTGGATTCTCTCCTTCGCACCTTCGATCGGTCGAAGGAGTCCAGGTTCGCTCCTGTTGTGCAAATTTTCCTAAAAACGCTTCAAACACATTCAAAACGACTCGAAACATCATCAAACACAGCAGTCAAGCATGAATAACTTATCCCTACAAAACCCCACCGATTTCCCCCAATAATACGTCCATTTCAGCCCTTTCCTAAAATGGTAAAGATTATGGAGACATCACTTTCATGCATGAATAATTTACCCAATTTGGAAACTTTTGAAATCAATCCATATTCAACATAAAATGCTCAGTTTGTCGAGTGTTCGATCTTTCCTTATTAGTTCTATTGATCATGAATATCATGCATCAAGTCTAGATTCGTTAAAACCCTCAAATACCCATAATATCATCATTTATCCAATCCTAACCCTAAACAACAATAATCTAGCATCAATAACAATCCTATATCATGTTTCTATCATAGATACAGCAGCAAATCATTAAACAACACATAACACTACATAATACACAATTTACATATGTTTATCACCATGAAAACCTATGTCAAATGATAATGTTTTGATTTAGAAAGATGTTTAGAAGGTTTTTAATCATAAAAACACCGTTAGAACAGATCCGGACAATTAGGGTTAGATGAAAACGAATTAAAAATGCTTTTAAAAGGTTTAGGATTAATAACACACCTTGGATTCTTGTTTAGATGTTGTAGATAGGTTAGATTATGAAAAAGAAGATCAAAAACTCCTTCCTTAATGATTAAGATCGTTTGAGAGTGTTTTGGGACGGTTAGGGTTTGTGAAATGATGAAAAATGACAAAGTTTGGTATTTATACTACTTCTCCTTTGCCCCATTTCAATGGTCGAAGGTGGCCTCCTTCGACCCTTACACAGGGTCGAATGAGCCCTGTCCTGGTCGAAGGGAATTCTTTCAATTCCACTTCCCAGGTTCGCCCATTTACAAAGGGTCGAACCAGACAAATGTTCTCCTTCGACCACTCGAAGTGGTCGAACCAGAACTCCTTTTTAACAAGTTTTCCAGTTTGTCGTGTTTAACGCATTCTAACACATCTTAACACATAAGCATGCATCCTTAGTCTATATTTAACATATTTAAGCACAGATAATCGTTTACACATCTATGTATATAATCCACCACACGATCCATAATCTACACATATACTTAATTAGTTCATGTAATGTTACCAACAACGGAACCCGGTACTAGTGTATTACCAAAACGACTCCCAATGATCCTCCAGATCATTGCACCCTGGACAATCCTAACTTGACCCGACTCAACTAACCCAGTTAAGTCTGTTTATAAACGTTTCTCGCTAAGGTAGACTTAGATGTTACTAATATGTTTAAGCCAAACATGCCGGGTGTCACAACTTAATTTGCTTTTATTAGAGTTTTAAGTCTCTTATTAAATTTCTAATTAAGTGAAACTCTTGACTATCATGGCTCTTGTAAATAAGTAGGTTGTGTGCCTCACATTTGGAAATACAAGAGAGATACAAGAGAAAGACATGAGTATACATATTAGAATACACATGAAGAGTTCTTAGAGAAGAAGAAAGACTTCACTCATATGTTGGGTGCTATAGAAAGGAGTAGTTTCTACTATATTTCATAAGTTCTAACACTACAATTTTACCTGGTGTAACCTCGGGCGCGTGAGCCATCTTCGGCAGTACAGACTGCTTCGGCTGTTGTACCCTGGGAGACAGACGCGTTGTCTTTAGTAGAGGCGCGGAATCTGTTTTAAGGGAAGCGTGTTGAACACGTGCCTCAACCACAACCGTCAACATTATGTTTGTTCATTCTTGCAGCCATGGAGGACTATAAGAAGACCTTGTTGAAGACTTGACTTTTTGAATATCTTGGTTTGAATCAATTTACTTACATTTGTTGTATTTATTTTTAATTTTCATACACGGTTTGTATACTACAATTTCCCAAATGTATAAAAAGTGTGTCTCTATTATTTATATTAATATTATTTTAATAAAATCGTGACCCATATCTTACAAAATCTACACAGAAAAGCTTCTAGATCATTATAAGAAACGAGATCATGGGTTTGCTAGTTGCCAGATGAGTCTCCATGATTAAAAAAAACCCTTATCTACTTCACATGATATACGTTTCATGGGCACTCAAAGGTCTAATCATTCAATTGGGTTTTATTAGGTTTTATGAAGGTGAGTTACATCTTTAGATGGATATAAAGTGTGTATTACACAAATATTCATTTGGCATTGTATTTTTTTACATGAGGGACATAAATGGAAGAAAATCACAAATACTTTCATTCCAGGACAAAGAAAATTACATTAAGATAGCGGGCATGCGGGCAACAAGCTGCGCCGCCACCCCTTTCTGAATAGCAAATCCTAATCTTCTAAAAACATAACCCTGTCCACCCGGAGCGGAGACACTACTATGAATAACCCGCTGGACCCTGGTCAGGAAACAGGTAGCCTCCGGTGCCAAAAAATAAAGATTTGTGAAGAGACCTTTGAACTCCCATTTTAAAAATTTGATGAAATTACCTTAGTAGACAACTTTGGTCCTTAATAAGGTAATAGAGATTATATACACAGAAATTATGTTTCATGTTTTTTAAGTCAAACTCGTCCCGAGTGAACCTACTAGACCTGATTCTAGCCGAAGTTGACTGCCTTTAATTGATTCTGAGTAATTAGGCAAAGTTGAAGTATATCATCTCGACACCGTACCTTAGAGCGATTACTCGGCCGCCCAAACCTTGTTTTACAACATTAATCAGGAGTGTTTTTCATTGACTTGGCGAGATTAATACCCTATAAGGTTTAAATACTTTCACTAAAAAAAAAGAGTAAGAGATACTTAAAACAGTGGTGGATTTAGAAGATATATTAAGGGTAACAATGGCTAAAAATTTGTTCTGAGTAGTAGATACATAAAACAGAACAAAAAAAAAAGGTTGTACTAAAAATACAATTCGCCATGAAAGTCGAAGGATATCACGAAATACCGGATACGCTTCAACCCATACATCAGGCCCTGAGTAAAAAGCTATGTAAATTGCCACCATGTGTGTTTGTGTGTAAAGTGAGTCAAGTAAAAGGCCAAGATTCTCAATGGAATCAATCCAAGAATTTAATGGCAAACATGTTAGAAATATTTTATTTACTATTAATAGCCTTTTTAAAACAGAATATTTTCACGATGAAATTATTAATCATGTAATTTAAAATATTATATTTATCATTTTATAAAACAAATCAGCTAGTAAACCCTTTAGTAAGGGTATTCGTTTCTTCATCTTCTCTATGCTTTGTGTACAAGCTTTCAACCCCTAAACCTCTCTATATTCTCTCATTTTCTAGCATCTTTGAGAAAATCATTACCGACCCCACTTTTTTTTTTTTTTTTCATTTTTAAGAAAAAGAAATAAAATGTCGAGGTTGTTTGGTCGTGAAAGGCCAATCCATGCAATACTCGGAAGTGGAAAAGGTATGTTTGGTTGCATAGAAATTGCATAAGTTATAAACTTATTAAGTGGCGGACCCTGAAATCCCATTTACGAGAGTCACAACTTTCCAGTCGTCATATATATATATATCAAAATGGTTTTTTGAAGTATTTTTCGATTTGATCTGGTTTTATGTCTTCTTGAAGCTAAATTCATTTTCAACTTTTGCTTTTTTTCTAACACAATTACTTGCAACAATTGTAAATCTTTGTTTGAAATTAAATAACTATTAACAAGTTCAATATTTGTGATCCCGAACAAAAGTAGCGTATAGACAATAAAAAAAATATTAATTTTGTTAAATACTACAGTACACAAACAACTAATTTATTTCATCATTTCAATTATTTGGTGTAATGATGAACAAAAATCTTGAATTTCAGTTGCAGACATTTTATTATGGAGGAACAAAGCTATATCAGGTGCATATTTTATTGGCATGATAGCGATATGGTTTCTTTTTGAGGTGGCAGAGTATAATCTTGTGACAATCTTTTGTCACGCGACAATCACCACTATGCTTGTAGTATTTATTTGGTCAAATGGAGCTCGAGCCTTCAATTGGTAATTCCTAATCTACAATTTATATGTAGGCGATAATGAACGGACATAGAGGGGTTCAGGAATCTATTAAAAAATTCAACATCGACGTTTTCTTGCAATTTTGACTCTCAAAATGTGTTCCTGAGTTGAACAAACGAAGAAAAAGAAAAAAAGAGAATTAAGGAGATAAAAGAAAAAGAGTGAAAAGAACAAATTTTATGTTTAAAAAAACATTTCCTTCTAAATGTCTCCAATTTGAAAAGATGGGATATGGAGGGAAATGAAACAAACTTTTCCTTCTATTTCTTTCTCTTTCTCTTCTTAAAAAAAACTCTGGAACACTATTTTTTCAAGTATCGATCATTCAAAACCATTTCTTTTCCTTTGTTAAATGAAACTCGGAAACACAGCGTAAAAGATAGAGAGGTTGAAATAGATGTAGAAAATATGTTTTTATGTTGTGACCTTGTAATTTCCGCCACTCTTGAATAGAATTAGAGTGGTTAAGGTCCAACTAATCGGTCATATTTTTTAAGTAATCAACGTCGTCGTTTTCTTCTAGTTTGTCCTTCTAAATTGTAATATTTGAAGGAAACTTAAAAAATAAATTCATTATTGATGTTACCACTCGTTGAAATATGTTAGTTCGAAATATAACATAGATAACGTGTTAGAAATGTTTATTACAGGTCTGCACCTGATATCCCGGTAATCCAACTCGAGGAATCGATGTTATATAAAGATTTATGTCGAACATTGAACTTCCTCTTGTCAAAGCTAATTAACATTGCATGTGGACATGACATTATACACTTTTGTTTGGTAATTTAAAGCTTATAGATAAAACTTTTATACTCAATTCTCGCTACTGCCACATATGATTTATATTTTCGTCGTTTTATCAGACAATTGTCGCTATTGAGTTACTAGCAATGATCGCGAACTATGTGTCCGCGCCAAATCTTCTTTTTATAGGTAAATAATTTGTTTTTTAATCTTATTATATATCTATAAATTATATATTAAGTGTGTGTACACTTTACACACATGCATATATATTGAGGGCACGTCTGGTAAAATTATAATTTTCATTCGAAAACATGTGAAGGGTATTGAGTATCGAACTAATTAAGTATGGAGTAATGAATGATAATTTATATATAAAAAAAAAGCAATAAAAATAAATAAATATCTCTTTACTAAGGAAAAAGAGGGCGGGTTCTAGCCAAACATAGTTTTTTTCTTACAAGAACATGCAATTCAGGGGTGTTTTTGGGGAGGTCTGAAGAGGCCAATCGGACAGTGTCCATCAGTGGCAAAGCTTGACTCGAAATTTCGGGGGGTTGGAAATCAATAGTTTCGGGGGGTCGATAATCAATTTCGGGGGTCGATAACCGTATATACCAAAAAATTTCTATACGAATACTATATAATCGGAACTTCTGAGTGAAAATTCGGGGGGTCGGCCGCCCCTCCCCGCCCTTTAAGAGTTGCGCCACTGGTGTCCATAAATCTTGGGGGTATTTTTTTTAAATTCTATATATATGTATATTTTTTATATAACTCATTTAATATTTAAACTTGGGTCTAAATGGCCTATTTTTTAACGGCTCAGATATGATACATAAATTTTCAAGGATGCCTCTGATGCAATATGTTTTATATTTCTTAAAATTTATAATAATATATATGAAATGTCGTTTATTTATACAACATATGAATATACAAGTCACATATAGGTTATATAAGCTATTCGTAACACAAGTGTGTGTAGATGCATCTTTGAAAGAAAAAAATGAGCAAATTAGGTTAATATTTTCTATTTGCATAATATACATATATATGTATTTACGATATTAAAAATGTTTAAAAATATAAACTAGTAGATATTTAAAAACCTTTTGCTCCGTATTTACGTAATATGATTTCTAAAATTATAGTTAAGTTACTTTATGCCAAACTTTTTCGTCACAATAAAACTTATGTAACGTACATTCTTGTGTGCACCATTACGTATATGTGCTTATTAATAACAACCATCTATCAATTGCCTCATACCACAGTGTTGATGTGCATGGGAACGTTGCCATATTTGTACGAGAAGAATGAAGTGAAGGTTGACAATTTGGTTGACATGATGAATCAGAAGGTTTTCGAGATATACAAGATACTCAACGAAAATATTATGTCGAAAATACCAAAATGGCCTAAGAAAACCGATTGATCTACTATCGATTAAAGAACATCGTCAACATTATGGTGTTCAAATATTTGTTAGATTGAACACTACTACAAGCAACTTGATATAACCCGGAAGTTTGTTTGAATTGTATTTCGGAAAGTCTGATTAGACTCTAATATAACTAGGGTGTAAAGCCATGTATGATAATTGAAGGGAATTAATTTTTTATTTTTTATTTTTTTGGAATTACTAAACACGTTTTAAAAAGAAATATCATTTAGGTCCTTCTACTCTAGGTGGGAAATAAACTTAAAACCTAGCTAGCCATTTATATATTTTGCAAAAAGTTCCCGTTTTACATGCTATCGATCATCAATAATAAAATTAATTTGACAATTAGTATGACCGATGGACTTATTCCTCTTAAATATAAACTTGGGGTTCAGTTTTTATTTTTCGGTTACCCGATACCTAGTGGTATAATGGTATGGTGTTTGTCTACTCACAAAAGGGTAAAGATATGTGTTTAAATCTTTGCAAGTGTATAGTTAGGAGGTATAATTAATTATTAAATTTCATTCTATGATTTCATTAAACCAAAGACAGTCAATTACAAGTGATACGTAGGTAAACGGGCTACAAGTTACGTCGCTACCCTTTTTGTATTGCAAAACCTACTCTGTTGAAAATAAAACATTGGCCCTTAGCTGCTGGGGAATTATTTTGCATAACTTTCTTCACGTGATCGAGGAGCTTGATTGCTTGTGGGGCCAGCGCTCCAAAAGTATCAAAAGCGAAGGGCACAAACGCATGCTGGTTAGAAGGATTGTTGGTTCACGTTGGTGTCTTGAATCGAAAGTCTTCCTACAGATCGACATACGGTTATTCATGATAATGTAAATATTGATACTGCAAGATGATATAATATCACGTAAACTACCATTGAAGGGTAGCCCAATTTTATTTTATTTTTTTTGAAAATCAAACTTCATTAAAAAGGGACACACTCAATCTCCAATATGGAGATCGAGTAGACCAACAAAAACACTACATCATATCACATTTACCCCATTCTTCCCAAGTCATCATCATCATCATCATACTCAGTTAATCTCACCTATAGCAAAGCTAAGGTAGGGTCTGAGGAGGGTAAGATGTAGACAGTCTTACCTCTACCCCTAAGAATAGAGAGGTTGCTTCCAGTGAGACCCGGCTCGATGTGGTTTGGTATCAAGCCTTGGACATAAGGCACATATCACTAATTAGCAATCGAGATAGACCCGATCGGTGCATGTACCCCTTTGTCTTTTTGCTATCCACGCCACCACATGATGCATGATTAACCATCCGTCGTTTTTAACGTTATTTTCACGAAATTAGTAAAATAACGTTAAAACTAGTGCAACTTTACTTTTGTCCCCCAAGGGCCACACATATATACATTATATGCGCACACACCGTAAGTGGGGCGTTACCATTCTTCCCAAGTACACGTTCTATTTCTATGTCTATGTTTATACCACAAATAACCATACGTCTTCACATCCGAAATAACCTCCAATGTACTTGTCTTCCTATCATTAAAGATGCAATCATTTCGAGCTTTCCACATTCTCAAACACCCTATTATCATCAAACCTTGAACCATATCTTTTTTCGCCAAATTGAGCCGCATATGCTTTTACAATTCTGTGAGATCTTTAACACTAAAAGCGAAAATAATCGGTAACTTACACCATGTAGAAACCGCCTGCCACACTGCAGCCAAGAAAAAACATGTTGTTAGAACATGCTCTGCAGTCTCATCTTTGACTTCACATAACTTGCACTTTGTATTCTCCACTTGAATGTTCCTATTGATCAAAGCTAATTTCGTTGGGAGCCTTTCTTGTAACGCCCTTCACATGAAGACATTACACTTCAGAGGCAACCATTTGCACCATTCAAAAATCGCAGCCGGAACTATGTTATCTAATGTTGTAATCCAAGCTTTAACATTCCCCACTGAAAATTCGGAACCGGTACCGTGCCACGACCATGAATCTTTCTTTTCAGAAAGTTTCATAGTCATAAGCATATTATAACAATCCATCAATTCCATAGTTTCCTCTAAAGATGTCGGATCATTTCTCCATCTCCACGCAAAGATGCTTGCGCCTCCAAGCTTCAATATCCGATCCACCACCTTACAATTCTTTTCAGCTTCAAGTCTATAGAGTTTTGGGAATCTCACTGTTAACGGTTGTTCACAAATACACGGATCAACCCAAAATCGAATAGTTTTTCCATTTCCTACATCGGCTCGTATCAAGGAATTGAAGCCACTCCTTTGACTTTCATTACTCGACCCAACTTAACAATATTATACCAAACTCCTTTATACCGCCCTTGAACCAGATACAAATCCCAATTTCTAGCCAAAACATGCAATGCATCCACAATCTTTTTCCACAACGCGTTACTTTCACTTCTATACCTCCACAACTACTTCAAAACAAGAGCATTGTTACAATTCTCTAACTTGTTTAAAACCCAAGCCACCCTTATGTTTCGCAACGCCACTTTATCTCATCCTACCCAATGTAACTTTTTCACCTCGTCACTACCTCCCCATAAAAACCTTTTTATTTGCGCCTCTAAATCACCGAGTATTTTTTTGGGCGCCTTATAAAGTGAGAAATGATAGGTTGGTAAGCTCTCGAGTGCCTCCCCATAAAAACCTTTTTATTTACGCCTCTAAATCACCGAGTATTTTTTTGGGCGCCTTATAAAGTGAGAAATGATAGGTTGGTAAGCTCTCGAGAACCGACCTAATCAAAGTTAATCTACCCCCAATAGGAGGAACATGTGCTTTCCATTTCGACAATCTTGACTTGAAAACCTATGCCTTGCACCCCATACACATCACCATCCTCTCTAAGTCACCCACTCCCACCCCCATGCCCTATAAAGTAGACTTATGAATATTTATTTTAAGACCTGAGCATAAATAAAAAAAAATCCTCAACATTCTCTTCAAATTGTTGAAATTGAAATTCGACCACTCCCCCAATATCATTTCATCATCTGCAAGAGAAAGAGAAAATGATTTACCTCTGGGGCGCCATTTGAAAGACGAATACTGTGACAACCTGCACCCTTCACTTTTCATAAATGTGCATAATTGGTTCCTCAACTAATTTAAAATTTTCATTTTTAACCCTCATATTTTAATAGGACCAAAATTCACAATTTAATAAAACTTATAATTTTTATAAGTAAAAGTATGCACGTTTTATACTCACATCTACACCCGAGCACGCATGTTTCAGACCTTGATACTCAAAGCCCTTAATTTTCGCTCCTAAAACAACTTAGAAACAAAAGGAAACAAGTCTATAACTTAAAATTGATTAAATTGGAAAAAATTATTTTTTTTAGCCCTTGCAATCCGCTAAGACATCAAAGTTCCAGTCAAAGTCCTAGTCAAAGTCTCAGTCAAAATCCTAGTCAAATAATCAACTCATTTTAAAATCTTACTTTATGGTGTTGACCAATTTTAAAGCCTAATTGAATCCAAGACTAGTATAAAAACCCACCTATGACCCATTACACTTTGCACCTCTAAATCGATTGTTTCAATTCGATTAATCTCTCCCTCATACCTTTCTTCTATAGTATATTACTACTACATTTGAAGCTTTGATTATAAACTCTTGTAATTGGCGAATTGGAAGCTTGATATTCGGTTTCTTTTCTTCTAAATTGGACTAGTTTCGTTGTTGAATCTTTGGATTGCTCGCATTTTCACGCTCGCTTAGTCATCTGGTCATTTGGCAAAAGTGAGTATTTCCTATCCCCGTTTTGTCTTTATTCACTTTTGGGGGTGCTACATGTACATTTATACAAAATACACATACAAGTTCACATTTTTACAATACAATTCTAGTACATTGTGCATTTGCTTACATACGTGCTTTATGCTTAGACATTACATGTAGAATACATTTGTACTTAGTGAAATCATTAACCATGTACAAGCCGACTTTAACATTGGATAGCGCTATTGGATTGACAACCCACCTAGGTGATTCTCCCCCTTATTCATCGGAGAATCCATGGTCATTGTTAAGTTATTATCCATTTATTGGATAAGTACACCGCCGTTCATTTTAGTACATTTATACAGTCACAGGATTGATTTCGCTCATTTGTATGATACATAGTTTACATAAATGCACTGTAGCTTGCACTTGAATTGTATAACATTTTTCCAACTTACTATATGTATTAAACTAGGAATGCTCACCAATATTTCATATGTTGACAAAGCTTATTTTGTACATGTTTCAGGTACAGTTTGATCTTAGTTCCATAGCATTGGATTTTAGTGCTTGCTTTTAATAATTTATTTCAAATATCATGTTTTGTTCAAACTTATGTATTTTTCCCATTTCATCCATGTAAGACAATTTAAATTATTCAATAATATATTTACATTTTAGTACCATGTGCTTTTGAGCAATCGTAACTACGTGACACCTCGATGATTCCGCCATCGGTTGGGGTGTTACAAATACCATCAAAAACTCAAACATCTCTCGCTTTCTTGAACATACTTGAGAAGGCCTCCATAACTGTCACAAACACGAAGGGCGATAAAGGATCTCCTTGCCAAATACCCTTTTTTGCAATCAAACTCAAAGGTTTGAGCTTCATTAACGAGCACGACTGATCTAGCTAACGACAAAACACCTTCCAACCAAACTCACCATCTCGCTGGAAAACCCAATTGTTGAAGCATTTCTATGATAGAACCCCAATGCACATTATCATACGTCTTCTCAAAATCAATTTTAAAAATAAACATCTCCTTCCTATCTTGTTTTGCCCATGCCATAATTTCATTAATCATCAACGACCCATCCAATATATGTCTACCACTTAAAAAAGGAGTCTGCGTTTCTGATATGATATTCACCATAACCTTCTTCAGCCGATCTTCCAAGATCTTGGATATCACCTTGCTTGTCACACCTATAAGATTAATAGGTCTATAGTCCCCCAAACCAGTTGGAGCCGTATTCTTTGGAATTAAAGTTATAAAAGACAATCCCACACCCCAACTAATGGACCATTCTCATGAAAATGGTTCATAATATTCATTAAGTTATCTGATAATACACTCCAAAATCTCTTCACGAATTTGAAATTAAATCCATCCAGACTCAGCGCTTTATCATCTACACATCCAAATACCACCTCTTTAATCTCAACTTCTGAAAATTGTGAAACAAGCATCCCCGCCTCATATTCCTGTAATTTTTTCAAGACGTGGCACTGAAGGGTAACCAAATTGTGTGGTTATTATTGTATGAGAAGGATTATTAGTAATGTAAGTGTAATCCCACATCCATAAATTAAAATACATATTTTTATCGTAACTTATTACTACATATACATTACCTGGTTAAAGTAAGCAAGCTGCTATACTTCAAAGATTTTGATTAATAACGATATATGGTTTCTATAAATAAATATAGATCTTTAGGAGCATTCACATCCCATTTTCAATCCGTATTTTTATAATTTACCAAAAAACCACTATTCTACATCTCATTCCCCATTTATATCTCCTATAAGCTTTTTTTATAATGTTTTTTCTTTTCTTCTATTTATAATATTACCTATCAATATTTTGTCTTATTATCACTTTCTCTTAAATTGAGAAAATATTTTGGTGTTTTGATGTTGTTTGTTTTTTAACCAGCTTCTTGCTAGGCCTTTATATATATATATATATATATATATATATATATATATATATATATATATATATATATATATTATTATATATATATATAATATATATATATATATATATGGTAGTGTTCAAATAGGAACCAACCCTTAAGTAGAAACTATAGGAACCAATCTAAGCCATCCATCTTCAATGGCATGATTGTAAATTAGTAAAACTTTAATTAATTGTTATTTTAATAAAGGGGTATTAATGTCTTTTGTTCAATATCATTGTCATTAGGTAATTAATAAGAAACTCCGGTATATTTGGAAACAACAAATTAGTGTTTATGGTATACCCAAACGTATTTATTGAATATATAATATTAAAATTATATCTCGGTATATATACAACAGTGCACATTGGTTTATATCATTTTTTTTTTCATTCATCATCATCAACGCATATATACAATGGTGTACATCAGTTATACATTGATGTATATCACTTTTTTTTCTTTTCATTCAACATCATCAACACAGATATACATTGGTGTATATTCGTTTTTTCATTCATCATCATCACCAACACAACATATACATTGGTGTATATCAGTTTTTTTTGTTCATTGGCATTCAACATCATCAACACAGATATACATTGATATATATCAGTTTTTTTGTTCATTCATCATCATCATCATCAACACATATATACAACGGTGTACATCAGTTATACATTGATGTATATCACTTTTTTTCTTTTCATTCAACATCATCAACACAGATATACATTGGTGTATATTCGTTTTTTCATTCATCATCATCACCAACACAAAATATAAATTGGTGTATATCAGTTTCTTTTATCATCATCTACTTAACAAAACCTCAAAACAAAAAACACAAATTACCATTTTCTCATTTAATATCCTCTCTCTTCCGCTTCTGATTCCTAGCCCAATCAGCAAGACTAGTGCCTTTCAAAAAAAATAGCAAGACTAGTACAACCTTCATCGTCAGATCTAGCTTCACTTTAGAAACAATCTCTTTCAACAGAGAAGTTGCTATCGTTGAAGGCGAAACCAAAGTCGCCGTCACCACGGCTGTTCGTGGATCGAAGAGATCCAGATTATTATTATTGTTATAATCCCTCATGTTTAGTTTGTGATGTTGGAAGAATTTCGAAACCCTAGTTTTTTGGTCAGCGTTGTTGAGGATACGGAGCTCCGATTCGAAGCGGTAAGGTTGGTTGGATGGGTTGTCAGGTTTGAGCTTGGATCCGGTGATGTAAGTGTAGGATATGAAGATGTCGTTGCAGATGTCGGAGGATGGTGGTAGGGCTGGTTGTGTTGGGGGTTGGGCGGTGGTGAAGGTGGTAAGAAGGAGGAGGAGAGAGTGGAAGACATGTTTTATGTTTAAGAGAAAGAGAGTTGATATAAATAGAAAACTGCCATATAAAAAAATTCGTAATTAAATAAAAAGTTAATATTTAGTTGTCTAATTACACAAATACCCCCTAGATCAAAATAAAAAATGGATGGCTCAGATTGGTTCCTAAGTTCCTAACTAGGGTATTGGTTTCTATTTGATCTTATTCCTTATATATATATATATATATATATATATATATATATGGTAGGGTTCAAATAGGAACCACACTTTTAGTAGGAACCACTTTATAGCCATTGATCTCTAATGGTATGATTGTAAATAAGTAAAACATTAATTAATTCTTTATTTAAATCAATGGGTATTATTAACTTTTGTTCAACAAGCTAATTTGTAGGTAATTCTCTATAATAGTAACCGATTAATATCCATTTTTCAAATCAATAGATACATCAAAACGTAAGCAGCATCAATCGACATTCACCAATGAAGATCAACAACTTGTATACAGGTATGTATAACTATTCAATCGTTATTAGTTATCGTTAATATACAATTTCTCAAATGTTACGGTTTTTTAACTTTTGTTTTTCTTATAGCGATTTGTACAATCGATTGTAATCATTGTTCAAAATTATGTTTAGTGATTTGTTTGAATGTTATCAAAATACCCCAAAACTGAATGTGCAGTACTTGGCGATTATGTAAATTTTGTCAATATACGTTGATGTATGTTGAATAATAACGGAGCGTCGATCAAACCCTAAATATTATTATCTCGTTAAAAAGAAAAGACGCTTTATTAGTATCAGATGTGCATTCACTAGTGTATTATATACGTTGGTGTATATTACATAAAGAGATAAGAGCCTGTGTCACACCCTCAAATTCCACGTGCGGGGTTTTACCGCGAGGCGCGTGACACACTAGGATCTCAGTCAACGATCACAATAAACATACAACAAACATGCATTCATAAATATAATTAAAACCAAAATATCATGCTTTGAGCCGTAAACCAGCAGCGGAAGCATTCTTGTTTACAACCAAAAGACATATCATTGTTTACAAAACATTGTTTAATATGCTTCAAAATATTAGACGCTGTGCATGACTCCGTGCGCCTAGCCCATTGACTGCTACCTTAGCGACCTGAGAAAACATGCCAAAAATGTCAACATATAATGCTGGTGAGTTTACAGGTTTTCTTTTATAAAGCGTTTGTTATAAGTTGTGAAGATCATATCCGTTACTACTAGGTTATAAGAACGTTAGCTAGACGTTAAGTGTTTGTTTACTACTGCGGTTGGGAATCCATTACTATACGTTTATAAGTTGTTGAAGCTTGCCCAGCAGTTTTGGCTATAACCGATGCCTCGGCGAGCCAGTAATAAGAGACAATATGCACCCGCCCGGCCCAGCCGTCGAGTGGGGTTTGTGAGGCCCAATAGATCTATCCACATTTCCCCCGTTGTGCATCCCCGCACATTCATGGTTTCCCCCTGGGACTTTCCATAAAACGCCGCATAGTACATGTAAAGTAACCATAGTATAACATGACCTTTAATAAGTAAGTAAGTAGCATGTTTCTCCCCCGAAAGTAAAACGGTAAAAGTGGGGCTGTGAAACTCACCTCGGATTGCGTTACTTGAAAACAGTTAAGTAATTATGTTATGATAGCCCCAAATAGCGGCGACCTATCATAAGATGTGTATAAGTATTGGACTAATAACCCGCAGGCTAACTAGTCCCCGAATGTCCAGATCGTGACCATAAACGTTTGAAAACACCTTTAACTGTTAAACCGACCGTGCCAGACAAGACCCGACATCCCATTGGTGACCCGACATTCCACGTGTTAGATAAATACAAGACATCATGCAACATATGCAATTAAACACTTAATACGCGCAATTGTTCACCTAGTCTAGCATAATGTCCGATTAACGCATAATCAGGTCCGAACACGTCTTACTAAGTTATTGGGTGTATCCCGGGCTTCCTATCATGTTCCTAGGTGTCAAATCATGTTCCGGGATGTCAAAACGCGTTTACGACAGCAGTACACGCGATTAGGAAACCTTCATGCGATTAGGAAAAGTCAACTAGTGAGTAGGAGGGAGGTTATAGGCGAGTAGGGCCTATTCGCATGAAGCTATAGGCGAGTAGGCTCCTACTCGCATGAAGCTTCAGGCGAGTAGGGCCCTATTCGCCTGATGCCCTGCTGTTGCGCGTTTTCGCGCGTTAAACCCTCCAAATCAGATCCGAAATATGTAAAAACACCCAATATCAAAACTAAACTATTAACCAACCCTTTTCAAGCAAAAACCCCCAATTTACCTCTGCTCTAACGGGCTCGGTGCGATTATTTCCAAAAATGGCAAAGTACTAGGTTTCACCAACCAACCTTATCTTTCCCTAAATGGAAACAATCAGATTTCATCTCCTACAAGTTGCAATTCATCATCTCTATGTTATATCATCATCCTAACATGATTTCTAACCATAAACAAGCAATGAATCACATCATACATCCTATTCTTCAAGAATTACCCAAATGGGTCAAAATGCATACCTAAACATCATAACAAGGGCTTAAACTCATAGATAATCATCCTAACAACACTTATACATCAGAAGTATGACAAATTCATGGAAACATTCATGTTATAATCACTAACAATCATCATATGCACAAATACTTCACATATAGTAAGTATTATGGTGTAGACTTGTTTTAGAACTCTTTTCAAAGGGTTTTAAAGACACAAACTTAGCAAAACAAGGTCTGGACTTTTGGGGAACCAAAACAACAACTTTACAAAGGTGTAGGATGAAGAACACACCTTGGATTTTATCAAAGAAGGGTGTATAAGCTTGGTGATGGTGTGTTTTGAAGCAAAGCAAGCTCCAGAGGTGTTTCAAGGTGTGTGGGAGGCTTAGGGTCAGTTAGGGTTGCACAAATGGTGTTTAGGGAGTTAAGGGTTCTATTTATAGGTGTTTTGACACGAGTTCAGCACTATAGGCGAGTAGCAGTCCAGATCAGGCGAGTAGGGACCCTACTCGCCTATGTTCATGCGATTAGGCCTCCTAATCGCCCCAAGTCCCTTCCATTCGCCTATGTTCATGCGATTAGGAGTCCCCCCAGACTCCTAATCGCCTATAAGGTGCTGGAATGGGTTTTTGGCGCGTTAAACACTATTTTAACATATATAAACACGTATTCACATACCGATAAGTCACATAATGATTCCAAACATATAATGCATGATAACTAACACGTTTACATCCGTTCACCAATTCCCGGGACTCGAGACTCGTGTGTGCATTAAACCCGGCGATTCCACGAATCACCAATCCTTGTACACATGGTTATGGAACGACTCCCGATGACCCCGCGGATCATCGTAACGACTCCCGATGATTCCCAGAATCATCATACCGACTCGACTGACCCCGTTAAGAACGTAATATGCATGACTCGTTAAGGTAGACTTACTAGTTTAGTCAACGTTACTAACCTTAGTTTGCCGGGTGTCACATCATCCCCCTGTTGAAAGAATTTTCGTCCCGAAAATTGCCCAAGGCCCAAAAAGGAAGAGACGAAAGAGAAGAAAAAATTTTCCGGTTGCCACATCATCCCCCTGTTGAAAGGAATCTCGACCCGAGATTCATTCAGCTTCATCAGAGACATGCCTTGATTCGAACGCGCGTTTAGGAAATAAATGGGGATACTTAGCCTTCATTTGATCTTCCCGTTCCCACGTGAACTCCGGTCCACGATCTGAGTTCCAACGGACTTTAACAATGCGGATTTTACTTCGGCGAAGGCTACGGATTTTATAGTCGAGAATTTCAACCGGTTCCTCCACAATACGCAGACGATCATCTACCTTGATCTCCTCGAGAGGAACAACTAAAGATTCATCCACCAAACACTTCTTCAGATTAGAGACATGGAAGACATTATGAACATTACTGAGTTCAGCCGGCAGATCAAGCCTGTATGCTACCGGTCCAATCCGTTCCAGAATTGCGAACGGTCCCACATACCGAGGATTCAATTTGCCCCGCTTCCCAAAACGTATAATGCCCTTCCACGGAGAAACCTTCAACAAAACCCTGTCGCCAACCTCAAACTCCAAAGGCTTGCGACGACGATCGGCATAGCTCTTTTGACGATCCCGAGCTGCTGCCAAGCGGTTACGGATTTGTACGATCTTCTCGGAAGTCTCGTACACAAGTTCCGGGCCGGTGAGTTGACTCTCACCCACCTCGGCCCAACAAAGAGGAGACCGGCATTTCCGCCCATAAAGAGCCTCGAATGGAGCTGCCTTGATGCTAGAATGGTAACTGTTGTTGTAGGAGAATTCCACCAATGGTAGGTGACTCTCCCACCCCTTGCCAAAATCGATCACACATGCCCGAAGCATGTCTTCTAGCGTTTGGATTGTCCGCTCACTTTGACCGTCAGTTTGCGGATGATACGCTGTGCTCATGTATAACTGAGTACCCAGAGCCTTATGCAAGGATTTCCAGAAGTTAGAGGCGAACCGAGGATCGCGATCAGAAATAATAGAGACAGGCACCCCGTGCCGAGAGACCACTTCCTTGAGATATAACCGTGCCAGACGCTCGAGGCCGTCGGTATCTTTGATAGCGAGGAAGTGCGCAGACTTTGTCAACCTATCGACAATTACCCAGATCATGTTACAACCACTGGGCGATTTCGGGAGTTTGGTCACAAAGTCCATCGTAATCCGCTCCCACTTCCATTCGGGAATTTCAGGCTGTTGCAGAAGGCCGGATGGCTTTTGGTACTCGACCTTGACCTTGGCACAGGTCAAGCACTTGCCCACGTACGAAGCCACGTCCGCCTTCATGTTCGGCCACCAATAAAGTATCTTTAGGTCTTGATACATCTTATCAGAGCCAGGGTGAATAGAGTACCGGGACTTGTGAGCTTCATCAAGAACAGGCTCCCGCAAGCCCCCAAATAAAGGAACCCAAATACGTTCAGCGAAATAGTGTAACCCATCAGACCTGAGCTCAATGTGGCTATCAGCACCATGCATGGTTTCAGCTTTAAGGTTTTCCTCCTTCAAAGCTTCTTGCTGCGCTGAACGGATTCGATCAGGTAAGCCGGAATGGATGGTGAGCTGAAGGGCTCGAACACGACGAGGTTTAGCCGTTTCCTTCCTGCTCAAGGCGTCTGCGACCACATTCGCCTTGCCCGGATGGTATTTAATAGCACACTCGTAATCGTTAAGAAGCTCGACCCAGCGACGCTGTCTTATATTCAACACCTTCTGATCAAAGATATGCTGGAGGCTCTTGTGATCGGTGTAAATAGTGCATTTGGTACCGTACAAGTAATGTCTCCAAATCTTTAAAGCAAAGACCACAGCCCCCAATTCCAGATCATGGGTGGGGTAGTTTTTCTCATGAACTTTGAGCTGACGAGAAGCATAGGCGATGACCTTCTCGCCCTGCATCAGTACACAACCGAGACCCCGGATAGAAGCGTCACAATAAACCACAAAATCGTCCGTGCCCTCAGGCAAGGACAAGATAGGAGCAGAACAGAGTTTAGCCTTTAACATTTGGAAGGCCGACTCCTGTGAATCACCCCAGTCGAACTTCCTGTCCTTCTGGGTAAGCGAGGTGAGGGGTTGAGCGATCTTCGAAAATCCCTCGATAAAACGGCGATAATAACCTGCCAGGCCTAGGAATTGCCGCACCTCAGATGGCGTCTTTGGTGCTTCCCAGTCTTTAATGGCTTCAATCTTAGCTGGGTCAACGTGAATTCCTTTCTCATTAACAACATGACCAAGGAATTGGACTTCACGCAACCAGAAGCTACACTTAGAAAACTTGGCGTACAACTGTTCCCGCCTCAGGAGTTCCAAAACAAGACGCAAGTGTTCCTGGTGGTCCACCTCGTTCTTGGAATAGACTAGAATATCATCAATGAAGACAATCACGAACTTATCAAGATAAGGCTTACAAACATGGTTCATCAGATCCATAAAAATGGCCGGTGCATTGGTGAGACCAAAAGGCATGACCAAGAATTCGAAATGGCCATAGCGAGTTCGAAAGGCGGTCTTCGGAATGTCAGCTTCTTGAACCCTCAAATGATGGTACCCCGACCTCAAATCGATCTTCGAATAGAAACTAGAACCCTGAAGCTGGTCAAATAAGTCATCGATGCGAGGAAGAGGATAACGATTCTTGATGGTAACCTTGTTCAATTCCCGTAGTCGATACACATCCGTAGGCTTCCGTCCTTCTTCTTGACAAACAAAATAGGGGCTCCCCACGGGGACGAACTAGGTCGAATGAAACCCTTCTCTAACAGCTCCTGCAACTGGTTTGACAACTCCTGCATCTCGGGAGGTGCAAGCCGATATGGGGCTCGGGCAATAGGGGCCGCACCTGGAGCAAGTTCAATACCAAATTCGACCTGACGATAAGGCGGAAGACCAGGTAAGTCTTCAGGGAATACATCGGGAAAGTCACGGACAACAGGAATATCTTCAATCCTCTTCTCTTCTTCAGACGAAACCGAGACAAGTACCAGAATGGCAGAATACCCCTTCCGAAGATACTTATAGGCTTTCATACACGAAATGATACTCAATGGGACCCCGCCCTTCTCACCGTGCACCAACAGAATTTCTCCATCGGGGAGAGGAAGACGAATGACCTTATCAAAACAAACGATCTCAGGATGATACAGAGACAACCAATCCATCCCCACGACAACATCGAAACTACCCAAAGACACCGGCATAAGATCAATAGGGAAGGAATAACCCGACAACTCAAGGTGACACTCCCTAAGGACGTGCGTCGCTTCGACTTTCTTACCATCAGCCAATTCTATCAAGTACTTAGCCTCTAAAGGTGTAGGTACCCTATCAAGCAATTGGCTAAACCCAAGAGATATAAAACTCTTATCGGCACCGGAATCGAATAAAACCGTAGCATAGCGATTATCGAGAAGAAACGTACCAGTAACAGTGTCAGGATCCTGTCGAGCCCCGCTCGAACCAATCACGAAGGCGCGAGCATTCCTGCCTCCGCCCCCAATGTTTCCATTACCCAACCCGTTCTTCCCAGCCTCGCCCTGCTTCAACTTGGGGCATTCCCGCTTGTAGTGACCAAGTTCACCACAATTGTAGCACCCCTGTTTGCCCTGGTTTCCCTGGGGAGCAGCAACAGGAGGAGCCGGAGTAGGTGTAGCAGGTGGGTTCCGGTTACCCTGAAGATTCACCCTGCAGTCATGAGCCACATGCCCGGCCTTGTTGCACCGGCGACACTGGTTCTTGTCGCAACGACCAGTATGATGGAACCAGCATCGTTCACACTTCGGCAACCTCCCCTGATAACCCCCCGTTTTCTGTTCAGACGACGATCCCCTAACATCAGACTTCCTCACCTGCTGAGGCTGAGCCGAACTCGAGCCTTTCCCCACAGCTTCCCACTTCCGCTTGTTACTATCAGGAGCCTTCACAGTAGCGCCTCGAGGAGGCAAGACCCCTTCAGCCACCTTCATGTTGGTCAGCCTATGAGCCGACCGAACCACCTCAGAATAGACAGTAAGATTACCCGCAGCTACCAACCCTGCAATCTCCGGTACCAACCCAGCGACATAGTGTTCAATCCTCCGGTATTCAGGTGTATGCAGATCAGGGCACAACACCGCCAACTCATTGTGCCTAGCAGTGTAAGCTTCAATCTCGGACCCCACCATTTTATGATTCCAGACTTCGTGCTCAAGTTTCTGGATTTCATCCCTCGGACAGTACTCGTTTTTCAGCAACTGGATGAACTCTGTCCAAGGCATAGCGTGGGCTTCCCCAATACCCATAGTCTGGGTGGTGGAGTTCCACCAAGTCAGAGCTTGACCCTCCAGGGTCGCTGAAGCATATTTCACCCGGTCGCCTTCCGGGCAGCTGCACATTGAGAAAACCGATTCAATTTTCTTCAACCAGCGGAGCAGTCCCACTGCCCCTTCAGTGCCACTAAAGTTGTGGGGCTTGCAATCCATAAACTTTTTGTAGGAACACTGGGGTGGAGGGGGATTGACAGCACCACCTGGAACAGACACACAGGTGAAAATTGTAACATCGTCAAAAATTTCGAATGTATATTATTTGCATAACGTGCCTAAGTTTTATTTCACGACCACACAACTTATATACATACATATGTAATAATAATAATAATAATAATAATAATAATAATAATTTAAACCATAATTATTTTGTTTTTACCCAACCCAAGTTCTGAACCCAAGCCTTGTAGCTCGGCCCAAGACAGCAGGCCCGTCAGGCCGGCCCACAAGCCTTGGCCCAACACCCTCCTTCCCTTCCTCTTTTAACAAAAAAAAGGGTGCTTGTGCCGGGTATCGAACCGGACCACCCCCACACATACACACACGCGTGTTATCCACTACTCCACACCCTTCATGTTGATTTATTTCCAACACTAAATATATAAAAGCACATTTTCTTCTGTCTCTTTTTCCTTTCCTTAACAGCGTGCAGCAGCAACAGGGTATAATTATTTTTTTTTTTTCAAACCTTCAATCTTGTAATCAATTAGGCAAACATGGTATATTACCTAATTATCGGCCATCACCAATTAAGATTACACGCTAATTATCATCATCGTTGACCAATTTTTAAAACCCATACGCGTTTGACAATTAATCTAGGTCAACTTACCAATTAAATCATACCTTGATTCACACTATAAATTGATCTACTGGGAACGATCACAACTCGCTCATAATCATTTCTCAACCTCCAATTCTCCACAATAATCCCTCTATTCTTATTCTTGATCATTGTTTGACTTTTTAACTTGACCATTCAATCGAACACGATACTACGCTGTAAGTCCAATTTGTTTTGTGTGTTTTGTTCATCGGCAATCATACATCGAAAGCCCTAACATTAATCTGGTTAACGATGTATGGATCGCTTGATTGGAAAAGCTAGGGCTTGTAAATCTGATTTGGGGATGAAACTGTTTTCACACAAAGTATTTATTTTTATTAAAACGGGGATTATCACAACCACAGGCCTAGGCCAAGTGGTTGTGACATGTGTTTACAACTGTGGCCAGCCGGGTTCGAGTCCCAGCATGGACACCCCTTTTCCATTTATTTTACATTTTACAACAAACCATTTTATATATATATATTATACATTAAATCTTGTAAATTCATTTTTAAATATTAAAACTATTTTATAAATTCTAAAAAAATTACATTTATTAAATCTGATGTTAAAGTTTCATCTACCATTTTTAGTTTTCTGAAATTTATTTATTTAATATTTATAATAATTAAATCAAGTTTATTCTATTTTATTTATAAAAATCTATAAAAATATCAAAACGATCTTATTATTTTCCACAAAAATTATCCTAAGTTTTTATAACATTAAACTTTACTGAAATAATTTTTAATTCAGTAAAATCATTTATTTCATATTTTTAATAAATTTTTGTTAGATTTAATCATAATTAAATCATAATAAATCCAATTTTTGGTATTTTTGCACCAAAATTTTATACAATTTATTTTTAAATGTCTAGAACAGAAATATGAATTTTAATATAATAATTCTTTAATTTTTGTATTTTTGAAAATTAAAGTTAGACTTTGGCAATTTGTAATAAATAGATTTAAAAATCTATTTTAAAGAAAATAATTTGGTAAAAATTATTTTTTATACTTTAAACACATTGTTGTGACCTTCTTAAATTTAAATTTCATAAAAAGATTTTTGGTTATTTATTTACTAAATTTCTCTCAATTGGCGAATATTTTTAATATTAATCAAACGAGCAATTATCCCCAATTCAAAGCCCTAGAACTTATACATTTGTAGACTTGATAGACTTAGACATATTTATTACCTCATTTTAGGGTGATACTTGATACATTTGGTCAACACATTTCTCAACAGATATAACATTTTTATCAAGGTGAGTTTTACATAGCCCCTTTTATTTATCACCATTTTTGGGGTAAAACATGTTACAACATCATCATTGCAATTCAATCATCAATGTGTCTATGTGTTTTCTATGTTGCATTATGTCTTGAGCATGATTAGAGTAAGCACCATTCTAGCATAATCATTAACATTGATCAGCCGGCGGTATACATTGATAGATCTATTGGACTGACAATCCCACCCGGATACGTGCCTCCTACAAAGGTTATGTGGGTGTTTGTTATCGTATAACATATTGGACCATGAGCGTATGGTATGTATCATTTTATAACAGTCATCAGGGTTGATTATACACTCGATTTATTTCTAGTATGTTCTCACATATGGACTAGATTGTCATGACACATGAATTGCACATCATTTTTTATTCAATTATCAAAAACCTATGTAATTCTCACCAACTTTTGTTGACCCAAAACATTTTCAACTTAACATGTTTCAGGTTCTATTTGCTTGAAGATTTGAATTGATGCTTGAAGATACGTGTATAGTTTTATTCAATTTGATGTACAAATTCTAGAACAATTGTATGTAATTTATTTAAATCAGTTATGAAACTTATTATTTACCATGAGCTATTGAACAATCATCAATACGTGACATCCCGATGTTTCCGCCATCGGTTGGGGTGTTACAGATTGGTATCAGAGCCATGGTTATAGGGAATTAGGTTATTAGAACAATAATCTAGTCTATAACCATAGGATTTAACAAGTACTTGCTTCTTTTGCTTGCTATTCTCTATCTCCTACTTCTTATCCCTACTTTCATCCCTACAAGAAGGTTGCTCTCCATCACTGGATTCACTCTTAGACTAATAAGGCAAAACTCTCAGGTTTAACCTGAACCACCTTGAGATCTCGTCGAAGTTCTAGATTTTAATAACGAACACGTGCAATCTGGAAGGGTGAACGCCTGTATTCTGAGTCTTCTGTCTAGGCTGGCATTGCGCATATATCCCAATCAGACGAGGGACCCGGATGCCTACCTGGGAATTCTCGGGATGAGTGTTCACTTATAGGCTAAAGCATGTCTTCATATGTTATTAGAATTTAGAATCTTTGATAAGTCAACGTTTTCGTTTATTCGTTTTAATTAATGAATAAATGATTACATTCCTTATATAAACTCTCATTCATTTCATTGTGTCTATTACAGATCATGCCTCCTCGTCGCAGCACTCGCAACAGCACTGGTGAGAACCACAATGAAGGTAGTGACAACCATGGTCATGACCAAGGTCCTGGCCACAACAACAATGGGGTCGATGCTCAACTGGCTGCGATCATTTCTCAACAAATGGCACAGCAAATCGCAACTCTGGTTCCCAATTTACTTGCTCAGGTCATCCAATTGAACGGCAACGGGAATGGTCATAACGGGAACGGGAATGGAAATGGACCCCAAGCCTGCACCCTTAAACATTTCAATTCTTGCAATCCCCCAAAATTCAGTGGAGAAGAAGGAGCTTCAGGACTCCTACAATGGTTTGAGGGTATTGAAAATACCTTCATTAACAGTGAATGCCCCGACAACTTTAAGGTCCGTTATGCCATGAGTGTTCTTCATAAGCGAGCACTCACTTGGTGGAATGAAGAAAAACGCACTCGCGGAGCCGAAGCTGCACTAGCCTTAACCTGGGATCAAGCTAAAGACATTATGAAGGCAGAGTTCTGTCCTCGTAATGAAATTAAGAAGCTGGAAGATGAATTTCATGATCTTGCTCAAGACAGTGGGGAAAACCTCGCTTACAACACTCGTTTTCACGAACTTAGCTTACTGCTACCCCACAAAGTCACCCCTTTGCCCATTGCGATCGAAAAATACATTGGTGGCTTACCGATGCAGATTCAAGACACGGTGTGGGGAAGGAACCCTGCTACTTTGGAGGAAGCAAAACGTTTGGCTGCCACCCTAACAGATAACCACGTGAAGGCAGGAACCCTGACTCGTAAAGGGGAAAAGAAAAAGGATACTCCCCAACCTGCCGTTGATATCAAAACCGAGGCCTCAACCAACGGGAAGAACAAGGTCAGGAATTTTGCAATAGACACCACTGCCCCACCCACCAAGAAACAATACAATGGGAACCTACCTAAGTGTGACACCTGTCAGTATCACCATCCAACTCAAATACCCTGCCGACAGTGCACCAATTGTCAAAGGTATGGGCATCTTGCAGATGCTTGTCGAATCCCTGCTACAAACGCTCTTGATGCTACAAATAACCCCGCTTGAAACCCTCCAGCTACTTAACAGCAAGTCCCACCATTTAAACGTTGTTTGCTTTTAATTCCATGTATTGACATTTTTATTTTCTAGTAATAAAATTCAAGTATTATCATAACATCTGTGTGCATGCTTGTTTTAATGTGAACTGATTGCTTGCTTACTTGTACTACAAATAGTTGACTACCAAGCAACCTACTTAACGATTGGTAAAGGTCATCATGTCTTTCCAACAGTCGGGAGAGGCCCTACCACCTCCTCAACGACTGGTGGGTACTATCAGACCTGCTCAACAATCGGTAAAGTCATAAAAGGACGCAAAACCCTAATGTAAGGTAAATTGGTAATTACGGTCCGGAACGTAATCATGAATTTACAGGTACATTAAGGTAGTGTGAAATCTTATCAAGGTTTTCAATAGTTAACCAATTGTAGGACTAGTGTTTCTCTTAACTTCGGGACGAAGTTCCTAAAAGTAGGGGAGACTGTAACATCGTCAAAAATTTCGAATGTATATTATTTGCATAACGTGCCTAAGTTTTATTTCACGACCACACAACTTATATACATACATATGTAATAATAATAATAATAATAATAATAATAATAATTTAAACCATAATTATTTTGTTTTTACCCAACCCAAGTTCTGAACCCAAGCCTTGTAGCTCGGCCCAAGACAGCAGGCCCGTCAGGCCGCCCACAAGCCTTGGCCCAACACCCTCCTTCCCTTCCTCTTTTAACAAAAAAAAAAGGGTGCTTGTGCCGGGTATCGAACCGGACCACCCCCACACATACACACACGCGTGTTATCCACTACTCCACACCCTTCATGTTGATTTATTTCCAACACTAAATATATAAAAGCACATTTTCTTCTGTCTCTTTTTCCTTTCCTTAACAGCGTGCAGCAGCAACAGGGTATAATTATTATTTTTTTTTTTTTTCAAACCTTCAATCTTGTAATCAATTAGGCAAACATGGTATATTACCTAATTATCGGCCATCACCAATTAAGATTACACGCTAATTATCATCATCGTTGACCAATTTTTAAAACCCATACGCGTTTGACAATTAATCTAGGTCAACTTACCAATTAAATCATACCTTGATTCACACTATAAATTGATCTACTGGGAACGATCACAACTCGCTCATAATCATTTCTCAACCTCCAATTCTCCACAATAATCCCTCTATTCTTATTCTTGATCATTGTTTGACTTTTTAACTTGACCATTCAATCGAACACGATACTACGCTGTAAGTCCAATTTGTTTTGTGTGTTTTGTTCATCGGCAATCATACATCGAAAGCCCTAACATTAATCTGGTTAACGATGTATGGATCGCTTGATTGGAAAAGCTAGGGCTTGTAAATCTGATTTGGGGATGAAACTGTTTTCACACAAAGTATTTATTTTTATTAAAACGGGGATTATCACAACCACAGGCCTAGGCCAAGTGGTTGTGACATGTGTTTACAACTGTGGCCAGCCGGGTTCGAGTCCCAGCATGGACACCCCTTTTCCATTTATTTTACATTTTACAACACTCCATTTTATATATATATATTATACATTAAATCTTGTAAATTCATTTTTAAATATTAAAACTATTTTATAAATTCTAAAAAAATTACATTTATTAAATCTGATGTTAAAGTTTCATCTACCATTTTTAGTTTTCTGAAATTTATTTATTTAATATTTATAATAATTAAATCAAGTTTATTCTATTTTATTTATAAAAATCTATAAAAATATCAAAACGATCTTATTATTTTCCACAAAAATTATCCTAAGTTTTTATAACATTAAAATTTACTGAAATAATTTTTAATTCAGTAAAATCATTTATTTCATATTTTTAATAAATTTTTGTTAGATTTAATCATAATTAAATCATAATAAATCCAATTTTTGGTATTTTTGCACCAAAATTTTATACAATTTATTTTTAAATGTCTAGAACAGAAATATGAATTTTAATATAATAATTCTTTAATTTTTGTATTTTTGAAAATTAAAGTTAGACTTTGGCAATTTGTAATAAATAGATTTAAAAATCTATTTTAAAGAAAATAATTTGGTAAAAATTATTTTTTATACTTTAAACACATTGTTGTGACCTTCTTAAATTTAAATTTCATAAAAAGATTTTTGGTTATTTATTTACTAAATTTCTCTCAATTGGCGAATATTTTTAATATTAATCAAACGAGCAATTATCCCCAATTCAAAGCCCTAGAACTTATACATTTGTAGACTTGATAGACTTAGACATATTTATTACCTCATTTTAGGGTGATACTTGATACATTTGGTCAACACATTTCTCAACAGATATAACATTTTTATCAAGGTGAGTTTTACATAGCCCCTTTATTTATCACCATTTTTGGGGTAAAACATGTTACAACATCATCATTGCAATTCAATCATCAATGTGTCTATGTGTTTTCTATGTTGCATTATGTCTTGAGCATGATTAGAGTAAGCACCATTCTAGCATAATCATTAACATTGATCAGCCGGCGGTATACATTGATAGATCTATTGGACTGACAATCCCACCCGGATACGTGCCTCCTACAAAGGTTACGTGGGTGTTTGTTATCGTATAACATATTGGACCATGAGCGTAAGGTATGTATCATTTTATAACAGTCATCAGGGTTGATTATGCACTCGATTTATTTCTAGTATGTTCTCACATATGGACTAGATTGTCATGACACATGAATTGCACATCATTTTTTATTCAATTATCAAAAACCTATGTAATTCTCACCAACTTTTGTTGACCCAAAACATTTTCAACTTAACATGTTTCAGGTTCTATTTGCTTGAAGATTTGAATTGATGCTTGAAGATACGTGTATAGTTTTATTCAATTTGATGTACAAATTCTAGAACAATTGTATGTAATTTATTTAAATCAGTTATGAAACTTATTATTTACCATGAGCTATTGAACAATCATCAATACGTGACATCCCGATGTTTCCGCCATCGGTTGGGGTGTTACAAAAATCAAGAAAAGGTACAGTACCCCAGAACAAGTGAGAATAGGTGAGAATCGATGTACCACCCATAGCATCATGAGCGGCTTGGAATGCAGCCAGAGCAATATTCACGTGCTGCTGCATCAGGTTATCCAACTCCGCTTGGGTCATATTAATGTTCCCACGGCCACCGCCGCCACCACGGCCGCCAGCACGACCGCCAGCACGGCCGCCTCTGCGACCTCCACGAGCCCCCGACATCTTCTGTCATGACATAAAACAAAAGATTTAGGCTTGCCCGTGGTATAACCCATTAGGAATTTCAAGAAACTAGACCGAGCCCAGTTCGGGTCCATCCGTTCAAGCCCAAAGTCCGCCAGGGATCCCATGCATCACAGTTTATGATCTCGTGTGCACCCGACATGATAAACTGTTCTACATGGTCCTCCAGGCGTGCTTTAAGTTTGAAGTTCAAGTCACCGAACACTAACGCCCAATCATGGTATTATCATAAGTACAAGTACAGGACAGTATGCATAAGAACGAGCGTGTTCATTAGGGCATAGAAGGGAGATGTCCAAATCCCTGGACAGATCTCAAGAGTACGCCGAAGCTACCCCAATGTACACCGCCGTCAAGAAAGTTCAATAGTATATCGTTCGCCATCGAATCATAGTAAGGATGAGTCAAGAAATAGGATGATATAGAGTAAATAGATGATGTAGCGTAGTAGATGACGACACCGACACCCCCGACAAGTCATATTGTTACCCACTTGTTAAGACTCGACTAATTGTGACCGTCTAGTGTGTGCGACTCAGTTATAGACTAGACTCTACATGCAGTCCTAGTTCACTATAACCGTTGGCTCTGATACCAATCTGTCACACCCTCAAATTCCACGTGCGGGTTTTACCGCGAGGCGCGTGACACACCAGGATCTCAGTCAACGATCACAATAAACATACAACAAACATGCATTCATAAATATATTTAAAACCAAAATATCATGCTTTGAGCCGTAAACCAGCAGCGGAAGCATTCTTGTTTACAACCAAAAGACATATCATTGTTTACAAAACATTGTTTAATATGCTTCAAAATATTAGACGCTGTGCATGACTCCGTGCGCCTAGCCCATTGACTGCTACCTTAGCGACCTGAGAAAACATGCCAAAAATGTCAACATATAATGCTGGTGAGTTCACAGGTTTTCTTTTATAAAGCATTTGTTATAAGTTGTGAAGATCATATCCGTTACTACTAGGTTATAAGAACGTTAGCTAGACGTTAAGTGTTTGTTTACTACTGCGGTTGGGAATCCATTACTATACGTTTATAAGTTGTTGAAGCTTGCCCAGCAGTTTTGGCTATAACCGATGCCTCGGCGAGCCAGTAATAAGAGACAATATGCACCCGCCCGGCCCAGCCGTCGAGTGGGGTTTGTGAGGCCCAATAGATCTATCCACATTTCCCCCGTTGTGCATCCCCGCACATTCATGGTTTCCCCCCTGGGACTTTCCATAAAAAGCCGCATATTACATGTAAAGTAACCATAGTATAACATGACCTTTAATAAGTAAGTAAGTAGCATGTTTCTCCCCCGAAAGTAAAACGGTAAAAGTGGGGCTGTGAAACTCACCTCGGATTGCGTTACTTGAAAACAGTTAAGTAATTATGTTATGATAGCCCCAAATAGCGGCGACCTATCATAAGATGTGTATAAGTATTGGACTAATAACCCGCAGGCTAACTAGTCCCCGAATGTCCAGACCGTGACCATAAACGTTTGAAAACACCTTTAACTGTTAAACCGACCGTGCCAGACAAGACCCGACATCCCATTGGTGACCCGACATTCCACGTGTTAGATAAATACAAGACATCATGCAACATATGCAATTAAACACTTAATACGCACAATTGTTCACCTAGTCTAGCATAATGTCCGATTAATGCATAATCATGTCCGAACACGTCTTACTAAGTTATTGGGTGTATCCCGGGGTTCCTATCATGTTCCTAGGTGTCAAATCATGTTCCGGGATGTCAAAACGCGTTTACGACAGCAATACACGTGATTAGGAAACCTTCATGCGATTAGGAAAAGTCAACTAGTGAGTAGGAGGGAGGTTATAGGCGAGTAGGGCCTATTTGCATGAAGCTATAGGCGAGTAGGCTCCTACTCGCATGAAGCTTCAGGCGAGTAGGGCCCTATTCGCCTGATGCCCTGCTGTTGCGCGTTTTCGCGCGTTAAACCCTCCAAATCAGATCCGAAATATGTAAAAACACCCAATATCAAAACTAAACTATTAACCAACCCTTTTCAAGCAAAAACCCCCCAATTTACCTCTGCTCTAACGGGCTCGGTGCGATTATTTCCAAAAATGGCAAAGTACTAGGTTTCACCAACCAACCTTATCTTTCCCTAAATGGAAACAATCAGATTTCATCTCCTACAAGTTGCAATTCATCATCTCTATGTTATATCATCATCCTAACATGATTTCTAACCATAAACAAGCAATGAATCACATCATACATCCTATTCTTCAAGAATTACCCAAATGGGTCAAAATGCATACTTGCACCTAAACATCATAACAAGGGCTTAAACTCATAGATAATCATCCTAACAACACTTATACATCAGAAGTACGACAAATTCATGGAAACATTCATGTTATAATCACTAACAATCATCATATGCACAAATACTTCACATATAGTAAGTATTATGGTGTAGACTTGTTTTAGAACTCTTTTCAAAGGGTTTTAAAGACACAAACTTAGCAAAACAAGGTCTGGACTTTTGGGGAACCAAAACAACAACTTTACAAAGGTGTAGGATGAAGAACACACCTTGGATTTTATCAAAGAAGGGTGTATAAGCTTGGTGATGGTGTGTTTTGAAGCAAAGCAAGCTCCAGAGGTGTTTCAAGGTGTGTGGGAGGCTTAGGGTCAGTTAGGGTTGCACAAATGGTGTTTAGGGAGTTAAGGGTTCTATTTATAGGTGTTTTGACACGAGTTCAGCACTATAGGCGAGTAGCAGTCCAGATCAGGTGAGTAGGGACCCTACTCGCCTATGTTCATGCGATTAGGCCTCCTACTCGCCCCAAGTCCCTTCCATTCGCCTATAAGGTGCTGGAATGGGTTTTTGGCGCGTTAAACACTATTTTAACATATATAAACACGTATTCACATACCGATAAGTCACATAATGATTCCAAACATATAATGCATGATAACTAACACGTTTACATCCGTTCACCAATTCCCGGGACTCGAGACTCGTGTGTGCATTAAACCCGGCGATTCCACGAATCACCAATCCTTGTACACATGGTTGTGGACCGACTCCCGATAACCCCGCGGATCATCGTAACGACTCCCGATGATTCCCAGAATCATCATACCGACTCGACTGACCCCGTTAAGAACGTAATATGCATGACTCGTTAAGGTAGACTTACTAGTTTAGTCAACGTTACTAACCTGAGTTTGCCGGGTGTCACAGCCTGTACCTTAAAGAGTATAAAAACCCAAAAATGCCGTATACACAAGTGTATATAATCGAAAATCCTTATATAACTATTTGTATTAATAATGTATTTGATGATTGATCGTCGATTTGTTTTTTTATGAACCGATTTGGGGTTTTATTATTTGGATTTGTTCCTCTTTAATTAGTACTATTAATTGGGTGTGGTGTATAATACGTCGCTTGTCTTGTAAACCTGTTATGCATACTGTACATTAATGTATAATCTAATACACTGATAATGTGTGATATATAGTGGGTTATACACTGATGTATATGATATTATTATACACTGATATTAAACACTATGTATATGATATTATGTTACACTGATATTATACTCTTATATTATACATCAATGTATATAGGTATATTCACCTTTAGGTGTGTATACACTAATGTATATAGGTATATCCAACTGTAGGTTTGTATACACTGATGTATAAAAGTGATTTGTTTTTTTCTTTTGTATTCCCAGATGTATCCAAATGGCTCTACTTAGGAAGAATAATCTCATCGGATGCAAATAAGGAACGTGATTGTATTTTCAAGGAGGCATATGAGCTAGATAAAATGAAAAAGATGAAATTGATTTGAAAGTTTTTATGTGGTTAAGGTTTCATGTGAACAATTTAAGTTGTTTATTTTTTATAGTTTTCTAAAACTTTTATGATATGGTCATATCCAACTTTTGAATGATATTAATGGTTTATATTTGTTAGCGAAACATCGAATTTGTTTCATTGGACTTCCCTGTGCATGATATAAACCAACGGGAAAAATACATGCCACTAAATATTAATTACTTGAAATATTCTAATTCAGTAAATATATACACCAACGTATATATGGAAAAATACTAGCCAAACAAAGTTGGGTTACTTCAAAAATTCTAAGTAGATATACATTGGTGTAATCAGGGCCGACCCTGAAAATTCAGGTGCCCGGGCCGAGCTGTAAAAACTGTGCCCCTTATCCTTAGCTTTAGGCCTTAACGAAATAAATATTGTGACTAATTTTTAAGATACGATTAAAGTAATATCAAATTGATGGATCAAATTTTATTTCCCACTTAGGTTGTAGTCTAACAGTAGAGGAAAGAAACTATCCTAGGGGAGGTTGCGAGTTCGAATCACACAAAGGGTGAAAATATAAATGGGTGAAAAGTTTGGCAATTAAAAAAAATTGTTTCATAACAAAAATAAAAGTTAAAAAGGAAGTCAACCAACCGGTAAAAAGCAAAAACAACTAAGTGTTAGCCCTCATTTCATTTTCTTCATCCTCTCTAGTCCTACACTCATTAATAAATCTGCAATTTTTTTCTCAAACCATTTCATTTTCTTCTTTAAATCTTAACCTCTCTCAACATTTCTTTACTTTATGTTTTATATAAACTACCCTTCACTTTGATTAATACTTGATTAACAATTTTGGAGTTCAAACATACAAAATCCATCGAATTAAGGACATTACTATTAAGAAAACTTGGATTGCCGGAGGGTCAAAGTGCCCCTGAGAAATTAGGCCCGGGCCAGGACTCCTCCCCACACCCCTCAAGGGCCGGCCCTGGGTGTAATGGATATAAAGTAAAGTTAAATAAGTTAGTTTACGTAACATATGACTAGGAGTTAATATGAACTTTAAAAAATGATGTACGTATGTCTGTATAGTGTGTTATACATTGGTAAATATAAAAGGATATACACCAATGTATAGATTAATGTACTTAACCACTTACAGTTAATATCTAGACAGGTGATTTATAAAGCAGTAGATATGCATTGGTGTATATAATTTATACTAGACTAATGTATAAAACTATGTATGCGTACAAAATCAAAACGAATGGTTTAATTATTTCCATAGCAAAAAGTGAACCAACATAAACACAGATGTTTCAAAAATATATATATAAATGCAATTAAATCCTACTCTTCGTTCTCGTCATAGGATGATTCTTCCAACTCATCCTCATCGGTTGTTATCTCCACCTCTACTTTTTTTCCCTTCTTAAGCAGACAATTTATAGTGTCGTGTCCCCTAACCATGTTGCCACAGTAATTAAAAAAACATTACAATACAAGAATGCAGTTATACAAGCTACCAACTCATATACATCAGTGTTCAATTCACATTATCTCTAATTTGCCACTGGTGTTCGAAAAACATTAGGTTCCTTCCAACCCATATTCCTCTTATGTGCAGCTGATTTATCTAGTAATTTGGATACATCTGGGAATACAAAAGAAAAAAAACAAATCACTTTTATACATTAGTGTATACAAACCTACAGTTGGATACTCCTATATACATCAGTATATACACACCTAAAAGGTGAATATACCTTTATACATTGGTGTATAATTTAAGAGTATAATATCTGTGTAACATAATATCATATACATCAGTGCTTAATATCAGTGTATAATAATATCATATACATCAGTGTATAACCCACTATATATATATCACACATTATCAATGTATTAGATTATACATTTATGTATAGTATGCACAACAGGTTTACAACACAAGCGACGTATTATACACCATTTATAATACATTAATGATACACCTGTGTATATTCATTACAAACATTTAGAAGATTAGAATATTGTACAATCACTTACTTACTATGATACACATGTGTATAATCATTACTACAAAGATAACATTTGATCACTGTACAATCCTTTAACTACCTATCATACACCAATGTATAATATATACCACAAATCATCGTTTTGACTACTGTCGTATCTTGATTGAAACTCCAAATATAAACAAACTTTTTAAAATATTCCAATACAAAACTCAAACATGTGTGAAACGAAATATAGTTACAACATACATACCTTGATTTTCAACACTATTTAGAAACAAAGGTTGTGATGGTGTTTCCTGATCTTCTGTCGCATGAGATTGTGATTCAATGTTTTCATTTAATCGATTATTGTCCATAACCAGGTGATGAATCGTAAATCGATTATTAGTTTCTGTTGTTGGAATTTTTTTGTTCAATCGATTAGAGTTTGAACGATGATTACTATGAATTCGATTTTTAAATGGTATGAATTGAATTAGAGATAATGGATGAGAGATTTAAGGAAATCAAATCTCAATTCAAACAAATCGTATGATAATATGTAACTGCCATAATACATTCATAATTAAAAAAAGATAATTAATTAGATGTCTAATTACACTTATACCCTTTAGATCAAAATCAAGGATGGATGGCTAGGATTGGTTCCTAAGGTTCTTAACTAGGGTGGTGGTTCCTAATTGATCTCAATCCTATATATATATATATATATATATATATGTGTGTGTGTGTATGTATATATATATAGGTTATGGTTCAAATAGGAACCATAGCTTAAGCAGGAACCATAGGAACCACTTTATATCCATTGATCTCTAATGGTATGATTGTAAATAATTAAAATATTAATTAATTGTTTATTTTAATCAAGGGGTGTTTTTGACATTTGTTCATTAACCTAATTCCTGGTTAGTATCTATAATTGTAAATAAGAATTGATTGGTGTCCTTAAAACTCTCAACCACTATTACGATCATTATCTTGAAGAACAACCCTAATCAACAATTCGTATACAGGTATGTATTTTCTGTTTTTGTTATTTCTTTTCAAAGTAATCAATCATTATTATTGTTAATCTTCAATTGCTCGGATGTATTAGGTATTTAGTTTTTGTTTTTGTTTTTGTTAGATCGAAATGTATAATCAATTGGAATTGTATGTGTAAGGATTTTGTTATGTTAGATTAGATCAATTGCACAATTTCTTTCAATCGAATGTACAGTACATTGATGTTATGTATTTTTTGATAATATACGTTGGTGTATATTACATTTAGGGTCAAGCGACTAAACCCTAATTAGGATTATCATGTCAAAATGAAGGAGACGCTTTATTATTTTCAAATGCATATACACTAGTGTATATTATACGTTGGTGTATATTACATAAAGATGATAAGAGACATAACCGCTATATGAGGATAAACAAGCCAAACGCCTATACACCAGTGTATAGTATACATTGGTGTATATTACATAAAGAGGATAAGAGACCGAACCTTAAAGACTATGAACACGCCAAATGCCTATACACCAGTGTATAGGATGCAAAATCGTTATATAGCTATATAGCTGTTATAAGTTAACGTTATTGTAATCATAATTCAGGTTTGTACACCTATGTATATACAAGTGTACATATGAATGTGCAGGGAGCTTTAGTTGAATTTTGTTGTTATTATACACATGTGTATATTACTTAAATATAATGTTTTCCAGTTTGGTGTGTGTGATATACATCATAATATGCGTGTAAAAGAAAATATGTTTAGCATACGTAATGTTTTAATTAGAAAAAAGGGTCAGGCTAATTTGTTTATGTATGAAGGTCCGATACGAAAGTGTCTAGTAAATGACTATACACCAGTGTCTATTATGCACAAATGTATTACAACTATTTTCATTTGTTTTTGTTAATGGTTGGATTTTTTTTTGATGGTTAATATAGAAATGTGAAAAACATTGATTTACGTTTTGTATTCTTATTGAAATATATGGGCGATAAAAATAATGCTTGACTAAACTAATGTGCATAATAATGTGTTTGATTTTGTTTAGGTTTTGGATACAAGGTGATGTTGACTGCAAGTGAGGAACCTATTGCTGATGATTGATGGAATCCAAGCATACATGATTATGTGTAATGAAGGATATCATGTATTCATATATGGATTAAACAAAATAGGCTAGACATTTATGTATATGTAATTATACAATGGTGTATTATGCTATATTAAGCTTAGGGGTTTTTGTATATGTTAGTATAGACTGGTGTCTGTGCTGTATTAAGCCTATGACTTTATGTATATGTTAATATACACTGGTGTACTGTCAACAACATGTTAAAAAGGGTGTAATGTAGGAATTTATTAAATTGTTTATTTTTGTATACACGGATGTATCCAAGTCGAAACATAAATCAGCTACAGAACAAAAGTACTATGGGTGTGAAAGAATCTTTACACTAATGTGCATATACAACAATTATGTGCAATGTAATTATTGATTAAGATAAATTTATGTACATGTACATTAGTGTATATGTAAAAAGTACATTGGTGTACATAAAAGGATTGCAGTGTTGTTAATACATTTGTACATCTAATTTTGTGTAGTCTAATTATGTGCAATGTAATTATTGGTTAAGATAAATGTATGTACATGTATATTAGTGTATATGTAAAAAGTACATTGGTGTACATAAAAGGATTGCACTGTTGTTAATACATCTGTACATTTAATTTTATGCAGTCTAATTGTTGGTTACGGTAAATGTGGTGTCACGCCCTCAAATTCCACGTGCGGGGTTTTACCGCGAGGCGCGTTACACACCAGGATCTCAGTCAACGATCACAATAAACATACAACAAACATGCATTCACATATATTTTTAAAACCAAAATATCATGCTTTGAGCCGTAAACCAGCAGCGGAAGCATTTCTTGTTTACAACCAAAAGACATATCATTGTTTACAAAACATTGTTTAATATGCTTCAAAATATTAGACGCTGTGCATGACTCCGTGCGCCTAGCCCATTGACTGCTACCTTAGCGACCTGAGAAAACATGCCAAAAATGTCAACATATAATGCTGGTGAGTTCACAGGTTTTCTTTTATAAAAGTGTTGTCACAAGTTCACAAAGATCATTCCCGTTAATACTATGTCATAAGAACGTTAGCTAGACGTTAAGTATTTTTACTACTACGGTTGGGAGCCCATTACTAAACATGAACCAAAAGATGATACCAGCCCAGATGACTGGGCTACCGATGCCTCGGTAACCCGATAGGTAGAGACAATATGCACCCGCCCGGCCCCGCTGTCGAGTGGGGTTTGTGAGGCCCAATAGATCTATCCACATTTCCCTCGTTGTGCGTTCCAGCACATTCATGGTTCCCCTGGGACTTTCCATAAAAGCCGTATAGTAACATAAAGTGCCCATAGTATAACATGATCTTTAAATAGTTCGTACGAAGCATGTTTCTCCCCCGAAAGCAAAACAGTAAAAGTGGGGCTGTGAAACTCACCTTAGGTTGCGTTACTTGAAAATAGTTAAGTAGTTATGCTATGATAGCCCCAAATAGCGGCGACCTATCATAAGATGTATGTAAGTACCCGGACTAATAACCCGCAGGTTAACTAGTCCCGAATGTCCAGACCATAACCATAAACGTTTGAAAACACCTTTGACTGTTAAACCGACCATACCAGACAAGACCCGACATCCCATTGGTGACCCGACATCCCACGTGTTAGGAAATACAAGACATCATGCAACATATGCAATTAAACACTTAATACGTGCAAGAGTTCGCCTGGTCTAGCACAATGTACAATTAACGCATAAACAGGTCCGAACACGTGTTACTAAGTCATTGGGTGTATCCCGGGGTTCTTATCATGTTCCTAGGTGTCAAATCATGTTTCGAGATGTCAAAAAGCGTTTATGACAACAGTACACGCGATTAGGAACTTAGCATGCAATTAGGAAAAGTCAACATGTGATTGGGGATGGTCAACAGGCAATTGTGAGGCTAATCGCCTACCTTAGCATGCGATTGAGGGGCTAATCACATGCTAAGAGGGCTAATCGCCTACCTTAGCATGCGATTAGGATAGCTAATCACCTGCTAAGGAGGCTAATCGCCTACAGCTGCTGCGCGACGCAATTTCGCGCGTTTAACCCTCCAAATCAGATCCGAAACATGTGTAAACACCCAAAATCAAAACTAAACTATTAACCAACCCTCTCCAAGCAAAAACCCCCAATTTATCTCTGCGCTAACGAGCTCGGTGCGATTATTTCCAAAAACGGCAAAATACTAGGTTTCATTAACTAACCTTATCTTTCCTTAAATGGAAACAATCAGATTTCATCTCCTACAAGTTTGCAAATCAACATTTCTCTGTTTTAACACCTCCCTAGTGTAAATCCTAACAACATTCTGTCACACCCTCAAATTACCACTTGCGGGGTTTTACCGCGAGGCGCATGACAAACCAGGATCCAAGTCAACGATCACAATAAACAACTCTATATGAAAAACGTAAATAGACATAACCATTAATTTAATAAGCGAAGCATTTAAGTAGCATTTAATCGACTATGCTATCATCTCAAAAGTTGTTCAAAATACTTTTATTACAAAACGTGCAACTAAGTCTAGACGCCAATGCAGACCCGTGCGCCTAGTTCCGTTCATTGCTACCTTAGCGACCTGAGAAAAACATGCCAAAAAGATGTCAACATATAATGCTGGTGAGTTCACAGGTTTGTTCAAAATGTTACCAAAACGTTACCATGTCCATACTATATCAATGTTACCAAGTACGCTAGCTAGGCGTATGTTTCATTACTACTACGATTGGAAACCATTACTAGACACGTTAGCAATGTTCAGCATGTTTAAGCAGCCCGTATGTTCAGCACGATAATGTTCCTGTTCGAGACAATATGCACCCGCCCGGCCCTCCAAGCCGACGAGTGGGGCAGGTCACGTCCAATAGATATATCCACATTTCCCCCGTTGTGCATCCCCGCACATTCATGGTTTCCCCTGGGACTTTCCAAAAGATCGTATAGCAATATAAAGTTAAAACCATAGTATGACATATGTTACCAAAACCATTTAGCGCATGTTTTCTCCCCCAAAAGGTAAAGCAGTAAAAGTGGGGCCGTGAACTCACCTTAGATAGCGTTCTTCAATTACAAGTAAAGATGTTTAGCCCTTGATAATCCCTCTACCGGAGATCTATCAAAATGTTCACATAAGTGCTCTGACTAATAACCATAAGGTTATCTAGTCCCCGATTGTCCAGATCGTAACCAAGTATGTTTTAAAACGTGTTTAAATGTTTAACCGACACACTAGACCGACCCGACATCCCGTTGGTGACCCATTACCCTAACTAATCAAGTACACATAGATTACACACAAGGTTCAAGCATAAAACACTTAGTTTGTATCAAAAATCTCATTTCTGCATCAGAACGGTCGAACCAGTCAGTTTTAAGTCTCCTTCGCACCTTTTGAGTCTCCTTCGCCCGTTTTACATCTCGTTCGACCGTCTGATGTCTCCTTCGCCCGTTTTACCTCATTCGCCCAACAAAACCCAGGTTCGACCCTGGTTTTTCCTCCTTCGCACCTTCGATCGGTCGAAGGAGGCCAGGTTCGCCCCTGTTGTGCAATTTTTCCTAAAAACACTTCAAACACATTCAAAACGACTCGAAACATCATCAAACACAGCAGTCAAGCATGGATAACTTATCCCTACAAAACCCCACCGATTTCCCCCGATAATACGTCCGTTTCAGCCCTTTCCCAAAATGGTAAAGATTATGGAAACATCACTTTCATGCATGAATAATTTACCCAATTTGGAAACTTTTGAAATCGATTCATGCTTAGCTTAAAATACTCAGTTTGTCAATTATCCAATCTTTCCTATCCATTCTATTGGTCATAAATATTCATACATCAAGTTTTAATCCAATAAAACCCCCAAATATCATCATATCCAATCCTAACCCTAGACAACAATATTCCAACATTAATAACAATCCTATATCATGTTTCTATCATAGATATAGCAGCAAATCTTTGAACAACACATAACACCACATAATACACAATTTACATATGTTATTCATCATGAAAACCTATGTTAAATGATCATGTTTGATTTAGAAAGATGTTTAAAAGGTTTTTAATCATAAAAACACCCTTAGAACAGATCCGGACAATTAGGGTTAGATGAAAACGAATTAAAATGCTTTTAAAAAGGTTTAGGATTATGAACACACCTTGGATTCTTGTTTAGATGTTGTAGATAGGTTAGATTATGAAAAAGAAGAGCAAAAACTCCTTCCTTAGTGTTTAAGATCGTTTGAGAGCGTTTTGGGACGGTTAGGGTTTGTGAAATGATGAAAAATGACAAAGGTTGGTATTTATACTAATCCTCCTTCGCCCCAATTCATTGGTCGAAGGTGGTCTCCTTCGACCCTTTCACAGGGTCGAATGAGCCCTGTCTGGTCGAAGGGAATTCCTCAAATTCCACTTCCCTGGTTCGCCCATTTACAAGGGTCGAACCAGACGATTACTTCTCCTTCGACCACTCGAAGTGGTCGAACCAAGACCCCTTTTTAACTAGTTTTCCAGTTTGTCGTGTTTAACGCATTCTAACACATCTTAACACATAAGCATGCATCCTTAGTCTATATTTAACACATTTAAGCACAGATAATCATTTACACATCATTTAAACACATCTATGTATATAATCCACCACACGACCCCTAATCTACACATATACTTAATTAGTTCATGTAATGTCACCAACAACGGAACCCGGTACTAGTGTATTACCAAAACGACTCCCAATGATCCTCCAGATCATTGTACCCTGGACAATCCTAACTTGACCCGACTAAACTAACCCAGTTAAGTTTGTTTATAAACGTTTCTCGCTAAGGTAGACTTAGATGTTACTAATATGTTTAAGCCGAACATGCCAGGTGTCACATCATCCCCACGTTGAAAGAATTTTCGTCCCAAAAATTGCGCAAAGCCCCAAAAGAAAGAAAGAAACGAAAAGAACAAAACGAAAAGAAAATTACCGGATGTCACATCATCCCCATGTTGAAAGGAATCTCGACCCGAGATTCATTCCGTTTCAGCAGTAACATGCCTTGACTCAAACGCGCGCTTCGGAAAAAGATGAGGATACTTAGCTTTCATCTGATCCTCCCGTTCCCATGTGAACTCCGGTCCACGATTTGAGTTCCAACGAACTTTAACGATGCGGATTTTACTCCGACGAAGGCTACGAATCTTGTAGTCGAGAATCTCGACAGGTTCCTCCACAATGCGAAGACGATCATCAACCTTGATCTCTTCCAGTGGTACAATGAGAGATTCATTAGCCAAACACTTCTTCAAGTTAGACACATGGAAGACGTTGTGCACACTACTGAGCTCCGCCGGTAAGTCAAGTCTGTATGCCACCGGTCCAATCCGATCCAGGATTGCGAATGGTCCGACATAACGAGGGTTAAGCTTGCCACGCTTTCCAAAGCGTATGACGCCCTTCCATGGTGAAACTTTCAGAAGTACCTTGTCCCCAACCTGGAACTCTAAAGGTTTTCGACGGCGATCGGCATAGCTCTTCTGACGATCTCGTGCAGCAGCCAAACGTTGACGGATCTGTACGATTTTCTCCGAAGTTTCGTACATGAGTTCCGGACCAGTGAGCTGGCTCTCGCCCACCTCGGCCCAACATAGTGGTGATCGGCATTTCCGTCCGTAAAGAGCCTCGAACGGAGCTGCCTTGATGCTAGAGTGATAGCTGTTGTTGTAGGAGAACTCCACTAACGGCAGGTGGATCTCCCAACTTTTGCCAAAATCGATAACACACGCTCGGAGCATGTCTTCCAAGGTTTGAATCGTCCGCTCACTTTGTCCATCAGTTTGCGGATGATAAGCCGTACTCATATCCAATTGAGTACCCAAAGCCTTGTGCAGAGCCTTCCAGAAACGCGAAGCGAAACGAGAATCACGATCAGAGATAATAGAAACAGGCACCCCGTGCCGAGCAACCACCTCCTTAAGGTAGAGTCGAGCTAACCGCTCGAGTCCATCGGTTTCCTTAATAGGTATAAAACGCGCTGATTTTGTCAGCCGGTCAACAATCACCCAGATCATATCATAACCGCTAGGTGATCTTGGCAGCTTGGTGACAAAATCCATCGTGATTCGCTCCCACTTCCATTCCGGAACCTCTGGTTGTTGCAGGAGACCAGACGGCCTCTGATACTCCACCTTGACTTTAGCACAAGTCAAACATTTGTTGACGTAAGAAGCTATGTCAGTTTTCATGTTCGGCCACCAATAAAGTATCTTCAAATCCTGATACATCTTATCGGAGCCAGGGTGAATAGAATACCGGGATTTGTGAGCTTCATCCAAAACAAGCTCGCGCAATCCCCCGAACAATGGGACCTAAACACGTCCCGCAAAATAGTGTAAGCCATCGGTCCTGAGCTCAAGATGCTTGTCAGCACTGTGCATAGTTTCAGCCTTAAGGTTTTCCTCCTTCTAGGCTTCCAACTGTGCAGAACGGATTCGGTCAGGCAACGACGAATGAATGGTGAGCTGTAAGGGTCGAACACGGCAAAGTTTCGCAGACTCCTTCCTGCTCAAGGCGTCCGCCACAACGTTCGCCTTGCCAGGATGGTATTTGATGGCACAGTCATAATCGTTCAGGAGTTCAACCCAGCGTCGCTGCCGCATGTTCAACACCTTCTGGTCAAAAATATGCTGAAGACTCTTGTGATCGGTATATACTTCACACTTGGTACCGTACAAGTAATGTCTCCAGATTTTCAACGCAAAGACTACCGCACCCAGTTCCAAGTCATGAGTAGTGTAGTTCTGTAACACCCCAACCGATGGCGAAAACATCGAGGTGTCACGTAGTGACGATTGTTCAATAGCTCATGGACTAAAGTGTAAACTTAAATACATTGGTTAAATAATTTATTACATTGAAATGAAATACAATGATTCTAACTGCCAACTAAATTGAAATACAGTAAATCCAAATCTAAATATGAATCCAAAAGCTTAAAGATGCATCTCAAAACAACCTGAAACATGTACAAAATAATTTGGTCAATACAAACATGTATTGGTGAGCATACCCTGTTTGAATACATATAGTAGAAAAAAAAAAGTTTCGCAATTCACGTGTTATACTGTCTACAATTTAATGTTCAAGCTGTGTACAAATGCTACCCAAAATCAAACCTTTCGTTCAATAAATCAAGAGTCACATATATATAGTATTCGCTCACAATAGGTGATGAATAATCGTTCACACATAACAATAATTAAGTACTATTTATTGCTATGCTAGGCCGCCCAGCGGTTAATGATTAAGGTCATAAGTACACACTATCAACGAATCAACAAGTAAAACACATACAAGAATTGCGATTGTGAATATAGAATAAACCATGATTAAGTGAATGAAGTAATAAGCGTACATGAGTCACCCCAAAAGTGTAAAACATGAAAAAGGGGAAAGATATACTCACAGTTTGCGAAAGCGATTAAAATCCCCTTAAGCGGTCGTGAGCTAAATAATGGGAATTCCGAGGAATTCAACCTATAATGTGTAAGCATACTAATAAGGAAATGTCTAAAAAGTCTAAGGTAACTAGGGTCTAAGGCATTAGGGTTTGCTAAGTCGATCTGGGGAATTAGAGTTTTAATGATAAGTTGTGTTAATGTAAAGGTTGTATATCACAAATAATATACGAAAGGTTGTAAATGTGGTTTAAATAATATAATTATTACCTATTGAATATTTAGATAAAAAAATATGTTTGAATAATTAAGACAAAATAATTTAGTTAGTTACTTTAACTAAATTAAAATAAACACAATAATGATAAATAATTAAATAAATAATTTTGAGTTACACAATGATCCAACAAAAGATAATAAAGACATTAAACCATATGAGTATTTCTATTTTATAAGAAAAATATTTATAAAATAGATGTTTAAATTGTATAAATAAATAACTGTTTTATTATGTCTAATTAAACGTAAATAAGACTAATAATACCATACATGATCCAAAAATACTAGTTTTATAGAAAATGAATGGTTTCTGATGTAAACAAATTAGAATAATTTTCTCATAATTTATATAAACTTATTTATATTTAAAACTGTTTTAATAGAATTAAATCATGTTTAAATGATTAAAAATAGGAAATCAATAAAATAAATGTTTTCTGAACCAAATATTTTTTATTTCAGTTCGAAATGATTAGAAATAATTTAGCAAAAAGTTTGAGATTAAAATCATTAAAAATGAATTTTTAATCAATTAAATATGATTAAATCAATTTAATTCAATAAAAATATAAAAATAAAACATTTTTCAGAAAATAAAAGTGTGGTAATTTTCTTCATGGTGTCAAGATGCTACACCTAAATTTTCATGATTTTTGGATCAAACATGAATTTATTATGAATATTTTAAGTTTAAATGAATTTTAAATTATTAAAATAAGGGAAATAAATAATGAAATAATAAATTAAAAAAAAATCAGCAAAAAGATGTGCATCAAGTGGGTTTCGAACCTGGATCCCTTCCAGATAGAAACACCCATCAAACCACTAAGCCACATGTCATGCTTGTTTACATAATTAAAATCAGAATTTACTTAAACACATGTTGAGATGCCATCTTCTTCCCCAATTCACCTAGCAAGAACCCTAACCCTAACACAAACTTAATAACCCGATTCAGATACAATTTCAGATCTGTAATAAGGGGTTTTTGGTCGGAAAATGTATAGAAAGTAAAACGGCATCAAGATTTCATACTTACAATGCGTTTTACATGCTCGCAATTGGCTTCAAGTTCCGAAAAAAAAACGAAAATAACACCTCCTGGACGCGATTAAGAAGCTTTCGCTGTGGGTTTGAGACGTTTACAGGTAGAGGGAAGGTTTTGGGACGTTTAAATTTATAAGATTGATAAAAAAAAAAACAACGGTTTTGAAGGTTTTAAACTCCCGATCGGTTACAACCCATAAACACGAACTAACTTCACTTTTAACACGTTAATTATCAGGTATTAGGTTCGTTTCAGTTACACACTAATGGAGAAACGTATATGAAACATTAAGAACGAATTAAATCAACAACAGAGTGATTTTATGGTTGCCGGAATCCAGTCGCCGGCGACGACTCTTGGCCGGACGCGATCAGAACAGGGAAAGGGATGGGATATTTTTAAAAGTTTGGGAGATTGGCATTTATGGTCCCTTTAGTTAATATAGTTAATTAAATTCAAGTTTAGTTAGTTTTTCTTTTATAAAACCTAACCAAAGTTAACTTATTTAACTTAAATATTTTTAAAACTTTATGAAACTTGAAATTTTTTTTTTTATAGAACTTTTACAAACACGTGTCCACATACGCATTTGATTAAAACCCATACCCGAACCATAATAAATATAAACGATAATTTTTTTAATTCGCTCTAAAATTTATTTTGGAAACGACAAAATTCACAGGGATGATAATGGAAATAATTGAAGGGCTATTATTGTCAATTTGACGAAAGACGAGGGTGACGGATGTCACAAGTTCTTCTCATGAACTTTGAGTTGGCGAGAAGCATAAGCAATAACCTTCCCGCGCTGCATCAACACGCAACCGAGACCACGAATAGAAGCATCACAGTACACAACGAAGTCATCCGTACCCTCTGGTAAGGACAAGATAGGTGCAGAACAAAGTTTAAGTTTCAGCATCTGAAATGCTGATTCTTGTGGTTCATCCCAGTCGAACTTTCGGTCCTTCTGGGTAAGAGCAGTGAGGGGTTGAGCGATCTTCGAAAATCCCTCAATGAAACGACGATAATAACCCGCAAGGCCTAGGAATTGCCGCACATCAGATGGCGTCTTTGGTGCTTCCCAGTCTTTAATAGCTTCGATCTTAGCCGGATTGACATGAATTCCCAGTTCATTCACCACATGTCCTTGGAATTGAACTTCACGTAACCAGAAATCACACTTTGAGAACTTAGCATACAACTGCTCCTGTCTCAAAAGTTCCAAGACCAACCGCAGATGTTCCTCATGATCCGCCTTGTTCTTGGAGTAAATCAGAATATCGTCAATGAACACGATGACGAACTTGTCAAGGTAAGGTTTACAAACGCGGTTCATCAAATCCATGAACACCGCCGGTGCGTTAGTGAGACCGAAAGGCATGACCAAGAACTCAAAATGGCCATAGCGAGTGCGAAAAGCAGTCTTCTGAACGTCAGCTTCCCTGATGCGTAACTGGTGATAACCGGACCGCAAATCAATCTTCGAATAGTGACTGGGGCCCTGAAGCTGGTCAAAGAGATCATCAATGCGAGGAAGAGGATAACGATTCTTGATGGTCACTTTGTTCAGCTCGCGATAATCAATACACATGCGAAGACTTCCGTCCTTCTCCTTCACAAACAAAATAGGAGCTCCCCACGGGGAAGAACTCGGTCGAATGAAACCCTTTTCCAAGAGTCCCTGTAACTGGCTGGACAACTCTTGCATCTCAGGAGGTGCAAGACGATATGGAGCTCGGGCAATAGGAGCAGCGCCGGAGTAAGATCGATACCAAACTCAACCTGACGATGGGGAGGAAGACCAGGTAAATCATCAGGAAACACATCAGAAAAGTCACGAACCACCGGAATATCCTCGATCCTCTTCTCATCGTCAGTAGAAACATTAACAAGTGCCAGAATGGCCGAACAGCCCTTCCGAAGATACTTACGGGCTTTCATGCTGGAAATGATACTCAGCGGAGCACCGCTTTTCTCGCCACGAACTGAAAGAATCTCTCCATCAGGGAGAGGGATCCGAATAACCTTGTCAAAACAAACGATCTTCGTGCGATACAACGATAACCAATCCATGCCAACCACGACATCAAAACTACCCAAGGGTACCGCCATAAGGTCAATGGGGAAAGACAAACCCGACAGTTCCAAGCGACATTCCCTAAGGGTGTGTGTCGCTTCGATTTTCTTACCATCAGCCAATTCTATTAAGTACTTAGCCTCTAAAGGTGTGGGTACTATATCTAGCAATCGACTAATATCCAAAGATACGAAACTCTTATCGGCACCAGAATCAAACAAGACAGAAACATAGCGATCATTAAGAAGGAACGTACCGGTAACTGTGTCGGGATCCTGCCTAGCCTCCGCAGATCCAATGACGAAAGCACGTGCAGTCCTGCCTCCGCCGCCGTTGTTCCCGTTATCGTTCCCCCCCCTCCCATTATCGCCCTGCTTCAGTTTGGGACAGTCACGCTTGAAATGTCCCGTGTCACCACAGTTATAACACCCCTACCTCCCATGAGTCCCCTGAGCAGCAGGAGCAGGAGTAGCCGCAGGAGTCTGAGTTAGGGTGAGTGCCACCTTGCAATCCTTAGCATGGTGCCCCAACTGATGGCACCGATGACAACGAGCCCTATCACAACTCCCAGAATGATGAAAACCACACTTGTTACACTTGGGATGCTTCCCAACATACCCACTTGTCTTCTGTCCAGAAGAAGACCCAGATGACTCAAACTTCTTTGCCGGCTAAGCTGGCACCACACTCTTCCCCACACTCTCCCACTTCCTCTTGTTCCCCTCAGCAACCTTCACAGTAGCACCCTGGGTGGCAAAACGCCTTCTGCCACCTTCAGGTTAGTCATCCAATGAGCTGATCGGACAACTTCAGCAATAGTGGGAAGATTCCCAGCAGCCACCAACCCAGCAATCTCGGGCACTAGTCCAGACACATAGTGCTCGATCCTCCTGTACTCGGGTGTGTGTAAATCAGGACACAACACCGCCAGCTCGTTCCTCCTCACAGTGTACTCCTCAATCTCCGATCCAACCATCTTGTAACTCCAGACCTCATGCTCCCGCAACTGGTTAGACAACTCATGCATCTCGGGAGGTGCAAGACGATATGGTGCTCGGGCAATAGGGGCCGCACCTGGAGCAAGTTCAATACCGAATTCGACCTGACGATAAGGCGGGAGGCCAGGTAAATCCTCAGGAAACACATCGGGAAAATCGCGGACGACAGGAATATCTTCGATCTTCTTCTCTTCCTCAGACGAAACCGAAACAAGTGCCAGAATGGCAGAATACCCCTTCCGAAGATACTTATAGGCTTTCATACACGAAATGATATTCAACGGGACCCCGCTCTTCTCACCGTGCACCAACAGAATTTCTCCATCAGGGAGAGGAAGTCGAATGACTTTATCAAAACAAACGATCTCAGCATGATACAAAGACAACCAATCCATACCCACAACAACATCGAAACTACCCAAAGACACTAGCATAAGATCAATAGGAAAGGAATAACCCGACAACTCAAGGCGACACTCCCTAAGGACGTGCGTCGCTTCGACTTTCTTACCATCAGCCAATTCTATCAAGTACTTAGCCTCTAAAGGTGTAGGTACTCTATCAAGCAATTGACTAAACCCAAGAGATATAAAACTCTTATCGGCACCGGAATCGAATAAAACCGTAGCATAGCGATTATCGAGAAGAAACGTACCAGTAACAGTGTCAGGATCCTGTCGAGCCCCGCTCGAACCAATCACGAAGGCGCGAGCATTCCTGCCTCCGCCCCCATTGTTTCCATTACCCGACCCGTTCTTCCCAGCCTCGCCCTGCTTCAACTTGGGGCATTCGCGCTTGTAGTGACCAAGCTCACCACAATTAAAGCACCCATGTTTTCCCTGGTTTCCCTGGGGAGCAGCAACATGAGGAGCCGGAGTAGGTGTAGCAGGTGGGTTCTGGTTACCCTGGAGATTAACCCTGCAATCCTTTTCCTGGTGCCCAAGCTTATGGCACCTGTGGCAGCGGTTCCGGTCCTCGCAACGACCGTTGTGGTGAAATCCACACCGGTCACATTTCGGCAGTTTCCCAGTATAACCCCCCGGTTTCTGTTCAGTCGACGGTCCCCCAACATCAGACTTCCTCACCTGCTGAGGCTGAGCCGAACTCGAGCCTCTACCCACAACTTCCCACTTACGCTTGTTATTCTCAGGGGTCTTCACAGTAGCGCCTCGAGGAGGCAAGACCCCTTCAGCCACCTTCATATTGGTTAGCCTGTGAGCCGACCGAACCACCTCAGAATAAACAGTGAGATTACCCGCAGCTACCAATCCCGCAATCTCTGGTACCAACCCAGCAACATAGTGTTCAATCCTCCGGTATTCTGGTGCGTGCAAATCAGGGCACAACACCGCCAACTCATTGTGCCTAGCAGTGTAAGCTTCAATCTCAGACCCCACCATCTTATGATTCCAGACTTCGTGCTCAAGTTTCTGGATCTCATCCCTCGGGCAGTACTCGTTTTTCAACAACTGAACGAACTCTGTCCAGGGCATAGCGTGAGCTTCCCCAATACCCATGGTCTGGGTGGTGGAGTTCCACCAAGTCAAAGCTTGACCCTCCAGGGTCGCAGAAGCATATTTCACCCGGTCGCCTTCCGGGCAGCTGCACATTGAGAAAACCGATTCAATTTTCTCCAACCAGCGGAGCAGTCCCACTGCCCTTTCAGTTCCACTAAAGTTATGGGGCTTGCAATCCATAAACTTTTTGTAAGAGCACTGGGGTGGAGGGGGATTGACAGCACCACCTGGAACAGACACACAGGTGAAAATCAAGAAAAGGTACAGTACCCAAGAACAAGATAGGATAGGTGAGAATTGACGTACCACCCATAGCATTATGAGCGGCTTGGAATGCAGCCAAAGCAATATTCACATGCTGCTGCATCAGGTTATCCAACTCCGCTTGGGTCATATTAATGTTCCCACGGCCACCGCCGCCACCACGGCCGCCAGCACGACCGCCAGCACGGCCGCCTCTGCGACCTCCACGAGCTCCAGACATCTTCTGTCACAACATGGAACAAAAGATTTAGGCTTGCCCGTGGTATAACCCATTAGGAATTTTAAGGAACTAGACCGAGCCCAGTCCGGGTCCATCCGTTCAAACACAAAGTCCGCTAGGTATCCCATGCATCACAATTTATAATCTCGTGTGCACCCGACATGATAAACTGTTCTACATGGTCCTCCAAGCGTGCTTTAAGTCTGAAGTTCAAGTCACCGAACACTAGCGCCCAATCGTGGTATTATGATAAGTAATAGTACAAGATAGTATGCATAAGAACGAGCGTGTCCATTAGGGCATAGAAGGGAGATGTCCAAATCCCTGGACAGATCTCAAGAGTACGCCGAAGCTACCCCAATGCACACCGTCGTCATGAAGGTTCAATTGTATATCGTTCGCCATCGAATCATAGTAAGGATGAGTCAAAAGATAGAAGGATAAAGAGTAAACAGATGATGTAGCGTAGAAGACGATGACACCAACACCCCCGACAAGTCATATTGTTACCCACTGGTTAAGACTCGACTATTTGTGACCGTCTAGTGTGTGCGACTCAGTTATAGACTAGACTCTACATGCAGTCCTAGTTCACTATAACCGTTGGCTCTGATACCAATCTGTCACACCCTCAAATTCCACGTGCGGGGTTTTACCGCGAGGCACGTGACACACCAGGATCTCAGTCAACGATCACAATAAACATACAACAAACATGCATTCACATATATTTTTAAAACCAAAATATCATGCTTTGAGCCGTAAACCAGCAGCGGAAGCATTTCTTGTTTACAACCAAAAGACATATCATTGTTTACAAAACATTGTTTAATATGCTTCAAAATATTAGACGCCGTGCATGACTCCGTGCGCCTAGCCCGTTGACTGCTACCTTAGCGACCTGAGAAAACATGCCAAAAATGTCAACATATAATGCTGGTGAGTTCATAGGTTTTCTTTTATAAAAGTGTTGTCACAAGTTCACAAAGATCATTCCCGTTAATACTATGTCATAAGAACGTTAGCTAGACGTTAAGTGTTTTTACTACTACGGTTGGGAGCCCATTACTAAACATGAACCAAAAGATGATACCAGCCCAGATGACTGGGCTACCGATGCCTCGGTAACCCGATAGGTAGAGACAATATGCACCCGCCCGGCCCCGCCGTCGAGTGGGGTTTGTGAGGCCCAATAGATCTATCCACATTTCCCTCATTGTGCGTTCCAGCACATTCATGGTTCCCCCTGGGACTTTCCATAAAAGCCGTATAGTAACATAAAGTGCCCATAGTATAACATGATCTTTAAATAGTTCCTACGAAGCATGTTTCTCCCCCGAAAGCAAAACAGTAAAAGTGGGGCTGTGAAACTCACCTTAGGTTGCGTTACTTGAAAATAGTTAAGTAGTTATGCTATGATAGCCCCAAATAGCGGCGACCTATCATAAGATGTATGTAAGTACCCGGACTAATAACCCGCAGGTTAACTAGTCCCCGAATGTCCAGACCATAACCATAAACGTTTGAAAACACCTTTGACTGTTAAACCGACCATACCAGACAAGAACCGACATCCCATTGGTGACCCGACATCCCACGTGTTAGGAAATACAAGACATCATGCAACATATGCAATTAAACACTTAATACGTGCAAGAGTTCGCCTGGTCTAGCACAATGTACAATTAACGCATAAACAGGTCCGAACACGTGTTACTAAGTCATTGGGTGTATCCCGGGGTTCTTATCATGTTCCTAGGTGTCAAATCATGTTTCGGGATGTCAAAATGCGTTTATGACAGCAGTACACGCGATTAGGAACTTAGCATGCAATTAGGAAAAGTCAACATGTGATTGGGGATGGTCAACAGGCAATTGTGAGGCTAATCGCCTACCTTAGCATGCGATTGAGGGGCTAATCGCATGCTAAGAGGGCTAATCGCCTACCTTAGCATGCGATTAGGAAAGCTAATCGCCTGCTAAGGAGGCTAATCGCCTACAGCTGCTGCGCGACACAATTTCGCGCGTTTAACCCTCCAAATCAGATCCGAAACATGTGTAAACACCCAAAATCAAAACTAAACTATTAACCAACCCTCTCCAAGCAAAAACCCCCAATTTATCTTTGCTCTAACGAGCTCGGTGCGATTATTTCCAAAAACGGCAAAATACTAGGTTTCATTAACTAACCTTATCTTTCTTAAATGGAAACAATCAGATTTCATCTCCTACAAGTTTGCAAATCAACATTTCTCTGTTTTAAACACCTCCCTAGTGTAAGTCCTAACAACATTCCATCATTAATCATACCATAATCATCCTAGATCTCCAAGAATCATTCAAATGGGTCAAAATACACATTTTCATCAAAACACAACAACAATAGCTCAAACTCTTAGATAATCATCCTAATAACCCCTACATAACAGAAGTACAACCATTTCATGGAAACATTCATGTTATAAACACCAAGAAGATCAACATATGCATGTAAACTTCACATATAGCAAGTATTATGGTGTAGACTTGTTTTAGAACTCTTTTCAAAGGGTTTTAAAGACACAAACTTAGCAAAACAAGGTCTGGACTTTTGGGGAACCAAAACAACAACTTTACAAAGGTTAGGGATGAAGAACACACCTTGGATTTTATAAAAGAAAAATGTGTAAACTTGGAAATGGTGATTTTTGTAGCAAAACAAGTTCCAGAGGTGTTCTAGGGTGTGTGGGTGGCTTAGGATCAGTTAGGGTTGCTCTAAGGGTGTTTGGGGAGTTAAGGGTTCTATTTATAGGTGTTTCTAGTCGTTTAAAACACGTCAGGCGATTGTGCTGCATTATCAGGCGATTAGGGCTGCTAATCGCCTATCCTATTGGCGATTAGGGCTCTAATCGCCTACCCAAACCTCCTAATCGCCTACCCTATAGGCGATTAGGGCTAATCACCTCCTATCAGCATGCAATTAGGGCTAATCACCTCCTATCAGCATGCAATTAGGGCTAATCACCTATAATGTCATGCAATTAGGGCTAATCACCTATAATGTCATGCAATTGCGTGTAATCATCGTTTTAATGTATGTAAACACGTATACACATTCCGATAAGTCACATAATGATTATAAACACCTAATACATGAAAACAAACACGTTCACACTCGTTCACCAATTCCCGGGACTCGAGACTTGCGTGTGTGTGCTAAACCCAGTGATTCCACGAATCACTAATCCTTGTACACATGGTTATGGACCGACTCCCGATGACCCCACGGATCATCGTAACGACTCCCAATGACTCCCTAGAATCATCATAACGACCCGACTGATCTAGTTAAGTCAACGTTACTAACCTGAGTTTGCCGGGTGTCACATGTGGGTACATGTACATTAGTGTATATGTAAAAAGTATATTGGAGTACATAAAAGCATTATACGTGTTAATACAATGTTGTTGTATATATGTATTCATAACTAAACAACAACTTTGGTTCCATTTCAGTGACTACATTATCATGCCAAGATATAGACAAACATTAACAAACATTAAATCTATCCGGTACATGTGGCGTCCAATATCTTATGGGATACAATGGTGTACTAACTACATTTTCCCAAGGCGTTGCTGCAATTGAATCGTTCAATGATTGAAAAACATCTTCTCGATTCTATCTCGTAATCGAAGGATGTGTTGTATTCGTCAACTAAATAATTACCACAACCTTTCTCTTGGACCAATTATTCTATTATGTTTACCACAACCTTTGTCCCGGATACCTTTTGGCATCGTATAAGAAATCATGTCATGTTTTTTGGCATCGAATACCTCGCCCCATTAGGTGATTCATATACGTTACTAGTAACGGATTCTTAAAGGACAAAAAAATACATAGATGTATATATAGAATATACATTGCTATACAAAAAAAAAGAATACAAAAAACCTGTAATATATCAAAGAGGAATTTACATTACCTAATATACATATATACACCAATGTATAACATGTTTATAGACCTGTGTAACCATCAACAAAATACTGATTCTTGAATAGTTATCAAAACTCAACATATAACATAAACAAAATACAGATTCTTGAATAGTTATCAAAACTCAACATATAACATGTTTATATACACCCATGTACACCATATATACACCCATGTACAACATATATACACCATTGTACAACATATATACACCAATGTTTAACATGTTTATATACCTGTGTAAAACTATCAACAAAATACAGATTCTTGAATAGTTATCAAAACTTAACATATAACATGTTTTTATACACCCATGTACAACATATATCCGCCCATTTCTCAATTCAATACACCATCGTACACCCTTTAAAATAACACATACACCAATGCTTACTGTTATTTTCCACTAATGTATGAAAAACATTTGGTTCCTTCGCGTGTGAGCTTTCAACCAGATTCTCCTTACCTTTCTTGGACTGTGTCAGCATGTACTGGGTGTAATCGAAAACCATAGCTGATCTATTCGGTATGAATCTATCCAACTAAAAACAATCAAACAAAAAAAAAACCCCAATTCAGTAACCATATCAATCAATCAATTAATTATAAAACAAATAAGAAAGACAAAGATTATGTAAAAAAATTACATTATCAATCAATTAATTATAAAAAAAATAACAAATATTTTCATTTGTTTCATTTCAATCATAATATAAAACGTAAATAAATGTTATTCACATTCCAATACACTTATTTATATAACCTGAATTAAGATTACAATAACGTTAACTTATAACAGCTATATAGCTATATAAGGATTTTGCATACTATCAACTGGTGTATAGGCATTTGGCGTGTGCATTGTCTTTAAGGTTCGGTCTCTTATCCTCTTTATGTAATATACACCAATGTATACTATACACTGGTGTATAGGCATTTGACTTGTTTGTCCTCACAGCAGTTATGTCTCTTATCATCTTTATGTAATATACACCAACATATAATATACACTAGTGTATATGCATTTAAAATAATAAAAGCGTCTCCTTCATTTTGACGTGATAATCCTAATTAGTGTTTGGTTGCTTAACCTTTTATGTAATATACACCAACGTATATTATCAAAAAAATACATAACCTCAATGTACTGCACATTCGATTGAAAGAAATTATGCAATTGATCTAATCTAACATAACAAAATCATTACAAATAAAATTCCAATTGATTATACATTTCGATCTAACAAAAACAAAAACTAAATACATAATACATTCGAGCAATTGAAGATTAACAATAATAACGATTGATTAGTTTGAAAAAAAATAACAAAAACAGAAAATACATACCTGCATACAAATTGTTGATTGGGTTGTTCTTCAAGATAATGAACGTAATAGTGGTTGAGAGTTTTAAGGAAACCAATCAATTCTTATTTAGTACCGCTTTGATTATAAATTCTAATTATAATAAAAGGATAATTAATTAAATGTATTTACCCTAATAACCTCTAGATCAAAATCAAAGATGGAAGGCTAAGATTGGTTCCTAAGGTTCCTAACTATGGTGGTGGTTCCTAATTGATCTCAATCCTATATATATATATATATATATATATGTATATATATATATAGGTTTAGGATCATGTACAAAACCTATTTTTTGTGAGAAGTGTGAGAACCAATAATAGTGCGGCCTATTTTATTATATAGAAGGGTAACATTGTAAATTGCATTGCTAATCTTATTTTAGGAGATAATGGCTAATCAATTTCGTGTTTAATTTAGGAGCATTCTTAGGGATTTTGTTTTCACATCTCACGAATTTTTATAGAGTTTTTATTAACATTCAGCACATTATCATCCATTTACTGAATTATATACGACCAAAACAACATTCATATTGGTGTGTTTTACTGATGTGAGCACATGGTGTTTTACTGGTATACCATAAGGTTTGAAGGTATAACACGCCTTTTGTGTTATTTTTATAAGGAGTTTTACTGATGCAAAAAATATGGTTTTTTATGCACATTGGTGTTTTATTATAGTCTTGTAAGTTGCTTCATCAACAAGGTGTTTTTACGTTCATACCCGTGTGTTTTATCACCATATTCTCAACTTTGTGTTTTAAACAGTCCCGTGTGTTTTATCATCATCTTCTCCATAATCCAATGTGTTTTATCTTCATCATACACAATCAGTAACACATTCAAAAACACAACTATACATACATTTAAAATGTGTTTTAAATTCAAAAAACACTAAACCACACAAAAAATCCTTTGAACATAAAACACAACAATATGAATGTTGTTTAAAATAATCCACCATAAAACACACTGATCCATTATCACCTCATGTCGTCTTCATCTTCATCTCTAAAAAAACACTCCGATTATTTATGTTTGTGATGGTGGCTGTCGAATGATGGTTCGGTTGATGGTGGTGGTTTGTGGTGGTTGATGGTGGTTGTGTAGGTGGCGCAGGGAGAGAGAGAGGAGAAAGAGAGAGAAAGAGAGAGAGAAGTGAGAGACACTTAAATGTGAATTAAATGGAGGACGTAAATAGGAAGATTGAATTTATTAAGCCTTCCATATTTTTAATTAGACCCTTTAAATGTGAATTAAATGTAGGGTGTGTTTTACCATTATACCCCTAAGTAGCCTAATTAGTTATTATAAACTATAACATTATTTACAATAATGCCACTCATTAAAATCTAAAACCATTGATTAAGATGATCTAATGGTCCAAAACACTTTTTACCCTTCTCACACAAAACACACTTTGCACAGGATCTCCACCCTATATATATATATATATAGGAATAAGATCAAATAGGAACCAATACCCTAGTTAGGAACTTAGAAACCAATCTGAGCCATCCATTTTTTATTTTGATCTAGAGGGTATTAGTGTAAATATACATTTAATTAATTAGTTTTTTTATTATAATTAGAATTTATAATCAAAGCCGTTACTAAATAAGAATTGATTGGTTTCCTTAAAACTTTCAACCACTATTACGATCATTATATTGAAGAACAACCCTGATCAACAATTTGTATACATGTATGTATTTTCTGTTTTTGTTATTTTTTTTCAAACTAATCAATCGTTATTATTTTTAATCTTCAATTGCTCGGATGTATTAGGTATTTATTTTTGTTTTTGTTAGATCGAAATGTATAATCAATTGGAATTGTATTTGTAATGATTTTGTTAGGTTAGATTAGATCAATTGCATAATTTCTTTGAATCGAATGTGCGGTACATTGAGGTTATGTATTTTTTGATAATATACATTGGTGTGTATTACATTTAGGGTTAAGCGACCAAACCCTAATTAGGATTATCACGTCAAAATGAAGGAGACGCTTTTATTATTTTCAAATGCATATACCTTAGTGTATATTATACGTTGGTGTATATTACATAAAGATGATAAGAGACAACCGCTGTGAGGATGAACAGGCCAAATGCCTATACACCAGTGCATAGTATACATTGGTGTATATTACATAAAGAGGATAAGAGACCGAAGCTTAAAGGTGATGACGATGAATGAGAAAACAAAAAAAAACTGGTATACACCAACGTATATCTGTGTCGATAATGATGGTAAATGAGAAAAAATGCTGATATACACCAATGTATATATGCGTTCACGATGAATGAAAAAACAAAAAAGAAATTAATATACACCAATCTATCTATATACATATAATAAACCAAAGCCATTTTAATGACATGGCATTCAAAGAGGGTATTCTCTCTATTGAGTGTGCCATGTGTCATCCCATGTGGCAAGGCCTTTATTTTAGGAAAATAATAATTTAAAATTTAAAAACAAAATTAGATTTTTATCTCTAATGTTTCCTCGCATAACTTTTAAACGTTAATATCTTTTATATACGGGATTTTTTAAAGAAAAAAATTACACCAAATTAACGAGCGTTTTATTATCTTTCCAATGGGTACCATAGTACTATATAAAAAACAGAGAAAAAACACTATTTTTTTGTGTGGTTGGTTTTAATATTAGAGTTATACATTGTTTAAGGTTATGCGCTAACATTGGAGATACATTGTTAACTGTTTTAGGTTAAGTGCTATCCGAAGCTTTCCTGCATGTAACTATATAACGCATCAGTCTATTTCAGGTGTAAAATTGATATTTCAAATTAGATTTCTCAACCCGGGACGCTCCCGGGATATAATCTAGTGTATATATATGTCGATGATGATGAATAAAATAAAAAAAAACTGATAGGGAGATTTTATAGGGATTGAGTATAATAAATGGGGGTTAATAATTATTCAGTTACAAATTTAGACTTAATTACCTAAGCATATTGAACAAAAGTCAATAATACCCTCTGATTAAAGTAAACAATTAATTAATGTTTTACTTAGAACCAATCCGAGCCATCCATTTATAATTTTGATCTAGGGGGTAATTTGTGTAATTAGACAATTAAATATTATCTTTTTAATTGATTAAGACTTTTTATATATGGCAGTTTTTTTATGTATGTGATAAACTTGCCATTATAGATTGGGTTTCCTTAAATCTCTCAACCATTATCATCTCTAATTCCTTAATCATAAAACATCTTGTTCAAAAATCAGTTTTTTTATTTTTAAATCTACCAAAATTTATTCTTCACGTTCATCGCATCCAAGAGAAATAGAAACTCAGGCATTAATCTTCATCACAGTCATCTTCAAAAAAAAAAAGAAAAAAAAGAACCACCCAAAGAAAAACCTTATTTCTTAATAGTTTCTCGCGTTCATCACTCTCCAATAAAAAAAAAGTACCACCAATCTATATTGCTTCCAGATTCATCTTTTATTTGGCACTCAGCATCAGTTTCCAAGATCCACAAACACATACCACATGTGACTTTTGTTCCTTTTTCATGTTGACATGAAGCCTAAATATAAACATATATGTTTAAAAAATTGTCTAAGGTGATTTTTGTTTCATGTTTATATGTATTGTTGTATTAGGGCTTTCTTTATTATCTGTATGTATTTCTACAAAGATATACACCAATATATATATGTGTGTCCAAAATATAGTCGTGTAAGCTTGAAAAAACGAATATACACCAATGTATATCTGTGTTGATGATGTTGAATGAAAGAAAAAAAAACTGATATACATCAATGTATATCTGTGTCAACGATGATGATGATAAATGAAAAAACAAAAAAAAAACTGATGTACACCATTTGTATATACGTGTTGATGATGATGATGAATGAACAAAAAAAACTGATATACACCAATGTATATTTGTGTTGGTGATGATGATGAATGAAAAAACGAATATACACCAATGTATATCTGTGTTGATGATGTTGAATGAAAGAAAAAAAAAAACTGATATACATCAATGTATATCTGTGTCAACGATGATGATGATAAATGAAAAAACAAAAAAGAAACTAATATACACCATTGTATATATGTGTTGATGATGATGATGAATGAACAAAAAAAAACTGATATACACCAATGTACACTTCAACTTACAACAGCTATATAGCTAAATAAAAATTTACCATTATATACACTTATGTATAGGCATTTGGCTTTGTTTATCCTTATAGCGGTTATGTCTCTCATTCTCTTTACGTAATATACACCAATGTATAATATACACGTGTATAGGCATTTGATAATAACGTCTCTCATTCTCTTTACGTAATATACACCAACATATAATATACACTAGTGTATAGGCATTTGATAATAATAAAGCGTCTGTTTTTTTTTTTTTTTTTGACGTGATAATTATGTTTTGTAGGATCCAATTTTTTTTTAATATTATCCTTAAATCAGCAAATGGAGAAGGAGAGGGTTTTTAGGAGGTATTTATGGTGTAATCAATTTAAATTATGTGTTATGATAACCTACCTAATTTTGTGGAAGACCAAAAGTCCATAATACCCTTACATTAAAATAAATAATTAATTAATCTTCTAACTATTTACAATCATGTCATTAGAGATCAATGGGTATAAAGTGGTTCCTATGGTTCCTACTTAAGGTGTGGTTCCTATTTGAACCCTACCCTATATATATATATATATATATATATATATATATATATATATATATATATATATATATATATATATATATATATATATATATAGGAAAAAGATCAAATAGGAACCAATACCCTAGTTAGGAACTTAGGAAACAATCTGAGCCATTCATCTTTGATCTTGATCTAGGGGGTAGTTATGTAATTAGACAATTAAATATTATCTTTTAATTTAATTAAAATTGTTATATATGACAGTTATTTGACTTCATTAAAATTGTTATATATGGCAGTTATTTGACTTCATGATATTTATATATATATGGAGAGAGAGAGAGAGGAGGGCAGAGCTCGGTGGACAGCGGCGGAGTATGGTGGTTTACGGCGGAGCTCCGGCGGGCCATCCTCAAACCCATCAACTACCCCCCCCCCCTTCTACACCGATTACACCCCAACCCCCTGTTATACACCCAGACTGATTCAAAAGAGGGAAAGAAACCTATATAAGGAAAGAGAAAGAATAACTTCCTTTGCATCCGCAACCTCAGCTTTCTCCACTGGTTCTTCCTTTTTCCAGAACAGAACACCGGAGAACACTTATAGAACGACGTCGTCATCGTCGTTGTCCGATCTCTCCGAACAGATCGATATCCTCTCCGTCAAGGATTAATAACAAACAAGCGATTAAGAAGACGTGTATGTGTTCACCTATCTGACGGCGACTCTGGTAATTTGTGTTTGTTTGTTTTGAGGTTTTGTATAAGTAGATGATGATAAAAAAAAACTGATATACACCAATGTATATTTTGTGTTGGTGATGATGAATGAAAAAACAAATATACACCAATGTATATCTGTGTTGATGATGTTGAATGAAAAGAAAAAAAGTGATATACATCAATGTATAATTGATGTACACCGTTGTATATATGTTTTGATGATGATGATGAATGAACAAAAAAAACTGATATACACCAATGTACACTTCAAAAACGAATATACACCAATGTATATATGTGTACATCAATGTATATCTGTGTTGATGATGTTGAATGAAAAGAAAAAAAGTGATATACATCAATGTATAACTGATGTATACCGTTGTATATATGTGTTGATGATGATGATGAATGAACAAAAAAAACTGATATACACCAATGTACACTGTTGTATATATACCGAGATATAATTTTAATATTATATATATATATATATATATATATAGGGTAGGGTTCAAATAGGAACCAACCCTTAAGTAGGAACTATAGGAACCAATCTGAGCCATCCATCTTCAATGGCATGATTGTAAATAAGTAAAACTTTAATTAATTGTTATTTTAATAAAGGGGTATTAATGTCTTTTGTTTAATAACATTGTTATTAGGTAATTAATAGGAAACTCTGGTATATTTGGAAACAGCAAATTAGTGTTTATGGTATACCCAATCTATAATGGCAAGTTTATCACATACATAAAAAAACTGCCATATATAAAAAGTCTTAATCAATTAAAAAGATAATATTTAATTGTCTAATTACACAAATACCCCTAGATCAAAATTATAAATGCATGGCTCGGATTGGTTCCTAAGTTCCTAACTAGGCTATTGGTTCCTATTTGATTTTATTCCTAAATTGGGTTTCCTTAAATCTCTCAACCATTATCATCTCTAATTCCTTAATCATAAAACATCTCGTTTAAAAATCGGTTTTTTTATTTTCAGATCTACCAAAGTTTCTTCTTCACGTTCATAGCATCCAAGTGAAATAGAAACTCAGACATTAATCTTCATCACAATGATCTTCAAAAAAACAAAAAAGAACCACCCAAAGAAAAACCTAATTTCTTAATAGTTTCTCGCGTTCATCACTCTCCAATAAAAAAAAAGTACCACCAATCTATATTTGCTTCCAGATTCATCTTTTATTTGGCACTCAGCATCAGTTTCCAAGATCCACAAACATATACCACATGTGACTTTTGTTCCTTTTTCATGTTGACATGAAGCCTAAATATAAACGTATATGTTAAAAAATTTGTCTAAGGTGATTTTTGTTTCATGTTTATATGTATTGTTGTATTAGGGCTCTCTTTATTATCTGTATGTATTTCTACAAAGATATACACCAACATATATGTGTGTCCAAAATATAGTCGTGTAAGTTTGAAAAAACGAATATACACCAATGTATATCTGTGTTGATGATGTTGAATGAAAGAAAAAAACTGATATACATCAATGTATATCTGTGTCAACGATGATGATGATAAATGAAAAAAAAACTGATGTACACCATTTGTATATACGTGTTGATGATGATGATGAATGAACAAAAAAAAAACTGATATACACCAATGTATATTTGTGTTGGTGATGATGATGAATGAAAAAACGAATATACATCAATGTATATCTGTGTTGATGATGTTGAATGAAAGAAAAAAAAAACTGATATACATCAATGTATATCTGTTTCAACGATGATGATGATGATAAATGAAAAAACAAAAAAGAAACTAATATACACCATTGTATATATGTGTTTGATGATGATGATGAATGAACAAAAAAAACTGATATACACCAATGTACACTTCAACTTACAACAGCTATATAGCTAAATAAAAATTTACCATTATATACACTTATGTATAGGCATTTGGCGTTGTTTATCCTTATAGCGGTTATGTCTCTCATTCTCTTTACGTAATATACACCAATGTATAATATACACGTGTATAGGCATTTGATAATAACGTCTCTCATTCTCTTTACGTAATATACACCAACATATAATATACACTAGTGTATAGGCATTTGATAATAATAAAGCGTCTCATTTTTTTTGACGTGATAATTATGTTTTGTAGGATCCAATTTTTTTTAATATTATCCCTAAATTAGTAAATGGAGAAGGAGAAGGTTTTTAGGAGGTATTTATGGTGTAATAAATTTAACTTATGTGTTATGATAACCTACCTAATTTTGTGGAAGACCAAAAGTCCATAATACCCTTACATTAAAATAAATAATTAATTAATCTTCTAACTATTTACAATCGTGCCATTAGAGATCAATAGCTATAAAGTGGTTACTATGGTTCCTACTTAATGTGTGGTTCCTATTTTAACCCTACCCTATATATATATATATATATATATATATATATATATATATATATAAAGTTTGTCGGCCGTTCAGAAAAAATTTAGAAAATATGGGAGGTATATAAGCCCCTAAATATGGGGTTTCCAAAGGATTTTTGTGAAATTTAAGAATGGGGTATGGGGGATGGGGAGGTGCAAATGCACCGAACGAACACGAACAATGCCTTGTTTGTGTTCGTTTGTTAAGAAAATTATGTGTTCATGAACATTTGTCGAATGGGATTTTATATTCGTGTTCATTTGTTAAGAAAACAATTGTTTTTGTGTTATTTGTTAATTTTGTTCATGAACGCACACGAACAAAAACGAACATTTTTTAATACAAACAAATGTACATAAACACAAATGAACACAAACAAACACAAAGAAGTGTTCATGAACGGAACCAAACATAAACAAATATATATTACAAACACATTTAGTCATTACAGAAGATTCGAGTTGTTCTATTTCACTTACGAACGGCCGTTCACCCCCGTTCAGAATTACCGATCATGTTTTTACGCTTTATTTAACCAATCCCATGACTTTGGTTGGGGGATTAATCCCCGTCTTCGGATCATTTTTCTGATCGTTGGGCCATGATATACCGGATTATGGATCTTTCAAGTGTTTAGACCCATAACCACGTTTCACACCCTTTCTAGTTAGTCTAGGGCTGCATTGCCTTGAATCTCCCAAAGCGTAGTTGGGTCGATCATGAGGTTTAAATGCCTCGGCCTCTATAACCCGCACGGGATTGCTTATACCTCGGCTTGTTAGTCTACGGGGAGGCCTCGGGCTCTACAATCCGCTCGGAATTGCTTATGCCTTGGTCTTATTCCCCTACTTGCACTTTTTCTAAGCTCAAGTTCCCATTTTGACTCGTTTGAGTCCTTAATTGTAGATATTGCACCATGGTCACTTAAATTCACAAGTTTTCATATAGGTTGCGACCATGACAAGATTTCTAGACACACCTCCGTCTCTATAGCCCTATTCAGACTACTTAGGCTTTGGTGGTTCAAGTTTTATCTAGACTATTCTTATCACTTAACTTTCAAACATTTTCATCACACTTGCACTATAACTTCATATGTACTATGGTTATTGATCGGTGTCGAAGGACCGGTCAAAAATAAGAGTTTTAGAAAAGACCAACTACCTTATTACTAATTTCCTTTATGAATCAATGATTTCCCCATGAATGAAGATTGTTATCAAGAACTCAACTTTGAAGAATCATCACAAAAACAAAAGATTTAACATACCTTGTGTTCAGATTATTGCATGGATTCGTTTTATACCAACATGCATTAGCTTGGCATAGAATCACCTCTTTATTTTGAAGGATTCAGTGATTTTCAAGAAGGAAGGTGTATATGTGTGTTTTGGTGGGTGTGTTGGTCGATGGTACATTTTTTCCGGGTGTTACAATGACCGTGCATGACAAGAAGTTCTTCATCATTTGCTTTGCTTGTTCCAGGTATAGGATCATTGAGACTTCCTTTGCTTCATATGTCCCACTGATTTGACCCACAACAAGCATGGAGTCAACGTGTACGAGGACATGCTTGGTGCCCAATTTTTGTGCAATTCGAAGGCCCGCGAGCAGAGCTTTATACTCGGCTTCGTTGTTCGTGCTTTTAAATTCGAGCCGGATTGCATATGTGAACTCGTTTTCTTCCGGGCTGATCAGCCGTAACCCCTCACCCGCGTCTTCTTTGTTTAAGGCTCCATCTGTTTACAGATACCAGATTGCCTTCTCATCGTGCACCGTCTAACATTCTTGCTCTGCCTTACATTCTTCCACCTTTTACTCTGGTACTTCGGCTATGAAGTCGACTAAGATTTGACCTTTGAGAGTTGGGCTGGTCTTGTAATTGATTGTGTGGGCACCCAACTTGATGGCTCACTTTACTAACCTTCAAAATAACTCGTGCTTGCTTAAGACATTGATCAAATTGCAGTTACTGAGTACGTTAATCGGATGACCCTGGAAGTATCTTAGAAATCTGTGCGATGCGTGTACTAGAGCCAAGACTAACTTTTCCATCTCTGCATCTGTTAAGATTCCCCTGATGTAGTAGATGGGGGTTTGAACAAGCTTGTAGTCAACCATCAACACCGCACCGGCCGCCTTCTCCGTTGCACATAAGTAGAGCGTTAGCGGTTCTTTGGGGAGAGGTGCGGTCAGCATTTGTAGGTGCATCAGACACTTTTTCATTTCTTGAAACACTTTCTCCACTTTGGGCGTCCACTTAAATTGTTTTTTTCTTGAGGCAATTTTTAAGCATTTCAATGAAGGAATGGACTTTGACGCGTAATTAGATATGAACCTGTTGATGGCGACCAGGCATCCATTCTGTGTTTGAACATCTTTGATGGAAGATGAGGAATCTATGGGTTCAATTGCCCTCTTCCATGCCAAAAGTGTATTTGCCTTGGTTCAGCTTCATATTGATTTCTCGGAGATGCTTAAATGTCTCCTCAATGTCCTTTAACATGTGATATTCTTCTAGGCATTTGATGACCAAGTCATCCATGTACACTTCTAGGTTCCTTCCAATTTGTGATTTGAACGCTCGATCCATCAAATGCTGATAAATAGCTCCCGGATTCTTTAGACTTAAAGGCATCTTAGTGTAATAGTATACCAAGCGGTCAGTTCTGAACATTGTTTTATCTTCGTCTTCCACCGCCATTTGAATTTGGTGGTACCCTTTGTATGCGTCCAGATTGCATTTAAACTTGAATGGTGCGAGTGAGTCTACTTTGAGGTTGATTTCTGGTAGCGAGTAGCAGTCCTTAGGGCAGTCTTTCTTCAGATCTTTGTAATTGATGCACATTCGCCACCCGCCTATGCTCTTAGTAACCATCACTAGGTTTGCGACCCATATTTGGTACCACATCTCCCGCAAACATCATGCCCTCGGCAGCTCATCCGCCTGTTCATTCATAGCTTTTGTTTCTTCAGCGACCATGCTCCTGTGCTTTTGTACTATTGGTTCCACAGACTTGTATATGTTTAACTTATTATGAGCTAAGCTTCGTGAGACACCCGTCATGTCGAACAGTTTTCACGCGAAGATGTTAGCATTTTGGACAAGGAGTTGCTTCAAATGATCCCGTATGCTTTAAGAGATAGTCGGGCCCAAAGTGGTGGGCTGCTCGTGGAACTTGGGGTTTAAACCCCATTTCTCCAACTTTGTTCTTAGAGATGGCTTGATTGTTTTTGCGGGGCTTGTTTGCTCTGTGGCCACACACTCCCTGTTCACCCACACGATGGCCACTCACATGGTGTTTGGAAGCCGATCGCACTATGTGGTGGATATAAGATCATGTTGTACTTGTCCATGGAGTCGTGACCCAGGATTATATCATGCCTTGACCTATTTGGGATGACCAGGAAGTTGAAATCTTCAGTTCTTGAATGTTTCCCGTTGCTATTGGTGAGCGGGAAGCTAATCTCTCTAGGCGGGTCAAGGACCTCATTTGAAAAGCCCATAATTGGTGAGTTGACCGGCCGCAGATGCGCCTTATCTTCGTCATCCAACAAGTTGTAGCATTACTCATACATGATGTCTGAGTTGCTTCCTATGTCCATGAAAGATCTTGTTGTTCTATAATGAGCAAAGAGGGTTGTGATGATTAACACACTCGTTGAGGACGGACCTCCTCTAACAATTGGAAAGATTACTTTCTGCTCCTTCCATGCGCAAGATAGTTCATTTTTGCGCTTGTTTCCATGGTGGGTGTAGGAACGTCCATGGATCATCATGCTCACATTCTTTATTTTCTTGGTTGGAAGGTCATCATTCTTGTTTTTCCCACGCATATCCTTCAAAAGATGTGACAATTTTCCGGAATTTAAAGCCGCCTCAATTGTCGTCTTTAGTTGGAAACACGCATTAGTTTCATGCCCAATGTCTTGATGGTACGCGCAAAACTTGCTCGGGTTTAGCCTTTCTCTCTTTTTGATTTCCCTCAGAGTGGGAAAGTCTATGTTTTCTATCGCCAAAACTTGTGCGGGGTTTTTGTGAGAAAACTCCATGATATGTGACTCCTCCACATGGACTTTTGGTCATTCGAATGAGCTGGTTTATACTCGGCCGTATCCGCGGGTTTAGGATCCGCCTGAGATGATCCTTGCAGTCTATTAAAAACAAAACTCATCCCTTTTCTATCATGCCTGTTATGCTAGTTTCTTGTGGATTAGGCTTTCACATCAGTGTATTATGGTGCACGTATCCTGCTATAGACAGATATTTCCGTCTCTATTTTCGCGTACAGCTTTGCAGCAGTCAAGATCTCATCCCAAGTGTCTAGCATACCTGTTGTCCCGGTGTGGGTGATCTGTAACGACCCAGGTGGCGCAACGGATTAGCATTAACAGGTTTAATTGTAATGATTACATTAAAACTGAATTTCAATACCAATGAAATACATAAAATGTAACCATAGTATCCTCTTCTTATCCAGATCTTCTATTCGTCAGCTTTCTCTTTAATACCTCGTATAGATACCTGACCACATGCTTAAAGTACATTAGTATTTTCATACTAGTGAGACATGTCGGAATTTAGACATACTGATAATAATAACTCAAGTTTAACAAACATACAACTCTTTCTATATGGTTCGGTCATTCTATGGTGGAATATATTATCGATGGAGCACCATACAAATGCTTATTGTGGTTCCAAACCTCTACTTGGTTTAGAAAAATATATTCCCGCGAGTATAGATCGATTATACATGGTCCCGTAGCCTCTAATCGGTCCGGGTCTATACTCTATGATACCGAATGGATCCATTCTACGTGATTTATATTCGACCGAATTCTATTATTTCTATTAACAACTCGATAACACTTTTATAATATAAACCATATAAAATACTTTGATAACGACTAGACAAGCATGTAATCAGCCCAAAGGCTTTAAAAGGGAAAGGGTCATGTACTCACCTCTATTATATTCTCCCGGATTCTGTAGTCTATTTCTTAACGGTATATTCTCCAAATATATTGTACCTATTATATTTTAATAACATTAGCGCGTGCAAGGCTTGTGCACGTGATAACGCCGGGGACAATCCTTTTATATTATATTCTTTTATATTCTTGTATATATATATATATATATATTACTCGGTTTATTATCATTATTCTATTTAATATTGTCGGGTTAATATTTATCGTCCCACAGTTTCACGTTTATAGTAATAATAATAATAATAATAATAATAATAATAATAATTACGTAATAGTAATAATACAATAATAACATAATAGTAATAATCTAACCTTTCATCCTCCTATGTTGGACGGGTTCGAACCCAAACCTGATCAGTATCAATCCAACGACGAGATAATTGCAAGCAATCAGAGAAGATGAAGCGGTGGTTGTCGAGGTTACTCGTAACCGGTTGTTGGTAACTGTTATAGTTGGTCGAGTAATTGGTGAACGAGTAGTGGGTTTAAAAGGAGAGTAATCTGGTTTGCTCATAACCTTTCTGTTGACTCCAACTGTGGGAACGACTCAAACCCGGAACAGAGGTAACACAGTGAACCGGTTTACCAAACTACACAAGAGATGGGGATGGTCTGTTGTTACTATGAATGGGTGTCGGGTTATCGGAACACAAAGATGATAGGAACAGAACATGGTTAGTTGTTTAGGTTGTTGGGTGAGGTAGCTGATGATGACCGGAAAAGATACAGGCGGAGAAGACGACCGGACAATAGGTTGCTGACCGGAGAAGAAAACCAGTGGCAGAGAAAGGGTCGGCTGAGGGTGGTGTTCGGCTCTAGGAAAGGTGACTGACCGGAGATTAGTGGTAACAGTGTCAGGAGTGTCTCGTCTAAGAGGACCAACCGGAAAAGATGACTAGCTCCGGTCATCGTCTGTTCATCTTCCTCTTCGCAGCTCTCTCTTCTCTCTCTCTTTCTCTCACGTAATCTCTCTCTCTCTAACTTCTTATAATTTCCAGCAACATATACTATATATGGGTGTATGCGAGATGTTCGGGATTGAAGGTGAAGGTCCGGTTGTTTGTTTGGTCGCCGGCGAACAAAAACACCGGAGAAGAAGACCAGACCGGTGGTGTTCATCTCTCTCTCTACGTAGCATTTCAGTTTGGTGCAGAGTGTATGCCTCATGTATGCATGTATGCGTAAGAATTCAGCAGGGAAAAGGGCTGGTGGGTTGGGCCTGGAGGGTATTGGGCCGGATAATCTTAATGGGCCGAAAGGTGTTGGGCTTCACAAATGGAGTCCAATTGTTAGGCTAATATGTTTTGGGCTTATATTATCGGGTGGGTTTAACCTATTGGGCCGATTCCATTGGGCCGGATTAGCTTAATTATAATATTAGATGTTAATTAATCATTATTAAGGAATATTTATTCTTTCAGGTGTTACATTCTCCCCAACCTATTGGAATCTCGTCCTCGAGATTCGATTCGATTTGTCTTGTAATGTTTAATAAATATCTTTTAGTTATTAATTTTGATAATCTTTATAATACTTATTATTAGGTTCTCCCCAACCTATAGAACTTGTCCCCCATTTATTTTTCTGATAATAAATTCTAAACTCTATAAGGATAGGGTTAATGCTTAATTCTAGAGCCTCCTCTTAGCGTTATATAAATCAAGCTTATCAAACCTTAAAAGGCTTTCTATTCTCGATGGTTTCTCATAATATCATTTATCTTTGGCCAATCCTTGGCCGCATCAATTATAGATTTTCTGGTGGTGTTAAGATATCGTTATATCTTAATCCTTTTCTATTTATATAATAATTGCTCAATAAATACTAAGTCTACGTGTATTATCTCTACTACCTTATTAAGGAGGAGAGATGGATAAAAAGGTAATTTCACCATCATTTTAAGATGGCATACAAAAGGTCTCATGCATAAATCTTTAACTTTTACCATTTTCTTCCATCTATGCCCTTATGTACAAGTCACTAATACAAATCAATTGCACCATTCAATACATTTAGTTCATGTATTAACTTTTTGTTACCTAGAACCATTACCAAGTAATAGATTAATTCATGTAACTTTTTTTTTAATGGATTAACTTTTTGTTACCAATGGAATTTGAATTATCACCGCAAGAAAAGGCTAAGCCTTATTTAACACTTTGTAACCAGTAGGCTAAAGGCTCTTTGGTTCATGTGTGTAACTAAATGTTGCAAACAAAAATCAAGCACGGATCGGATTGGATAAATGACAGTATGGTGTATAAAGTTTTGGCAATTCAAAAAGTGTATAAAATACATACCCGCGGCAACGCGCGGGCATTCCACTAGTATCTCTTATAATTATCTCTGGTTGTTCATAATAGTACACGTCATCTTGAAATATTTTACATTCTATAATAGATTGTTTTCTTAGAATTTTGTTCTATAATACGTTTTAAAAGATATTCTATATTTTAATAACGAATATTCTATAGCCAAATCAAATGGCTTAGTTCTTGGAATTATTTAATTTCTACAAAAATTTAAACTTCTTTTATATATTCTGAAAATGAATTACTGGAAAGTCACTTATCAGATTATTGTAGTCATATAAAATCGTATAAATATTATAACCTTAGATCATAATATTGTTTTTCTATAATCAATCAGCTTATTCGAGTTTGATAAATATAACCGAATATTTCCAGGAGTATAGAGCTATAGATATTTCCGATCTGTAATAAATGTTCGGGTTGAGACTAGACTTTGCAGAAATTCAAATGAATAACCGTATAAGGTGGATCTTTATAAAACATTATCCATACCGTAGAAATAATTTCAAGAGATTCATGGAGTGGAATCTTCTGATAATCAAGATAGTGATTTTGAATGATACCTTATGATATCGAGACAATAATCTATCTCAAGAAATATGTTAGGAAGCATTTGGGTATATGCTGAAAAATGATCCCTGTCGTATAGGACATTTTCTGGGTATGCGAACGATAGAGTTCTCTTATCGATGTGAAATGAATAGAATATGATCGAAAGAAGTTAATCTATTTGTAAGATACTTTTTAGAATAGGTCATTCTTATATCGAATAAAACATAGATATTATGTTGACCAAACTGAAAAATCTCTTGATACCATTCTTAAGGTATTAGCAACATCTGTACTGGAAAGTGCAAGAATTCTCTCCAACATTGGATAGTGCGTCTTTTCCTTTATAGTATCATATGTCCCTACACGGTATCCCATGGCTTTTTGGCAAACGTCTGGATATACCTCTTATAAGGGTCCGGATATCTTTTGCCACATGGGTTGCATAGAGGGCATGCAGCCATCTTGGATTCCACATACTGATTTGATTACTAGCTTTTAATCAATTCTGTATATAGATGAATATGGTTATTATGAGTTTTCGATTTTTGATGTCTAGGCTGACATGGACATGCCTGATCTACAGAATCTCGATTTATAGACGATGGTTTATCATTACGATATATTACACCTTTAGTATAATCAAAACTCTCTTATCACATTGTCACAAGTTTCAGGTTTCGTGACTCAATGGTTGAGGATACTAAGTATAGTAATCGTCCACGAATTTCTCCAAATTTCTTAAACAAATAGAGATGATAGTGGTAATACTATTGGTGTAGTACCGTTTCAAACTTTCTCAAAATTTTACTGGATTCTCAAGTCTTCGAACTTGATTTCCAATAATATTATTTGAATGATTCAAAGAAAATAGATATACACTAGGATATACATATTTTTCTTTATATTCTTAGAATAAATAACCAACTTCATATTTGAAAACTTAATTTGTCACGGGGAGACTTATAAATTTCCAGAAATTAACATGTCGTTAGATTATTTGTAGGGCTAATATTGGAGTTTACAACTCGACTACTGGTTTTTAAGGAAAGACCAAGGCATCGTGAGTTGGAGATAAATGACTAATCATCTTCAGTAGATTGTAGAATCTTACTGAAAAGATATGAGGTAATTCGACATATGTATTATTCTATGAAGTTAAGAATATAATACACTGAGTAGAGATAATGGTAACAATCGGGTGGAAATAGTTTCTAGAATTCTTAGAGTAACAATTGGCAATGATGCTGATAACCGAGGTATAAAGTCGTTAAGATCAATTTTCAAACTTTGATGATAAAGTGCTAAAAGTTTAACCGGTCGGGTTGGGATCTTTTCTAGGATTTCTAGGATAATGATTTAGTAGTACTGGGTGGTTAATAACATAAATGGAGTTGTATAATCAATCTTTTAAACTTAGCGAAAATAAACAAAATCGTGAAAGTTTATCACGAATAAAGTCGGAGAATAACTTGTGATATAATCAAAGGGTATTTGAGGAATTTTTAAACTTGATCCCAAACTAAACACGAAGGAATGTCAACCTTAGACAGAAAATTCAGGATATAGGGGCTCACCCTTCCAGATTGCACGTGTCTCATCATACCAGTGATCCCAAAACTTTTGGAAAGGAACGTGATTATATAATGATTGTATACTGATATGTTTTCGAATTGGAATTCTATGAAGTTTTCAAATAAAACATTTAAATTTAGTCTAACGAGCTAGACTTTTGAACTTTCTGATTTGTTTCGGATGGAATGAAAATATCTTTTAAATGTCTCAATTTAATACAACTTTAATCTTTACTTATATTGATTCGTTCTGGTCGAGATAACACCGATACTATTTCTTGATAATATGAGTTGGATTCTGGTATGCTTTTATCAACTTCTTATAAGATTTCTGAATTGAAAATAGTTTCCTAGATTCAAGAAATGATCTTGCCAGACGGATAGAACGAAGTTTAAAAGGAATTATAGAATATATATTTCCGGATATATTTGTGAAAATATTTGCACTGATGGTTTCAAATGATAGGTCATACGAAATGGTATATTCTTATAGAATATATTTATGTTCACTGGGTTTTATCATAAGGGAATTCGCATAAGCGGCAGGTAGAACGAATTTTGTTGGAGGAATAATATATTTTTAGCAACTTGATCACAGGAATACTCAAGTGGAGTACAATATTTTTATAAATTTTCTTTAATACTTGGATATATTTTTCTAATTATATCTGATTTCGAATACTTTTAAATATGAATTTCTTCTGAGGAGGGTTACTACCTTTGATTTTCTTATCTTTCAAGTAGATATAAAAGATTCGATAACTTTTCATATGATAGGATATAAAACTTATAATCGCATTCTTATTCTTAACACGTTGCTCTTATATTTTCTAACTTATACAAGAGATTGAAAGAATACTTCTATAATAACTTATCTATACTTCATAAAATTCTTGTTTATTCGTATTTCTTATATTTCTAATATTTTATAACTTTTGGTATTACCAAAGAATTTTCTAGAAATCAATCGTGCCTGTAAATTCACAATTTTCTGGCCATTAAAAATTGTCAATTTACCGCACAATATTATTCTAGTAATTTCCTTGATAATTTTATGTACTTTCTTATAATTTCTATTAACATAAATTTCCTTCTTATATACTTTTGGTTGATCTTGGATCAAAAGAGGATTTCTATTAATTAAACCTGCTACTCTGATACCACCTGTAACGACCCAGGTGGCGCAGCGGATTAGAATTAACAGGTTTAATTGCAATGATTACATTAAAACTGAATTTCAATACCAATGAAATACATAAAATGTAACCATAGTATCCTCTTCTTATCCAGATCTTCTATTCGTCAGCTTTCTCTTTAATACCTCGTATAGATACCTGACCACATGCTTAAAGTACATTAGTATTTTCATACTAGTGAGACATGCCGGAATTTAGACATACTGATAATAATAACTCAAGTTTAACAAACATACAACTCTTTCTATATGGTTTGGTCATACTATGGTGGAATATATTATCAATGGAGCACCATACAAATGCTTATTGTGGTTCCAAACCTCTACTTGGTTTAGAAAAATATATTCCCGCGAGTATAGATCGATTATACATGGTCCCGTAGCCTCTAATCGATCCGGGTCTATACTCTATGATACCGAATGGATCCATTCTACGTGATTTCTATTCGACCGAATTCTATTATTTCTATTAACAACTCGATAACACTTTTATAATATAAACCATATAAAACACTTTGATAACGACTAGACAAGCATGTAATCAGCCCAAAGGCTTTAAAAGGGAAAGGGTCATGTACTCACCTCTATTATATTCTCCCGGATTATGTAGTCTATTTCTTAACGGTATATTCTCCAAATATATTGTACCTATTATATTTTAATAACATTAGCGCGTGCAAGGCTTGTGCACGTGATAACGCCGGGGACAATCCTTTTATATTATGTTCTTTTATATTCTTGTATATATATATATATATTACTCGGTTTATTATCATTATTCTATTTAATATTGTCAGGTTAATATTTATCGTCCCACACGTTTCACGTTTATAGTAATAATAATAATAATAATAATAATAATAATAATAATTACGTAATAGTAATAATACAATAATAACATAATAGTAATAATCTAACCTTTCATCCTCCTATGTTGGACGGGTTCGAACCCAAACCCGATCAGTATCAATCCAACGACGAGATAATTGCAAGCAATCAGAGAAGATGAAGCGGTGGTTGTCGAGGTTACTCGTAACCGGTTGTTGGTAACTCTTATAGTTGGTCGAGTTATTGGTGAACGAGTAGTGGGTTTAAAAGGAGAATAATCTGGTTTGCTCATAACCTTTCTGTTGACTCCGACTGTGGGAACGACTCAAACCCGGAACAGAGGTAACACAGTGAACCGGTTTACCAAACTACACAAGAGATGGGGATGGTCTGTTGTTACTGTGAATGGGTGTCGGGTTATTGGAACACAAAGATGATAGGAACAGAACATGGTTAGTTGTTTAGGTTGTTGGGTGAGGTAGCTGATGATGACCGGAAAAGATACAGCCGGAGAAGACGACCGGACAATAGGTTGCTGACCGGAGAAGACAACCAGTGGCAGAGAAAGGGTCGGCTGAGGGTGGTGTTCGGCTCTAGGAAAGGTGACTGACAAGAGATTAGTGGTAACAGTGTCGGGAGTGTCTCGTCAGAGAGGACCAACCGGAGAAGATGACTAGCTCCGGTCATCATCTGTTCATCTTCCTCTTCGCAGCTCTCTCTCTCTCTCTTCTCTCTCTCTTTCTCTCACGTAATCTCTCTCTCTCTCTCTAACTTCTTATAATTTCCAGCAACATATACTATATATGGGTGTATGAGAGATGTTCGGATTGAGGGTGAAGGTCCGGTTGTTTGTTTGGTCGCCGGTGAACAGAACCACCGGAGAAGAAGACCGGACCGGTGGTGTTCATCTCTCTTTCTCTCTACGTAGCATTTCAGTTTGGTGCAGAGTGTATGCCTCATGTATGCATGTATGCGTAAGAATTCAGCAGGGAAAAGGGCTGGTGGGTTGGGCCTAGAGGGTATTGTGCCGGATAATCTTAATGGGCTGAAAGGTGTTGGGCTTCACAAATGGAGTCCAATTGTTAGGCTAATATGTTTTGGGCTTATATTATCGGGTGGGTTTAATCTATTGGGCCGATTCCATTGGGCCGGATTAGCTTAATTATAATATTAGATGTTAATTAATCATTATTAAGGAATATTTATTCTTTCAGGTGTTACATGATCGCATTGTACGCCTTTCTTAAAGGCTGCTTTTAAAAGTTCAAGGCCGATGGGCCCGATTTGGTGTGTTTCTTTGTTGAACCTGGTTATGTAGAATTTTGTTCATTCAAAGCTGATGGGCCCGATTTGGAGTGCTTCTTTGTAACTTGCAAGATATCTGTGGAATCGCGTTCCACTCTGCGTTGCTCACTGAAGTGATTTGAGAATTTATCAGTGGGCTCCTTGATACCATCAATCTGACCGGGTGGTAGACTATCAAACCACACCCGCACTGCGCCCGTGAGGGTTTGTGCGAACATGTGATACTAGGCCGGCAAGGTCTAGCCTGCTACTTTGCTCATAGTCTCGAAGCTTCTTAGGTGACCGTCAGGGTCTGAGGACCCGTCATACTTCCCCAAGTTGCTTGGAATTTTAGTTTTAGGTGGCAAAAGAGTCAGCGTGATGCACTGAGTGAACTTTGACTTTTCACTGAACGATGAAGGGTAGTAGGGATTGGTGAGGTCCTCCTCGGCGGACAGATAGTGCCCGCATGCAACCGTGTTGGCATGGGACTAGCTATTGTCACGCCGGAAGTGGCTATGGGACTCATCTAAGTCCTCCCCCATGTGGGGTCCCTTTGTTTGCTCCCCATGTTGTACCCGGTTCCTCTAGAGTCATCGCGTAGGGTCCCCTCAGGCATGGTGGTGGTGCGCGATGGATTGTCAAATGGAAACTTTTTAGACACATCTTTGAGATGTTGTTCACGAACCATCCGGTTGTAACGACACTGCAAAGCCTACTGTTCCTGAATGTACCACATCTACGGACTAACCATCGACGCGAAATTATCAGTAGGAGAACTTTGTCGCGACTAAACATTTTCAGTTACGAAATGAAAGGAGGGGGTCGATTGCCGGGTAGCTGTAGATGGAGAAGTGTTACGTGGAGCTTCCACTTGGTTTTCCTGCCCTCCCTGGAACTTCTCTTACGGACTAGTGCTGAACAGAGCAACACCAGCAGCAGAGGTGTTCCCTGGGAACGTAGGCATTTGAGAACTCATGGTTTTGTAAAGTAAGACGTTTTGGTTTTTTGTTGTTCTTATAATTGCTCTATACGGATGACGCCAATGAAGAAAAACCAATCCAAATTAATACTAAAAATATAAAGGAAATGAAGAAATCTTATTAATGTTGCGTGGCAGTTACAACGAGTATCAAATAGACAAATATTTCAACCAATCTTTCTTACAAAACTTAGAGTGTAGTGTGTGTGTTTGAGTATGTAAAATGCTGACCCCCTCTTCATAAAAAAGATGGGGTATTTATAGTGTGAGGTTTGCACCCCACAAATTGATCGTGACTAACAGCTCATTCATGCGGGTCCCACATGTGAGACCGTTGAGGCAATTTGCCCTGTCCTTCTCTGGTTGGCTGCATGTTCTTTTCACTCGTCCTTTCTGTCATTGCTGGCGGCAGGAGATCATGGAGTAGGGAATGTTGGCCTCTAATTGGTTGAACATCCCATTCATTCTCTCTCTACAGCTATCATGTACTAGGTTTCACATGGGGCCCACCGAAGCTTCTATTGAGTGTTCCTTGTTTGCTGATGTGTGTAAGTAGTCCCGTGAAACACAGTCATGCACGAATTCACGCGTCCTAGCACATATCTCTTCAAATAATGTTTTGCTAAATAACAACGAAGAACATCACACACCCATAGATATTTAAGTTAGATGTTAAGCAAATTTGTACAAAGAATATGTACTTATAATAATCTAAGTGTGCGGTTGGTTTGTATGAATTGAATGGAATTGAAATTTGAATTCCCACTTTTAAGGTGTTTGGTTCATAGAATTTGAAGGAATTGGAATTTCAATTTCAATCTTGATATGTTTTGGAATTGAGTATGAATTCCTTCAAATTCCTTTAACTAAAAGAATTCAAAATCCTTCCAACATTTAAAGGAATTCAAGTAAATTAATTGGAATCTTCGATCAATTGACATCGCTTTGACCTGAACTATTTCGACCCGCACTATTTCGACCGACATTGTTGGAACTTGTACCGTTTCGACCCAGATTGGCGATTTGTAGAATCGTCGGATTTAATGCAGACACGCAAGTCTCGAGTCCCGAGAATTGGTGAACGAATGTGAACGTGTTAGTTATCAAGTAATATGTATTTATGATCATTATATAACTTGTCGGTGATGTGTCATGAGTTGGCTACACCGGAGTACAGGAGGATTGAGCACTATATTGTTGGGTTAGTGCCGGAGATTGTAGGGGTTGGTGGCTGCTGGTGATTCTACTACACTGTTAGGTACTGTTCAGTTGGCTCATAGGCTGACCAACATGAAGGTTGCTGAGCAGGGGCACTATTGTGAAATCCCCTGCGGATAACAAGAGGAAGTGGGAGAGTGTGGGGAAGAGTTCTCGATCGTCTCACTCACAGGAGTAGGTGAAGAAGTCTGATGCAGCGGGATTGTCGTTTGAGCAGAAGCAAGTGGGGTATGTTGGGAAGCTACCAAAGTGTAATCAGTGTGGGTTTCATCATTCGGGGAGTGTTTGTGACAGGAACCGTTGTTATCGGTGCCATCGTACTGGTCATCAGGCTAAAGATTGTAGGGTTAATCTTCATCCGAATCAGACTCAGACTATTGTCCCTACTCCTGCTCCTCAGGAAAAACAGGGTTGTTATAATTGTGGAGAGGCAGGGCACTTCAAGTATGACTGTCCGAAGATGAAGTAGGGTGAGAACGGGAAGAACGGGGCGGGTAACGGAAACAACGGGGGTGGTGGCAAGAATGCACACGCCTTCGTCATCAGTTCGGGGAAACCCGACAGGATCCAGACACTGTTAATGGTATGTTTCTTCTTAATGATCGCTATGCTTCGGTTTTGTTTGATACTCGTGCCGATAAGAGTTTCATATCTGCTACATTTAGTCAGTTGCTAGACATGGTACCAACACCTTTAGAGACTAAGTACTTGATAGAATTGGCTAATGGTAAATGAATTGAGGCTACACATATTCTTAGGGAGGGTCTCCTTGAGTTGTCGGGTTTATCCTTCCCCATTGATCTCATCTTGTTGTGGGTATGGATTGGTTATCTTTGTATCGTGCCGAGATTGTCTGTTTCAACAAGATCGTTTGATTTCCTTTCCCTGATGGTGAGATTTTATCGGTTTTTTGGTGAGAAGAGCGGTGTTCCTTTGAGTATCTGTAACAACCCGACCAGGAGGGAGCTGGACGAAATAAAAGTTTGGTAACAGACTTGCACAACGGAAGCAACGCTAGACTATTATAAAATATTTGTACAACATTTAGTCGCAAAATAAAACAAATACAATATATAAATATAGCTAAAGTCTAATGCAGGGACGAGACGCGGCGGTCGTCGAAGCAGTTGAGGAGTGTAATCCACTAGTCGATCCAAATCTCTATCCGTACATATCTCTAGATGCTCTAAACCACAACGCTTAAAGCTCAAATCCTTCTAACATGATAATCTCTAATCCACACAAGCAAGCATATACCTCGTCTTCATGTTTATCCAAATGCAGTACCTGAACACATGCTTAAAAGAGTTTTGAGTCAGCAATTACGCTGGTGAGTCCGTGTAAGTAGTTAAATAAGTCCAAAACAATTTAACAGTTCAAAAACAAGTTTACACGGTTCATAACATAGTGATGTACAAGTCACACACCTCAATCCTAACACTGAATCCATCTACTCCCAATATGGATTCCCATGGCATAATATGTGCCGCAACGGTCCGCAGGCCTCAGTGGAGGGTTTTCCGGGCTTCGGATCCATTGTGCGTGGGGGGTTCCCCAAGTAGTACTACCCATATATTAAGTGGCCCAACTCCCTTGGGTTAATGAGTGTGCATTTGGTTTCGGGAGCCCTTGTCACATCAAGTAAGTTTACACGCAAAACAGTTTACACATACAAGCATATGTTCACCCCAAAACAGTAAAACAAAAGGGGGAAGTACACGAACTCACCTGATAACATAGCACACGGATAGTTCATAAGAAACGGGATGCCTGTTATCCTGTACCGATATTCTCCTGATCGATACCTAAGTCGACAAATAGTATTAGTCTTTGTGTCATTCATAATGGTTATACATGTGGGACGAGCTCGAGCGTATGGTTTTTATTCATTACAGTTCCATGTCTATGTTCGGGTTCTGATAATCCACAACCTATCTACTTGTACTTAACAGGTAGTAGTCATAACTATGTCCACCCTTATGATCCGAGTGTCGTATTCTACTATTCTTATGTCTTGTATATCCATAGTTCTAGTTAATATTACATGTCGAGGTTTTACTCTTATGTTTTAAGTCCAATTCTTTATCTATATATATATATATATATATATATATTCATATCTTACTTAAGTAAGTTGTATTATGTCCGAGTCTTAGTTGTCGAGTTCACAATCCTAAGTATCTATTCATGTCGTTGGCGTCTAGATCTCGTCCTTTCAACCCGAGTCTAAGGTGTCGAGGTTCAAGGTCTTGAGTCCTAAATCCGTGTCATGATTATGTCATAGTCGAGTGTTCAATGTCCAAATCTCCAAGCTATTAAATGTTTATGCGACTAATCTAATTGTCCGAGTTTCATGTTGTAGTGTCCGACTTAAAGGGTCAAGTGTAAGTGTTCGAATGTCCAACTATATGGGTAACAATGTTTTAAGGCTCTAAGTATTCAATGTCGATGTCATAACCATCCAAGCCTTTATACCTTTAATCCAAAGTTCCAACATCACGAGATAATGGACGCCTTCAAGTATTTCATGTCAAGTTCCCAATTGTCCTATGCATATTTATAGTCTAAGGTGTTCACTCCCAGTGTCCATATTCGCATATCTAATCCCATGTGTCCGAACTAGTATTTTTTTATCATAGGTTGGCTTTGGTTCATACAAGCTCGTCAAGTCCCACACGCGACTCTATATAATATGTAAAGGTTTATAAATATATATCTATAGTCGACAAGTGATCGGGTTTCGATTATACCTCTAGTTCGGATTACTATTCGGTTAACCAATGCTGACTTGGTTACTCTCATTGACCGTCTTCTTGTCCCGAACTCCTAACCTGGCCCGATTATAACCCACCTTTTGACCCGAACCTTCTACATCCTCTCCTCTTGATAACTATAACAATCACTGCAACCACCACCATCGTGAATCCACCTCGTACATTACCTCCGGTCAACCACTTCTGACCATCGACCTCCTTACCTTAATACCACCATAACCTTACACCGAAAACCCCTTGTCACCTGTCACCGTCACTACTTCCACAATCCACCGTCACCCTCAATCACCATAAATTATTATCAAGAGAAAAGGGGTTATTGAGTTACCTCTGTTTAATAATAATCTGATGAAGAAGACGCCGCCGCCGCCGCTGCAGTGACTCTGCCCTGTTCCGCCGCCGAGAAGTGGTGGTTGACCGGTAGGTGGCTCCTCCAGCTTCTCTCTTTCTCTCTCCTCTGCTTCCCTTCTGATCTATGCCTCTCTTCGCCACTTTCTCTCTCTAGATTTCTATGGGTCTCTCCCTCTATAATAATCGGTAAGTGGTGGAGGTGAGGGTGTTTGGTTGAGGGATTCAGCCACCTGAAACCACCGTCAGCGGTGGTGGAGCCCTCCGGCTCCTCTTCTCTCTCGAGCTCACTCTCTCTAGTTAGGTTTGTGTGTGTGTTTGTGGATTTGATCAGTAAGAGCATTCACATCCCATCCACCATTTTTCACCCTATAATTTAACTAAAAATCATACTTTTTAAAATTTATCTCCCACTTTAAAAAACTTCCCACATCCCATCCACCATTTTTATCTTTATCTTACTCACAAACATATATTTTATTATATTTCTCGATTTTATACACTCACAATAATATGGTGGAGATGAATAGAAGCTTTTCATATATGAAAAGCTTGATGATGGATTTTTTAAAATATAAGGGTAGGGTAAACAAATGGTGGATGGGATGTAGTGAGTTTTTAGTATATTTTTTTAAATTTTAAAGATAGGGGAAAGTTTGATGGTTGGGTTGTGAATGCTCTAAGTGAAGGGATGGTTGGGTCATGGGTGGTTTGGGGTATTTAAATGGGTTGAGATGGATGGTTTTTTAGAAACCATATTATTGTTTTGATGGTATCTTAAAGAGTGTTGTCACAAGGTGGGGAGGACATGTGTCCCCCCTTGTGACTAATCACAAGGGAGTCGAGTGGGTTCGTTATCGGGTATCGGCTCGGTTTCGTAACGTACGCTTTCATATTATACTTATATATACTAGTTCCATTTTCAGTTTTGTATAAAAACGTATTGTTTATTATTCACCTTTGTTCATTTCATTACTATATATGAATAATAATGCGCGAAAAAATTTGGGCCTAGTAACCGGGTTGTTATAGTATCATTTCTTTTATGAATGCCTATAAGTATCCTCGGAAGGGTTATACCGCTATTCTGGCACTCGTTTCTGTTTCAGCGACTGATGAAAAGAAGATCGAAGACATTTTTGTTGTGCGCGACTTTTCGAATGTGTTTCCTGATGATTTACCTGGTCTCTCGCCTCAACGTTAGGTTGAGTTTCGTATTGATCTTGCACCTGGTGCAGCCCTAATCACTTGAGCCCCTTACCGTCTTGCACCTCGTGAGATGCACGAGTTATCCAACCAGTTACAGGAATTGTTAGAAAAGGGTTTTATTCGGCCTAGTTTGTCTACATGGGGAGCTCCTATCTTGTTTGTTAAGAAGAAAGACGGAAGCCTTCACATGTGCATTGATTATCGTGAGCTGAACTAGGTGACGATCAAGAAACGCTATCTTCTTCCTCGTATTGATGATTTTTTGGACCAGCTTCAGGGTTCTAGTTTCTACTCGAAGATCGAATTGAGTTCCGGATACCACCAGTTGAGAGTGCATGAATCCGATGTCCCGAAGACTTCCTTTCATACTCGTTATGGCCATTTTGAGTTCTTGGTCATGCCTTCTGGTCTCACCAATGCACTAGCAGTGTTCATAAACTTGATGAACCGTGTTTTCAAACCTTATCTTGAAAAGTTTGTCATTGTCTTTATTGACGACATTCTGATCTATTCCAAGAGCAAGGTGGACTAAGAGGAACACCTACGGCTTGTCTCGGAACTCTTGCGAAGAGAACGGATTTACGCTAAGCTCTCGAAGTGTGACTTTTGGTTGCGTGTAGTCCAATTCCTTGGTCATGTGGTTAATAAACAAGGAATACATGTTGACTCGGCTAAGATAGAAGCCATCAAGGACTGGAAAGCACCAAAGACGCAATCTGAGGTGCAGAAATTCCTAGGTCTTGCGGGTTATTATCGTCATTTTATCGAGGGATTTTCGAAGATTACTCAACCCCTCACGTGTCTTACCCAAAAGGACCGAAAGCTCGACTAGGGTGATTCTCAAGAGTCGGTGTTTTAGTTGCTGAAGCGAAACCTCTATTTTGCGCCCATATTATCTTTTATTGAGGGTACATATGATTTCGTTGTTTATTATGATGCTTCTATCTGGGGTCTCGGTTGTGTGTTGATGCAACACGAGAAGGTCATCGCCTATGCTTCTCGCCAGCTTAAAGTTCATGAGAAGAACTGTACTACCATGATTTGGAATTGGGTGCGGTCGTCTTTGCTTTGGAGATCTGGAGACACTACTTGTACGGTACAAAGTGCACCATTTATACCGATCACAAGAGTCTTCAGCATATCTTTGATCAAAAGGAGTTGAACATGCGACAACGTCGATGGGTCGAGCTTCTGAACGACTACGATTGTGCTATCAAGTACCATCCTGGTAAGGCGAATATGGTAGTAGATGCCTTAAGTAGGAAGGAATCTGCTAAGCCCCTTCGTGTTCGAGCTTTAGAGCTCGCTATTCATTCTGGTCTGCCTGACCGGATTCGTTCTGCGCAGCAAGATGCCTTGAAGGTGGAGAACCTTAAGGCTGAAACCATGCACGGTGCCAACAGGCATCTGGAACTTAGGCCCGACGGCCTACATTATTTTGTTGAGCGTATTTGGGTTCCGTTGTTTGGGGGATTGCGTGAGCTTGTTTTAGATGGGGCTCACAAGTCCCGGTATTCTGTTCACCTCGGCTCCGATAAGATGTATCAGGATCTAAAGATACGTTATTGGTGGCCGAACATGAAGGCTGGCATAGCTTTGTATGTAAGCAAGTGCTTGATGTGTCGTAAAACACATCTATTCTCCTATGTATTTTGAGTTATAATTAAGTATTTTGTATATAGTTTTTAGTAGTTTTAGGCGTGTGTTCGTTTGTTTGTCTATTTTTATCATTGTATAGTTTTTATTAGTTTTTAGTACTTAATTACTCGTTTTATATTTTATAGGTGTTCGTGAAAAATGAGCTTAAAACGAAAGAATTTTAATTGAGACACGGACACTGGAGATCATGTGTTCATGGACGTCGGAGCGTAAACGAGAAAGTTTGGTCGAGCCAAGAACAACCGAGCCAGGAACATGGAGTAATAATAATAATAATAATAATAATAATAATAATAATAATAATAATAATAATAATAATAATATATAATAATAATAATAATAATAATAATAATAATAATAAAACTAAAAAAAAAGAATTGAGCTTGGGCCGTGGCCCAAGCCTAACAACAAAACAACTAAAAGTCAAAGGTGGTGCCCTTGTTTGGAGATGGATGTATGTTTTCTTCGACGGCAATTAATATTCTGGGAGAGAGCCATATTTTTCTGGGGGGAGATTATTTTCATTCGAAAATTGGAGTATTATTTTCCTCGACTACGACAGCAGGTCTAAGCAACATCCAATCGTAAAAAAAGAGGCTGCACTTGATTGACCAGCAGGAGTCTTGGAAGATTTTTGGAGAAGGAGAAGGTCCGGGTGCACTAAAGATTAATTATTTGAAGACCCGGTGGTTTGTTTTATCGTTTTTATTTATTTAGAGACATGTTTATCATTGGTTTTCAACACTTTTTGACTATGTTTCTGATTATAATTATGAACTAAATATTTTCATGGTTGCTTAGGTTTATGAACTAGACACGTTTTATGCAGTATTTAATGTTTTTGGTTTTTTATATTGATTTGTAGAATTACATGATTTTAACTTCATTGTTGGATTTGATATATGTGTGTTGGTGTTAATTTTATTTGAAGTTTGTTTATTGGTTTTGTGGAGCTACGCATGTAGAGATACCCCCTAGGGTCTTGAAATCAATCTAGTTCGTCAACTTAGGTTAGCGTGCTAGTATTTGGAGTTGGAGTACGACACAAGTATAACAAACTAATATAATAAATTAACTAAAACGTGCAGTCCATTCTTGAGGGTGAGAAATCTAACTCGAGATTGCTAGGTAACTAGGCATTGTTCGGTAGTTGACAAGTGCTAGGGCGGAAATCGCTACTTGTCCGTGTATAGAGTTTTCCTAGGTTTTCTTCAGTAGAGTTTAAGTCTGCTTCATAGTTTGAGGGTTTTAATCCAGGAGAGGTTTTAATCTGATTTCTGTGGGATTTTGGTACGCTAGGGCGATCCAGATCCATCTTAGCATTTCTACACTTGTTCCGCCTTAAGTCTAGTGAGCCATCCTTAACAGGAGGTTTATTAGGTAAGAATAGGGTCTCAAGTTAATTATCAGATTCAGGATTTATTGCTAGTGTCTAGGAATTTTACCTAAGTAACCAGCCTTCTTCCTAGCTGATTTCTCCAAGTTCCTATAAGCAGTTGAGGTTATTTTGTTTATATTTAGTTCCTTCTAAGTTTATAATTATTAGTTTAACCCCCCATTTAAGTATCTATTTATTTAGGCTAGTATTCGGTATAGGTTGTGATCTAGAGTCGCATTCGCGTCTTTGGGTTCGATACTCGGTCTTCTCTGTTTACTGCTTTGCGACCGGTACACTTGTCGTGCGTGTGTAGTTTTTAGGTGAGTCGTTTTAATTAAAGCTTGTGTTATTTTTATATATACATTTACACACATCAAGTTTTTGGTGCCGTTGCCGGGGACGCAATTTGCACTCTTGAGAATTATCTGATCCGTTTCTGGTCTACTATTGTGTGAATAATTTTTGCTTTTCTTTATTTTTTTTATTTCTTATTATTATTATTATTTTATTCGTAATATATAATTTTTGTTATTATGTGCGAGATCTGCGGAGGACCCCATTTTACCATAAGATGCCCTCATTCATATTCATTGGGGTATTCCACGAATTTTTATTTTAACGAGTATTTACAGCCGCAGCCATACCAGTCATACCAGCCTTCATACCCACAGGCTGACCGGTGGTTTAACCCTGCAACATCTGAGTCACTAAATAGAATAAAAAGTCGGCTTGATCGTCTACAAGGTGAGACGTTTGAGGAAAGGAATGGTGGTAGCTCGTCAGAGTATCCACCTAGCCAACATTTGTATCCACATCCCGATTATCGGGATGTCTCGTCTCACACTAGGCCCGACTTTGCCGCCCTTGTTGCTAAGCAAGACGCCTTCTTTGCTAATCAACAGCTCATGCTCGAGGATATGCGTTCTTTTCTATCCATGCGCACCGACTATTTGAGGGAACAAGATGCGGCACTTGAGAGGCTACAGGCTCAGGTGGATGAACTGAAGACCATAATGGACGTTGAAGTCCCACCTCCAGTTCAGCAGGTTTATCTCACATATGTGATCCAGACGAGATGGTAACACTTACATTACCTGATTGTATTAGTCTCGTTGCTGAAACTGTTTGTCCTTACTCATCTGATTCTGTGCATGATTTAACTAACCCATATGATTCTTTACACTTGTCTTGTGAGGATGATAGTTCAGCAGCATATCCTTGGGGGGCAGATGTCTGGAGGGAGGCTGAGGAAGATATGGATTTTTAAGAATCCACAGGCTGGCTGTTTGAGGAAGAAGTGGTGGAAGAGGAAGACACCACTGACCTGCTTGAAGAAGCAGTTGATGGGGAAGCAGAGTTTGTTGACGAGTTGGTTGATTTGTCAGCTCCAGAAGTGGACAAAGATTTTGACTAAGTGTCACTAAACAAGGAAGATGAGAAAGAAGCAGTGGTGGAAGAAGAAGAAGAACACCACAGCCGGCCCATGCAGGCATTGGGTATTACACTGCTACTAGTACCACCACCATGGCCACCACCACGGGAGAAGGCGAAGAGGCACCCGGACCGACACAGGGTAAGGGTCATAAGTTGTAGAGACAACAAGTCCCCTCATTACATGCCAAGAATTAGGTTTGGTCCAGGTAAATTTAAATTGGTGGCCCGACCCATTTAAATTTGATAAAATATTTTTCAATTCCACTAATGTAATTTTGCTAAATAATATAGACCGGGTGGAATTAAACGGGTTGGATCGGGTCTAGATAAAAGAGAAGCCCCCTGATTAAGTTTAAGTGTGGGGAGGCTCTGTATAGTTTGTAAATTTATATTTATACCTATTTATTTATTATTAATTTTTTTTCTAGCTTTTCATTTTTTTTTATTTGTGGTTCGTCCTTCGGCAGTGGTTCATAGGTTTTTATCTTTCTATTTTATCTTTGTTTTTTGTGTCTTTGAGTTTGTTTGCATGTTCGCGTGCTTGCTTAGGTAGAGGAAATTTCACCATGAGCGGATCCCATGTATTATCTTTATATATATTTTATGAGTGGGAGTTTTGGTAAAGGTTTGGGTAATAAGAGAATTTTTCTAAAAAAAAAATAATTTACTTTCTCTGAAAAAAGACTTTTCACGTAATGTGAGGAGTCTGGGCTGACCTGTTCGCCTCATGCGACCAGCTATTACCCCGGAAAGTTATATTTTTTTTCGCTTGCAACGCGTGTTGTGATCACCAGTGTCCTTCACGTTGAGCGAGAACCATAATTTTTTTTTCTCTACCCATTTGGTTCTACCACCATTCACTGTCATTTTGCCAAGCAGGTACGTTTTCTTGTTTGTTGTTATATTATGAGTCTAAGTTAGCAGTTTGAGTCTTTTTTTTGTGGTTCGGTATTATGCTCGGGTTTTGTTTGTTTCGTTTTGCGCAGGTTTGGATTGCACCACCCGTACTCAATCTCCATTCAGGTGATTCCAGAGCTGTTAACATTTATCAAGGCAAACCCGAGAGTTTACCATCTGTCAGAGCCGATCGCGAATGAAATATTATACGATCGAGCTGGATTGGACTAGAGTTTTAGAGCTTACACAAAAAAATTAACCAGCTAAGTCCTTTCCAATTTGCCCTCGTTTTTTTATTTTTGTATTCGGAATTTATTTTTTGTTTTCAGTCGTTTTCTATTCCTACATTGAGGGCAATGTAGAGTTTAAGTGTGGGGATGAGAAACTGTCGTTTAGTTTGTATATAAGTCGTTTGAGTCAAAAAAAAATTAAAATGAAAAAAAAAAAAGTCCATGATTTTGAAGTTTGCATTATAAAATATGGGAAATGATAGATAAAATCAAGCGTCTGGTTTTCAAATATTATATGTATTAGAAGAATAAATAATCGAAAGCGTGTTGACTTGGGATGTGTGGGTAGGCCCAGCTGGTAGAAAAGTTTCCTTTAAACTAATACACCTAAATATATTAGGATACCTTGTGGGTTCTCATCTAGGAAAAAATGGGGAAGCTGAAACCGCCAATAATAATATAATGAATACCGTTATAAGTTTAAAACCGTTAGAATTTATAATCAAAAGTTTGAAAAAAGAGCTGGATATAAAATAAGGGCAAGGCCAATGGTGTCGTTTCTAGGGATAGTGACTCCGGACTCGACTCCCTCTAAGATTGTCTGAAAATAAATATCTAAAAAAAAGCTCATGAATTAATTAGAAATCAAAGCGAAAATGCTGAAGCTTAAGGTGCCTGGCCACTGGGATAGCGACTTGGATTGGTCACACCTCTGAGTTAAGTATGCTGAGATGGAAAAAAAAAAGAAAAAAAACAACAAATGATTTTAAATTCTCTCGGTTTTCTACATAAAACGGTTAGGAATAGTCAATTGGTTGTTCCTTTTGTTTCATAAGTTTGAGGCAGGATTAGGTGAAACTATGGCTTCTTTAGTGTGAGACCCTAGGTAGACTAAATGAATCTAACATTAAACTAACGTGATAAGGGGCTTAGAAACCGGCGGTTGGGTTTAAGAGGTCAAGTATACCTGCAATCGCAGTTGGCACGTTATTAGATTTTTAAAATTAAAGTAATCTATATTTTGAGGCCAGATTATTTTATTGTGATTCCATTGCATAATTCTTTTTCAGGGACGAAAAAGAGTTAGGTGTGGGTGTTAGGACAAAAAGGATTGGTGAAACCACTTTTGTAAACCTTAGTCTAATTCACTTCTGCAAAATATCCTAAGTATAGAACTACTGAAGAAAGAAGACTAAAGTACTGAAAAAGGATTCAACAAGTACTGAAGAAGAAGTATCAGAAGTTCTGAAGTCTAGCCAGACAGTTCACTGAAGAACTACTGAAGACAAACTACTCATCAGTAGTTTGTCATTCATCAGCACTTGTTCAAGAATCTTTTTAACCGACTTATGTTTCAGTAGTTTATTAGTTTAGTATTACTTTATCTTTTTGTACAAGTTCCAAGAATGCAACTTGTTGCAACTTGTTACTGACTTACTTTTAGCAAGGTGCGTGTATATGTAAAGTCTATAAATAGATGGGTTCATCCCCTCTATTTTAGACATTGATTTTGATTAATACAGAAATCCTTCAAAGCTTATTATTGTTCTTATTGTTCTTTCTATTTCATTTACTGAGAATCTGTTTAAGTATTCATTCTCATTCTATACTTAGATTCTCATTAAATACTTGTCTTTAGCTTTCAAACATCCAGGGGGAGTAATAACTCATGTTGATAGTGTAACTTTACTTATCATTCCGCTGTGCAAATCTGATTGAACTTGCTAAACACATAAGTGTTTACTAGCAAGCAATACATCAAGAGGATTACTGATCCAACAATTGGTATCAGAGCACTGGTTTATCTGATCACATATCAATCTAACACATTGAGAATCAGACACAGGCTCTCATTGATATTCAATAAAGGATTAAAAGTTCACTTTTATCAACATCCATCACTTTAAGAGATATTTAACAAATCAATACTCTTTAAAATGGATCCTCATAATACTGGTTATGCCAATAACCTGCTATGCTAGTAAGAAATGAATACAATATATGGCAAAGGAGAATGGCAAATACATTATCACATACCAACACTAGTTGCTGGAAATCTGTGATATATGGTCCTCACAAACCAGTAAATATCAATCTTGAAACTAAAGAAGAAATACCAAAAGACCCAAAAGACTATACAGATGATGATTTCCTAAAACTTGATCTTGATGCTAAAGCTTTCTCTATGTTGGCTATGGCACTCCCAAATGAAATCTACTCTGGCCTATTACAATGTGATAGTACCAAAGAGCTTTGGGACTGCCTCAAAGAACAGTTTGGAGGAACTGAAGAGGTGATTGCCAACACCAGAGAAATTCTGGCTCAACAATATGAAACTTTTGCTCACATAAATGGGGAAACTTTAACTCAACAATTTGAAAGATTCTCCTCATTAATATCTGAGCTAAAATTAAATGGTCAGACCTATACAAATGTATCTATGCTTCATAGATTTTTAAGGTCTTTACATGAAAAATGGGAAACATATTCTATAGTCTTAGGATCTTCACCAGACTTTAGCTCCCTCACTCTTACAAAATTACATGGGAGATTATTAACTTTTGAAAGAGAAATCAATCAAAAGAAGAAATTACAAAGTTCTGGTAAAACTGTTGATGACTATCTACCAGGTAGTACAACACTATTGGGACAAGATTCACCTACTTGTTCAAATAGTTTTGGATCTTTTGACCACATTGACATAACTGCTGGGATCTCATCAGAAAGATCATTCCCAGGTTATGACAATGAGGAATATAGTCAAACTGCTGATAACATGTGTTTTATCATGGATGATTTAAAAAATTTCAGCAATGATGACTTAGAAGAAATGGACATTTTACACCAACTGGCCATGTTAAGTATCAAAACAAACAAATTTTACAAAAGGTCAGGAAGGAAATTTCCAGGACTTAACAGTTCTATAAAAATTGGTTTTGACAAATCTAAACTTAGATGTCACAAATGTCAGAAGTTGGGACACTTTGCTAGAGAGTGTAGAATCTCTAGCTACAACCAATCTCAGTCTGGAAATCTATATAACCCTAGTTATAATAGGAATAATGGAACACAGGGGAGTGCACATTTTGTACAGGCACAAGCTCCACAAATCCAATATGTGCCAAAAGTACAATATGTACAGATGCCTGCTCAACAGATGCAGAGCCAACAATCAATCCCTCCCATTCCAGCTGCTCAACAACCTCCACAGACTCAGCAACCCTCACAAAAAAGCTTGTTCACCTCAGTGTATGTTGACTGGAGCAGTCTTCCTTTTGACACCACAGAGTGTAATCCTGATGCAGACAACAAAATGTTTGACATCAACTGGGGAGAACCTGACAATGGCAGAAAGAATTTTGCCTTAATGGCATTTGAGGGCTGCACCTCAAAATCTGCCCTGTCTCAGGTATCAAAAGAATCTTTAATAAAACTTTGTTCAACTTCATGTAAAGAATCTTTTGCTCTCATAAGAGAGACCAATGTGCACTTACAAGGCAAAGCAAATGACTCTGAGAGAAAATTCACTCAGATGAAATGTGATTTGGAAAGAAAACTTGCTGCAAAAGCAAAAGAAAATTCTAAATTAACTAACAAGGCTATTGAAACCCAAGCACAACATAAAATAATGATAGATGACCTAGGAAATGTCAGAAAAGAGCTTGCTGAAACCAAGGTCACTTGTGAAAAATGGGTAGAATCTTGTAAGGGGTACCAGCTGCTGCTAAACAAACAAAGTGCTTCAAATGTTAGGTTTGGCATAGGGTACAATCACACTGAAACACCAACAGATTTTTCCCCCAAAACTACTGAAGATGGGAGAAAAATTGTTTCAGGTGAAACTTCTGAAGAGAAAGAATGCACATCTTTCCATGAAAACTTTCTAAAAACTCACAAAGAAAGTTCTTCAGAAGTACTGATAAAATCTGACTTTAAGCCATCAGTAGTTTCATCTACATCAGGAGTTGAGAACCTGAAAACTACTGATGACCTAAAACCAATCAAGACAGTCAGGAACTTGCCTTTAAATGAAAAAAAAAAGGCAAAAGAATGTGAAATCTATGGTCTGTTCAACCACAAGACAGAATTTTGTAGATATAGAAAAGGAATTCAGTACAACAAGAAAATTTCACAACTGGTTGTGGGAAAACAAATCAAAAATGATTTTAAAGAAACTTTTTCTCCCAGGAAACAACAACCAGTAAACAGCTTTTCTCAAAAAAAGATAAAATCTCAACAAAAGTCTTTTTCTCAAAATTCTCTTTCAGTAGTTAGATCTACATCATCAGCAGTTTCACAAACTGCTGAGATAAAAGATCTCATGAACATGGTACAACTACTGATGACCAGGGTTGATGGTGGTCCTAAAAAGGATACCACCATTGCTCTTAATGAAAAATCCATTGCCAAAAAGACATGGATTCCTCAACCTGGTCAAGAACAAACTGTTAATGTTCTCAAGAGCAAACCAAAGCCAAACTGGCTTGGGTTCCTAAATCTAACTAATTTGCTACTTTGTGCAGAGGGTCTCCAGAGGCTTAAATAGCATTTGGTATGTGGACAGTGGAGGCTCAATGCACATGACAGGATGCAAATACCTGATAAACAACTTTATCATTCAAAGAGAAGGATCTGTATCCTTTGGGAACAATTCTAAGGGATTTGTGCTAGGACATGGCAATGTCTCCTCTGGCAAAATACAGTTTGACAAGGTCAATCTGGTTGAAAACCTTGAGTACAACTTGCTAAGTGTGTCTCAAATGTGTGATAAAGGATATTCTTCCTTTTTCACAAAGACAGCATGCAAGATCATATCACCAGAAGGCCAGAAGTTGATAGGGAAGATCATTGAAGATCATACTTTGTTGATAGCCAAAAGATGTGGCAATGTCTATGCAGTGGACATTGAAAAGGACAAAGTACTGAACAACACTGCCTGTTTCTTCTCAAAGGCAACAACTTCAGAGACTGATCTCTGGCACATGAGACTTGGCCATGTGAACTTTAAAACCATAAATAAAGTCACAAAAATGGGTTTGGTCAGAGGTCTACCTTTGAAAGTATACCAGTGTCAAGAACACTGTGTATCCTGTTTGAAGGGAAAGCAGCATAAGTCCTCCTATAAGTCTATTGAAGAATCAAAAACTACTGCATGTCTTCAACTACTCCATATGGACTTATTTGGGCCTGTAAAAATCATGAGCCTTGGCAAGAAGAAGTACTGCTTGGTCATCATTGATGACTATTCAAGATTCACATGGGTATTCTTCTTATTTTCCAAGGATGAGGCAGCTGAAATCATCAAGTTCTTCATTCTACAAGTAGAGAAACAATATTCTCTATCTGTCAAAGCCGTTAGAAGTGATAATGGGACAGAGTTCAGGAACAAAACTCTGGATGAATTCTGTTTGTCTAAAGGGATTATTAGACAATTCAGTGTTCCCAGAACTCCAGAACAAAATGGTGTGGTAGAAAGGAAGAATAGAACACTGATTGAAGCAGCAAGAACAATGTTAGCTGATTCAGGCCTACCATTGTATTTCTGGGCTGAAGCAGTTAACACTGCATGTTATGTTCAAAATAGAGTCCTTGTCAACAAGAGACACTCCAAGACTGCCTATGAAGTTCTTCATGGCATAAAGCCCCTTATCTCCTTTTTCAGGGCTTTTGGATGTCAATGTTTCATTCTAAACATTAAAGACTCTATTTCAAAGTTTGCTGCTAAAGTTGATTCAGGTTATTTTCTTGGTTACTCTTCCACTAGAAAAGCCTACAAGGTTTTTAACTCAAGAACCAAGATACTAGAAGAAACACTGAATGTCAAGTTCAATGAGTCAAAACACACTCTTATCCCAGCACATCCTACTGAACTCTTTGACCTTGACAGCTTCCACTTCGGACCTAAAAAGACTGTTACTTCATCTAAACCTACTTATTATGATGATCAAAGGTTTGATGATGAGGATCCAGCACCATGGACTCCTAATACAGTCATTAAATCAACTTTCAAACCATCAGAAGTTTCACAAACTTCTGATTCAACAACTGCTGATGTACAAACTCAAACATCTGCTTCAGCTCCTACAACTACTAAAGATGTTCAAATAGCTGAACCAGATATTATTAACCTCAGTGGTTTGTTTGATGAAGTACAAGAGCCACCTACACCTGTCAGTGGTTTACAACAACTGATTGAACACAAAGATCATCCACTTGAACAAATCATGGGTGATATTGCATCAGGTGTTCTCACAAGAAACCAGCTTTCCAACCTTTGCTTCTTCTCAGCATTCATTTCTCAGTTGGAACCTAAAAAGTACCAAGAAGCCCTCAAAGACAACAATTGGGTAGAAGCTATGCAAGATGAGTTGCTTCAGTTCAAGAAGCAACAGGTTTGGGAAATCTGTCCCTTACCACCAAACAAGCTACCAATTGGCACAAGATGGGTCTTTAGGAACAAACAAGATGAAGCTGGTATGATTATAAAGAACAAGGCAAGACTAGTAGTACAAGGTTACTCTCAAGAAGAAGGAATTGATTATGATGAGACCTTTGCTCCAGTTGCAAGGCTTGAAGCCATCAGGTTATTTCTGGCCTATGCCATTTCCAACAAAATTAAAGTTTTTCAAATGGACGTTAAAAGTGCATTTTTGTATGGAAAAATCAAAGAGGAAGTGTATGTTTGTCAGCCACCTGGGTTTGAGGATCCTTCTCATCCTGAGTGGTTGTACAAACTTGACAAAGCTCTTTATGGGCTCAAACAGGCTCCAAGAGCCTGGTATGAAACACTTTCCAACTTTTTACTCAAAAATAACTTCACAAGAGGCTCCATTGATAAAACTCTTTTCATTAAAAATATTGGAAATCATGTCTTACTTGTTCAAATTTATGTTGATGATATCATATTTGGTTCAACAAACACAACATTGTGTGATGAATTTAAGAAACTCATGCAATCAAAATTTGAGATGAGTACAATGGGAGAACTGCAGTACTTTTTAGGACTGCAGATTAAACAACAAACTAATGGAACTTTTATACATCAATCAAAATATGTTAAAGAGTTATTGAACAAATTTTCTTTACAAGACTGTAAATCATGTTCCACTCCCATGACACCCACCACACAAGTTGAACCAGATGATTAAGGAAGACAGGTTGATCAAACCATGTATAGATGTATGATAGGTTCCCTTTTGTATCTAACTGCTTCTAGACCAGATATTATGTTTTCAACATGTGTCTGTGCTAGATATCAATCAGCTCCTAGGGAATCACACCTCATTGCAGCCAAAAGAATCTTCAGATATCTGAAAGGAACTCCTACACTTGGAATTTGGTATCCTGCTTCTAGCAATACCAACTTATCAGCTTTTTCAGATAGTGACTATTCAGGGTGCAAAATGTCAAGGAAATCAACATCTGGTGGTTGTCAATTCTTGGGAAACTGTCTAGTGTCCTGGCAATCAAAGAAGCAAACATCTGTTGCAACTTCAACTGCTGAAGCTGAATACATTGCAGCTGCAAGTTGTACATCACATATACAATGGCTCCAATATCAACTTCTTGATTATGGAATCAAAGAGACCAAGACACCATTGCTTGTAGACAGCAAATCTGCCATTAGCATCATTCAAAATCCTGTTCAATTCTCAAAAACTAAACACATTGAAATCAGGTATCATTTCATAAGGGATTGCTATGAAAAAGGCAAGATTGAAGTGAAGCATGTCACAACAGCTAATCAGATAGCTGACATATTCACAAAACCCCTTGACACATCAACATTTCAGAAGTTAGTATCCATGCTTGGAATGCTAAATTTGTAAGTGTTCTTTTACTTTTCCTGCACATATTTTATTTTTCACTTACATCTGTTTTTAATCTAAAAACTTCTGAAAAACAAAAAGAGAGAAACTACTGATGAACAAACCATCAGTATGGGAATATTTTCTGAAAAATGATTAACTTCTGATAAAATAAACTTCAGAAGTTATGAATAAAGTGTTCTCATCAGTTGTTAACAAACTACTGAAGAGAAAATGGGAACTACTGATGACAATTGTTCTTCATCAGCAGTTTTGTCATTAAGGGCAAATCAGACTTTTCCCACTTCAGAAGTTTGACCTAAGGCGGTTATAAACTTCTGATAAACACCTTTTCCAAGGGGAACACACAACAGTCTCCAAGATGACCAAGGGGAACACACAACAGTCCCCAAGGAACCCTCATCTTCCAAACCTTCACCCAAAAAGGCCAAGAAACCCAAACAACAAAAACAAAAACCCACCAGCCTGAAAAGAAAGGCAGTTCAGGAGGTTGAGATGCCTGAACCTGTTAATGTGCAATCTGCACTTGATAAAGATGTGACTGAAACATCCTCTCAGTCTCATCCATCTCAAACCCCCACAAGAGAACCAATAACCATTTTATTCAAAAGAAAGAAATTTAAGAAAACAATCCCCATAAACTCTTCTTTTGAAACTGCTGAACCCATAGACCAAACTACTGAACCAGCACTACAACTTTCTGAACCTGAAGCCCTTGAAATTGCCAAACTTCTCTCTGGGCTAAAAGAAAAAATCCCATCAGAACATGTCAGTCCCTAACAACCACATCAAACAGGGGACATACCTTCAGCACTTGACATGGATGTGGATATCCCTAGCCCTAACCCAAGAGATGAGGATGAACCAGGGTCTCTAAGCCCAAACTTAGAAACTCTAGGTACATTTGAGGCTGCTACTACTAAAATACCACCCAGTGGTGGATCTGAGGATAGAAGTAACATAGCTAAGACCTCATTTGTGGCAAATACTGATGAAGGCTTAATGCCTGAGGTAGGAAATCCTTTGAACCAAGAAAAGAAGGTGCATGAGACAACTGAGTTGGGCTCAGCTCATGATGTAGCTGATACTGTCCTCATTGAGGAAGTAAGCAGGGATTCAGATGATTCCATTGATTTGGATGATGATTCACACTCCACTAAACATGAATTGACGGCTGCTACTGAAGGTCCTGCACCTGGTGCATCTAAGCTCAAAGAGCACGTCACACCAGATCAGGTTAAAGACCACTTGACCCCTGATTCCCCTAAAGTAGCATCTTCTGTACAACATGAAGATCGCCCCAAAACACACCCCTCACTAAATATGCCTACAAAATTCCCTGGGTCAACAAGCATAGATCTGAACCAACTATGCAGCCCAGATGGTCCCCTATACCAGATGATGAACAACCTTATTGCCAATCACCTCAAAACTTTCACAGCTGCTTTGGAGCTGTCAACCAAAAACCAATTTGAGGTGATCAAATCCAAAATGAATGATCTGTCCAACAAAATTGACCACAACTCAAGACAGATTGCCAAGCTCACTGGTAGAACTTCGCAACCTTCTAAGCTTCCAGAAGTGGATGAAGCCAAAAAGGGGAGAAGATTAAGGAACCAAGGGAGTCACTGGAAGCCAGAATAAAGGCAAGAGTGGCTCTACAAGAAAGAGAACTCCAAGAGAAAGCCAGAAAACAAAGAGAGGATCAACAAAGGCTTATCTCTAGAACTGAAGTTGAAGCTAAAACTTCCCAAGGCCATATTGAAGAAACTTCTGATTATTCAGAAAATACTGAAGACAATCCAGTAGTTGACACTCCTGTCAACACATCAGAAGTTAACACTTCCAACATACAACCAACTGAAGAGCCTTCCAAACCAACTGAACAACAACAACCAACTCCTATTCCAAGGCCTACAACAACTACAACAATGACTGTGCTGAACCCTTCTCCACTATCAATGTCCAAAGAACTACTTGAGAAGAGTTTAATTGCAGCCCAAAGAAAGGCTAAGGTAGATGAGATCTGGAATGCTTTGGAAGCAAGGGAAGACATAAGCCTCAATGAAAAGTTACAAGCTTATGAAGCAGAGTTGAATAGGCAAGCTGAAACAGATAGAGTTGCTGAAGAAGACAAAAGACAATAACTAATGTCTTTTATAACAAAGAACAGCAAAACAAAAGCCTATTCACTCAAAGGGCTCTCAATGGATGAGCTGACTAAAAGAGCTCAACTTGTTGCTGACAAACTTGCAACAAGTAAAGATGGAAAAGCCAAGAGAGCTGAGATGATTGAAGAACTGGTAACAAATCACTATGGTTCAAAGGCCTCTGTGTCAAGATGGAAAGAAGAAAGACTACTAGACACATACAAGAAGTACAAGGCTGCCAAGGCTGCTAATCTAGAGAAGTTCAAAACTTCTGAAGTATCAACTTCAGTAGTTAGAACTTCTGGTGTTAAAAGACTAGCTACCAAGAAGAAACCAGAGGACAATACAAAGACTGACTTCAAGATGGTGTTGCTGGAAGGCAACACAGTTGTTCAAGGAGACTTTGATATTTTAGAGAAGCCTCTGATAACTCAATTTAGGGATCCTTCAACATTTGCTTACCAAATCCAGAAGACTATCACAGACAAAATGAACACTAAGGTAGTTACTGAACATCATTTACCCACGTTCAAACTACCTGATGTGATGCAACAGGAAGATAGAAGTGAATCCCACCTGAGAGTCACTGAAATAGAGAATATCCAACACTCAGGAACATCCCAGGGATCCAGCATGGTTCCCTATACTTCAGACTTTGACAAGTCTAAAGTGCTGATCATCAGATGGTCCTTTACTGATGACAACTCAGTATTGGTGACAAGGAGTGTAAGTGCATATGTGCGACTAATGCTTTGGATTGGATAAATCATATGTTTTTGTTTCCTGTCGTTAGTGCGAAGGAAGGTTTTTGATGGTGCGAAGGAGAGTTTTCAATGGTGCGAAGGAAGCATTTTGGGCGAATGAAGAATGTTTATTATGGAGTTTGGTTCGACCGTTCAAAGTGGGCGAACCTGCACATTCGCACGAACAAAGTGGGCGAATGTGCAGTCTATAAATAGGCAAACTCAGTTTTTGTAGCTAACTTTGAATCATTTATTTCCCGCCACTTTCTGAATTCTCTCTGTAACTTTTTATAAACTTGTTTTGCGTCGAGTCCTTGATTGTAATTACTTTTCTACGTGTAATCAAGTTTGATTATTAATGAAAACGTTTGAAAATGATGATTTGTGTGTGTGTTTATCTGATTAGTTATCATTTTGTGCTGATTAGTTATCATTTTGTGCTGGTTTTGGGGATTCCGCACCCAAAACTAAATTGTTTGATTGTCTTTGTAGCTTATCGATCCTTTCACGCACATACAAAGTGGTATCAGAGCCATTCTGAATCAAACAACCACAAATTGATAGTTTCTCAGATGATTGCTCTGATTTTGACCCAAAATTTGTTTTGCAGATTTTAAACATGTCCGAGCCAGAGAAAACTACAGAACAAGCAGGATCGTCCTCACAACCTGCTAAGACTGTACCACCAAAGCAGCTAGATTTCGAGAACGCACACAACTGTTGTGCTTATTTGGGAGATGTCAAGAAGCACACCGAATTTGTTGAGATTATAGAGTTTTTGAAGAGATGTAGAGTAATTGACGCGATTGCTACACCAACCGTCATTTACCGTGACATTATGCAGGAGTTTTGGTCAAACGCGAAGCTGGATTTTTGGAATTGTGTGTCATGTTTGACAAGCAAGGTTCAAGGACAGAGAATAATTGTTTGTGAACAAGATTTACGAGAGGCGTTGAATTTGAATGATGAGAAGACGGACCCTAAAGAGTTGGGATTCATGGAACAACTCAAGTGTTTCTTGAGGATGAAATATAATGGTCCTATCACCGATGGTTCTCTACATAAAGGAAAACTGTGCCCTCAGTTTAAATATTTGGCACATGTTTTGATTCATGTATTTGGATCGGCTGCGGGTGGATATGACTTGATGAGGAAAAGCATAAGCTCTATGATGGTTGCATTAATATTGAACAAACCGTTCAATGTTTCTGGCATGCTTATGGATCATTTACTCGAGCCGGTTAATGGCACGAGAACACAGAAGTTTTTGCTATATCCTCGCTTTTTACATATGGTGTTCGACAATAAATATAAAGACTTGAAAAAGGATCCCAAACATATTGTTGTTCAAGAACACATGACATTGAACACACTTGCCAGAATGAAAGCTTACAAAGGCTTATCAGCCAATGAACGTCCTCCTGTTAGGCGTTTATTTGGACACTTAGCAAGACTTGATTATGAAGATCCAGGAGAAGGGTTAGTGAGACATGATGATAGCAATTCTGATTCTGATGATCCTTTACATCATATTGATCCTGATGCAAAGCGAAAGAGACAGATAGTGAATGTGGGTGCAAAAGGTGGTAAAATGAAGAAGAAAGAGGTGGTAATGAAGGTCGTTGAACCTGAAAAAGAGAAACCGAAGTCTGTACCGAGGAGGCAGAAGAGTAAAGCTCAGAAAGGTTTACATTTGGTTGATGAGGTGTCTATTGATTCTGAAGAGACACAAGAAGATGAGAGATGGAATTCTGAAGCTGAAACCGTTGAGACCACCTTGCCCAAGGCCACTGAGGCTGGTGCGTCTGCTGATGCTGAAGTACAAGGAGATAAGAGTCCAATTCAGGACGAGGTAATTGAAGTTATTCTGAATATGGATGATATTGAAGCTGGTTCTCCTGTTCAAGCAAAGAAAAAGAAGAAACAGGAGAAACCAAGTTTGAAGAGAAAGAAAGAGCTAGAAATGTTGATGGCTGGCAAGAATTTACCACCAGCTACTAGTTCAAAGTCACCGGTTGCTGAGCAGGTACAGAAGAAACAGAAAACCACAACAACTTCAAGCACACCACAAACAAAAGGAATTCCAATGGATGATGTGAATGAAGCATTGGATAATGTGCTGAAGAAAATGAGAAAAGGCAAAATGCAAGAAGTTGTTGAACAGCCTGCTAAGAAAAAGGTTTCTGTTGATAGTGATGTTATGGATGCTGTTAATCAAAGACTGACTAAAATGATGAATATCATTAACAAACAGCAGAGTGAGATTGAACAGTTGAAATCGAATGACAAAAAGATGTTAGAGGTTGTAGTCACATCAGCGGATGATAGTGCATTGATGAAGAAAACCATCAAGAGGTTGAAGAGGGAAAACAGAAAGTTGCTAAAGCATGAGCAACGAAATACTAGAAGGATAATGGCTTTGAAGGAGGAGAACAAAGAACTGAAGAAGAATAACAAGAAAATGGATAATCTGATTCAAGACTTGTACAATCGAGCTCCTCAACTTCAAGCTGGTGAGGAAGACAAAGAGTTAGATGAACAACAGGTTGATTATGAACCATCAGATGAAGATGAAGATGATGAGTTAGATGAAGATGCTGGTAATGATACTAAGAAGAAGAAGAAAGACGATAATGATGATGATGATGGTTCGAGTGATGGTTCAGGTGAAAGCGGCTCTGCTTCTGATGATAGTGATGATGATAATGATGATGCTGAACAGTTTTCATATGAAAAGCGTGAAACAGGTAAGGGTGGAGAATCAAGTTCGAAAGCTCCGGGTGAGAATGTAGATGATGAAGATATTTTCTGGAACGAAAGATTAAAGTCATTGTCTGAAGAAGATAAGACTAAGTATCGTCAGATGTTAACCGATCGAGTCTGGACGATAGACATGACTAGCAGGTTTCCTGAAATATTTGAATCTGATAATAAACTCTTCGAATTGGAATATGATGACCTTGATCTTGAGGATGGGGAAGTGTCTGCAGCTATTTCAAAAGAAATTTTGGAAGGTTTAGCAAAGCAAGTGGGTAAGACGTTAGAAGAATTACTTGCTGATAATTTTATTCCTAAGATTCCTGAGAAAGAAGCTGGAAATCACTCGGATGATCGTGATGTTCCTGCATTCGAGGAAGTCGAGATGGAAGATATTACGAGTGATGAATATCCACAATATTTCAGAACAAATCAAGAATGTGGATTTTCTTTCTCAGACGAATTGCTAAATCATGCTGAGAAAATAGCCAAAGAGAAGAGTAAGATATTTGAAGATCACATCTTTGAAGGGCATGAAAAGCCTCGGTTCGAACAAACAGACAGTTTGAAGGAGTTGTTGAGGAAGCTAAAGGAGAAGGAGAATAACCGCCCTAAAGCTGATATTCAGGGAAGCTTCTACAAACTTCATAGCAGTATGTTCAAAGGCCGTGCCTTGGCCTGGAAGTTTGTCAAAGAGCTTAGGTGTTTTGCGGTGAAATGGGAGAAAGGTATTCTATACTTTGAGAAGTTTCATCACTTAAAGACTCTTCCTTACTGGGCAATCAGGGATATTTGTCGTCACCGTCTAACGGGAGCGCCAAATAGCCAGATTGATTATTTTGCTGAGAAGATGACCCGTGAGAGTCGAACCGAGTGGAATTTGTTTAGACCTCAGTATCCAAAGAGAATTGAACACAAGAAGGAAATTAACGAGATAACTGGGTTGCCCAATGTTACTTTGAAGTATAAACCACCGCAGGTGCTGAAGAAAATTCCGTTGTTGCATATTCCTCAGCATTTCGCTAAAGACTTTATATGGTGGTACTATGATTGGAAGAGAGCAGAGGCCGTGATTGTGTTAAAAGATGGAGAGAAGGATTATAAGAAGGTGCTTATTTTTGATCCTATGTGGCTAATCAATTGCTCACATGAGGATATTATTATGTTATTCTATAATCCTATCTACTCAGACGCAAAAGATGCTGAACAAGCAGGAAAATACCAACGTGTGGTATTTCTGTGCTTTGCATATGACATCAACGCTGGATGTGATTATGAACAGAAGTTGGGAAAAACTGTTGAGAAGACTGTGCCTGTGAAGAAAACAAAGAAGAAGACATTTCAGGAACCGGAACTGACTAGAGAACAAAAGATTATACGACACATCAGAATAATGAACAAGCACATGGATGAACAGAGAAGACTACAATCCAAGCAATAGTCGAGGGGGAGTTTGTAAGTGCATATGTGCGACTAATGCTTTGGATTGGATAAATCATATGTTTTTGTTTCCTGTCGTTAGTGCGAAGGAAGGTTTTTGATGGTGCGAAGGAGAGTTTTCAATGGTGCGAAGGAAGCATTTTGGGCGAATGAAGAATGTTTATTATGGAGTATGGTTCGACCGTTCAAAGTGGGCGAACCTGCACATTCGCACGAACAAAGTGGGCGAATGTGCAGTCTATAAATAGGCAAACTCAGTTTTTGTAGCTAACTTTGAATCATTTATTTCCCGCCACTTTCTGAATTCTCTCTGTAACTTTTTATAAACTTGTTATGCGTCGAGTCCTTGATTGTAATTACTTTTCTACGTGTAATCAAGTTTGATTATTAATGAAAACGTTTGAAAATGATGATTTGTGTGTGTTTATCTGATTAGTTATCATTTTGTGTTGATTAGTTATCATTTTGTGCTGGTTTTGGGGATTCCGCACCCAAAACTAAATTGTTTGATTGTCTTTGTAGCTTATCGATCCTTTCACGCAGATACAAGGAGAGATCTTACAAGCAAGGCCTACAAGTCCATGAATGAACTAAAGAAACTATCAACCTAGGACTTGCTTACAATTCAACATCTGGAACCTCAAAGGGGATCTCTCACTGATGAACAGCTTAATCAATTGAAGAATTCCATGTTCAAGGAGATATGGAAGATTGTTAATGACAGGAGAAAACAATAAAGAATTAGAAAAGGTTTTGGCTTCATCAATCCAGGGGGAGATTGTTAGGACAAAAAGGATTGGTGAAACCACTTTTGTAAACCTTAGTCTAATTCACTTCTGCAAAATATCCTAAGTATAGAACTACTGAAGAAAGAAGACTAAAGTACTGAAGAAGGATTCAACAAGTACTGAAGAAGAAGTATCAGAAGTTCTGAAGTCTAACCAGACAGTTCACTAAAGAACTACTGAAGACAAACTACTCATCAGTAGTTTGTCATTCATCAGCACTTGTTCAAGAATCTTTTTAACCGACTTAAGTTTCAGTAGTTTATTAGTTTAGTATTACTTTATCTTTTTGTACAAGTTCCAAGAATGCAACTTGTTGCAACTTGTTACTGACTTACTTTTAGCAAGGTGCATGTATATGTAAAGTCTATAAATAGATGGGTTCATCCTCTCTGTTTTAGACATTGATTTTGATTAATACAGAAATCCTTCAAAGCTTATTATTGTTCTTATTGTTCTTTCTATTTCATTTACTGAGAATCTGTTTAAGTATTCATTCTCATTCTATACTTAGATTCTCATTAAATACTTGTCTTTAGCTTTTAAACATCCAGGGGGAGTAATAACTCCGGTTGATAGTGTAACTTTACTTATCATTCCGCTGTGCAAATCTGATTGAACTTGCTAAACACATAAGTGTTTACTAGCAAGCAATACATCAAGAGCATTACTGATCCAACAGTGGGGATGTTTGATGTGTCGTAAAACACATCTATTCTCCTATGTATTTTGAGTTATAATTGAGTATTTTGTATATATTTTTTAGTAGTTTTAGGCGTGTGTTCGTTTCTTTGTCTATTTTGATCATTGTATAGTTTTTATTTGTTTTTAGTAATTAATTAATCGTTTTATATTTTATAGGTGTTCGTGAAAAATGAGCTTAAAACGAAAGAATTTTAATTGAGACACGGACACTAGAGATCATGTGTTCATGGACGTCGAAGCGTAAACGAGAAAGTTTGGTCGAGCCAAGAACAACCGAGCCAGGAACATGGAGTAATAATATAATCATAATAATAATAATAATAATAATAAAACTAAAAAAAAGAATTGAGCTTGGGCCGTGGCCCAAGCCTAACAACAAAACAACTAAAAGTCAAAGGCGGTGCACTTGTTTGGAGATGGATATATGTTTTCTTCGAAGGCAATTAATATTCTGGGAGAGAGCCATATTTTTTTGGGGGGAGATTATTTTCATTCGAAAATTGGAGTATTATTTTCCTCGACTACGACAGCAGGTCTAAGCAACATCCAATTGTAAAAAAAGAGGCTGCACTTGATCGACCAGCAGGAGTCTTGGAAGATTTTTGGAGAAGGAGAAGGTTCGGGGTGCACTAAAGATTAATTATTTGAAGACCCAGTGGTTTGTTTTATCGTTTTTCTTTATTTAGAGACATGTTTATCATTGTTTTTCAACACTTTTTGACTATGTTTCTGATTATAATTATGAACTAAATATTTTCATGGTTGCTTAGGTTTAAGAACTAGACACGTTTTATGCAGTATTTAATGTTTTTGGTTTTTAATTTTGATGTGTAGAATTATATGATTTTAACTTCATTGTTGGTTTTGATATATGTGTGTTGGTGTTAATTTTATTTGAAGTTTGTTTATTGGTTTTGTGGAGCTAGGCATGTAGAGATACCCCCTAGGTCTTGAAATCAATCTAGTTTGTCAACTTAGGTTAGCGTGCTAGTATTTGGAGTTGGAGTACGACACAAGTATAACAAACTAATATAATAAATTAACTAAAACGTGCAGTCCATTCTTGAGGGTGAGAAATCTAACTCGAGATTGCTAGGTAACTAACTAGGCATTGTTTGGTAGTTGACTAGCGCTAGGGCGGAAATCGCTACTTGTCCTTGTATAGAGTTTTCCTAGGTTTTCTTCAGTAGAGTTTAAGTCTGCTTCATAGTTTGAGGGTTTTAATCCAGGAGAGGTTTTAATCTGATTTCTGTGGGATTTTGGTACGCTAGGGCGATCCAAATCCATCTTAGCATTTTTACACTTGTCCCGCCTTAAGTCTAGTGAGCCATCCTTGACAGGAGGTTTATTAGGTAAGAATAGGGTCTCAAGTTAATTATCAGATTCAGGATTTATTGCTAGTGTCTAGGGATTTTACCTAAGTAACCAGCCTTCTTCCTATCTGATTTCTCCAAGTTCCTATAAGGAGTTGAGGTTATTTTGTTTATATTTAGTTCCTTCTAAGTTTAAAATTATTAGTTTAACCCCTTATTAAAGTATCTATTTATTTAGGCTAGTATTCGGTATAGGTTGTGATCTAGAGTTGCATTCGCGTCTTTGGGTTCGATACTCGGTCTTATCTGTTTACTGCTTTGCGACCGGTACACTTGTCGTGCGTGTGTAGTTTTTAGGTGAGTGTTTTAATTAAAGCTTGTGTTATTTTTATATATACATTTACACACATCAGTGCTTGACCTGTGTGAAGGTTTAGGTGGAATACCTGAAGCCGTCTGGTCTTCTACAACAACCTGAAATTCCTGAATGGAAGTGGGAGCGGATCACGTTGGATTTTGTAACCAAGCTTCCGAGGTCACCTAGTGGTTGCGATACGATTTGGGTGATTGTCGGTCGGTTGACAAAATCGGCACAATTCCAGGCTATTAAGGAGAGCGACAATGTGGAGTGGTTAGCTCCTATCTACCTTAAGGAAGTGGTTTCTCGGCACGGGGTGCCTGTTTCTATCATCTCTGATCATGATTCTCGTTTCACTTCATGTTTTTAGAAGTCCTTGCAAACTGATGGCCAAAGGCAGCGAACGATACAAATGCTAGAAGACATGCCTCATGCATGTGTTATCGATTTTGACAAGAGTTGGGAGAGTCATCTACCATTGGTGGAATTCTCGTACAACAACAACTACCATTCTAGCATCAAAGCAGCTCCGTTCGAGGCTCTATACGGACCAAAGTATCGGTCCCCTCTTTGTTGGGTTGAGGTGGGTGAGAGCCAACTCACTGGCCTATAACTCGTGTACGAAACATCAGAGAAGATTGTACAATTTCAAAATCGTATGGCAGCAGCTCGGGATCTCCAAGAGAGCTATGTCGATCATCGTCGCAAACAACTGGAGTTTCAGCTTGGCGACAGGGTTCTCTTGAAAGTCTCTCCTTGGAAGAGCGTTATCCGTTTTGAGAAGCGTGGTAAACTAAATCTGCGGTATGTCAGACCGTTCGCAATTCTGGAACGGATTGGACCGGTTGCATACAAACTTGACTTACCAGCTGAACTCAGTAACGTGCATAATGTCTTCCACGTCTCGAATTTTAAGAAGTGCTTGGCTGACAAATCTCTCATTGTTCCTCTCGAAGAGATCAAGGTTGAGGATCGTCTTCGTATCGTTGAGGAACCCATGGAAATCTTGGACTATAATATTTGTAGCCTTCGCCATGGTAGGATTCGCATTATTAAGGTTCGTTGTAACTCCAATCATGGACCAGAGTTCACCTGGGAACGTGAGGACCAGATGAAGTCTAAGTATCCTTATTTGTTTCCAAATCGAGCATGGGAACCAACACCTGATACTATTGGAGACGAGTGAATTTCGGGGGCGAAATTCCTTTCAACAGCGGGATGATGTAGCAACTGGAAAAAAAATTCTCTCTTTTTCGTTCCTTCCTTCCGGTCTTGTGCAATTTTCGGGACGAAAATTCTTTCAACTGGGGGATGATGTGACACCCGGCAAACTCAGGTTACTAACTTTTGTCAAACTAGTAAGTGTACCTTAGCGAGTCATGCATACATTACACTTAACTGGGTCAGTTAAGTCATTTGGATGGTTCTAGTAATCATCGGGGGTTGTTATGATGGTTCGAGGAATCATCGAGAGTCGTTACGATGATCCAAGGGATCATCGGGAAGTCGGTCCATAACCATGTGTACAAGGATTGGGGATTTGTAGAATCGCCGGATTTAATGCACACACGCAAGTCTCGAGTCCCTGGGATTGGTGAACGATGTGAACGTGTTAGTTATCAAGTAATATGTATTTATGATCATTATATAACTTGTCGATATGAGAATACGTGCTTATATGTGTTAAAATAGTGTTTAACGCGCCAAAACCCATATCAGACTGTCGGGGCGACTAGGGAGCTAGTAGCCACCTGCAGGGGGCGACTAAGCCCCTAGTCTCCACTTGCAGACCCTAGTCGTGTGTATTGTCTTAAACGACTAGCAACATCTATAAATACCATACTTGACTTGTAAAACATCATTTGTGAAACCCTAACTCGCCCCAAACTTCCCTCACACTATACTTAGCCTCTGGAACCTGTTTTTGTCCTAAAATCTACAATTTCCAAGCTTTAAATGTCATTTGTAGCAAATTCTAAGGTGTGTTATTCATCCTAAGCTTTTATCACGTCATTATTTTGACCCCTAAAGGTCCAGACCTGGTTTTATAAAGTTTGTGTCTTTGAAAAATAGTTTTAAAACAAGTCAAATCCTTTATATGAGTTCTATGTGAAGGATTCATGCAAAGAACGGTTTTTGATGATTAAAACATGAAGATTCTTATCTGTTTGATGTTTTGTTGGTATGAATAAGTTATTAGGATGATTATCTAGGATTTTAAAGGTTGTTTGATGTGTTTTGATGATAATATGTGTTTTGACTCATTTGAGTGCATTAGGAGGATTTAGGATGTTATAGGGTGATTTGATGATTGTGTGATGTTAGGGTTTATGCTAGAATGATGTAGTAACAGTAGGATGATGATTTGTAATGTGATTATGTGATGAAATCTGATTATTTGCCATTCAAGGTAAGTTATGCATGCAATGATGTGATATTATTCCATTTTGGAAAATGCTTGCAGTAAGGGTGTTAGACTAATGATAAATTGGGGGTTTTCGGATCTGATTTGGAGAGTTAAATGCGCGAAAAGAGGCACCTTCGCTATAGGGGGTGACTAGCCTAGCTAGTCGCATGCTGCAGGGGGCGACTAGCTAGCTAGTCGCCTCTGGGAAGCCTAGTTGCCCCTCCAAGGGGGCTACTTGCATTACTAGTTGCTTGTTTGATGCCTAGTCGTGTGTTTTGCTGCTGTAAGTGTATTTTGGGACCCCAAAACACGATTTGACACCTAGGAACATATTGTGAACCCCGTGACATGTCTAGAAACCTGATAACACATGTTTGGACTCGTATATGCAGTATGTGAACTGTATGTTAGACTTGGTGAACTATTATGTGTTTCAAGTGCGTGTTTACATATGATTGCTTAGTTACTTGTATTTAGCTAAAACGGGGGATGCCGGGTCACCAATGGGATGTCGGGTCTTGTCTTGTGTGATCAGGATAATGTTCAAACATGTTTTCAAACGTACACGGTAATGGTCTGGACATTCAGGGACTAGTTAACCTACGGGTTATTAGTCTGGAAACGAACTTAAGGTGAGTGTCATAGCCCCACTTTTACTAATTTTACTTTCGAGTTAGAAACATGCTACATACTTTGGATTTATAAAGATCATGTTATACTATGGTTATCTTTTGTTTACTATACGGTGTTTCATCTTAAGTCCCAGGGGGAAACCATGAATATGCGGTGTAGATTTATTGGGCCTTACACGTGCATATTGACTATTGGGCCTTACAAACTCCACTCGGGTCGTTGGAGGCCGGACGGGTGCATATTGTCTCTAGCATCGGGCCTACTGAGGATGACGGTAGCCCAACAGTCTGGGCGGTTTACATATTGGTACATGTCTAGTAATGGGTTCCCAACCGTAGTAGTATTCATACTTGACGTCTAGCTAACGTTGTTATGAGATAGTAGTAACGGGAATGATCTTTAAAACTTATGGAAACATTTTATAGAAACCTGTGAACTCACCAGCATTATATGTTGACATTTTTGGCATGTTTTCTCATGTCGCTATGGTAGCAGTTCATGGACTTGGCGCACGGAGTCTTGCATGGCGTCTAGGTTTAGTTGCATGCTTTTAAATAATTTCAGACTACGTTTACTTTATTTTGGGTTGTAATTATACTCCAGCTTCCACTACTGGTTTTTGTTATGAAACTTCGTGGTTTTGGTTTACGTATCTTTTACATATAGTTGTCTATTGTGACTGTTGACTTGGATCCTGGTTTGTCACGCGCCTCGCGGTAAAACCCCGCACGTAGAATTTGAGGGTGCGACAGATTGGTATCAGAGCCAGGATATAGTGAACTAGGACTGTATGTAGATAGGGTTGCCAACGAACTGAACTTTTAGAGAACGGTTCATGAACCGTTCGACGATAAGTTCGTTTGTGTTCGTTTGTTTAATAAATGAACGAACATGAACAAAGGTTGCATTCGTTCGTTTATGTTCGTGAACGTTCGGTATCGTGTTCGTATATGTTCGATAGTTTATTAAGGTTTTTAATTTTTATACTTTTTTATATTCATTTATTTTTTATTATTTTACCCAATAAATAATATTATGAGGTAAATACATAACTATATGAGATCAATAAACCTACTTTTTGTATCCAAGCTCATTATATGTTTCCACATTCCAGCATTGATGCCCTCCACCTCCAACGCCCTATGCCATCCACCTCCAACGTCCTTCTCCAGTACTACGTATGTTTGGACAATTAGGTTATATTTTGGGTGGATCTAGTTAATGTCTTAATGTGTGTTAATTCGATGTTATTCAAAAGTTAATATATGTCCGTTTGTGTTTGTTTCCGTTCATGAACACTTCTTTTTGTCCATTTGTGTTCATTAATTTATCCGTTTGTGTTTGTGTACGTTCATGAACAAACGAACATGAACATGAGTATTTTCTTAACAAACGAACACGAACAAAAAATCTTGTTCAGTAAGTGTTCATGAACTGTTCGTGAACACATAATTTTCTTAACAAACAAATACAAACAAGGCCTTGTTCGTGTTTGTTCGATTCGTTTGCAGCCCTACATGTTGAGTCTAGTCTATAATCGAGTCTCACACACTAAATGGTCGCATACATATCAGTCATGTTACGTGGTACATTTACTGATTTGCAGGGGTGTCGGTATCATCAGCTATGTGTTACATCATCCATTCTGTCTGTTATCCGTTTCTATCCTGTATTCCTATCTTATCCTGTTCTTCGGGCTTTGAGGACGAAGAGGCTGGCTTGTTGGCACGGCAATGGTGTACATTGGAGTAGCTTTGGTATACCCTTGAGATCTGTCCAGGATTCGGACATCTCCCTTCCATACTCTAATGGACACACTCGCCTACACACACTATCTTGCACTTGTATTTGTAGTAGTATGCCTTTAGGTGTTAGTGTCCGGTGACTTGAGCTTCAAACTAGGAGTACATCTGGAGGACCATGTGGAATAGTTTATCATTTCAGGTGAACACGAAATCATAAGCAAACATGAATTAAAATCATGGTGGACTCTGTGTTTGGACTGATGGTCCTGGATTGGACCTAGATCTTAATTCTTGTGATTACTAGAGGTTTGTACTAGTGATGAATCTGGGTATTCTGTTCTTGTGTTTGGCAGAAGATGTCTGGTGCTCGTGGTGGTCGTCGAGGTGGTCGTAGAGGTGGTCGTGGCGGCGGTGGTCGCGACGGGGGTCTTGGTAACATTAATATGACCCAGGATAAGCTGAACAGCCTGCTTCAGCAGTAAATGAATGTTGCACTGGCTGCTTTTCAGGACGCTCGGTAGGCTCTTGGTGGTAATCTGAATAGTACCACTTTTATCGGTATCTTGGGTGTTGTTTTTATGTTGACTAGCCGGGTGTCATTGATTCAGGTAATCCTATCAACCAGCCTCATCCGATGCAACCGACGTGTACTTTAAAGATTTTCATAGATTGTAAGCCTCACAGATTCAGTGGGACTGAGAGCAGTGGGACTGCTCAGGTGGCTTGAGAATATTGAGTCGATATTTGCTATGTGTAACTGTCTAGCTGCTGATCATGTGAGGTTTGGTACGGGAACTTTTGAGGGTCTTGCTTTGACTTAGTGGAACTCGACTACTCAGACTCTTGGCTTGGGGAAGCCAATGCTATGCCTTAGATGGAGTTTGTTCAGCGGTTGCGGGCAAAGTATTGCCCTTGTAACATTACGCATTTATACTTGTACGTTACGATCATCATTAATAAAAACGTCAAGTTCTATCATTATTGTTCGCATTTTATTATTTTTGTGGCATTTTGGGAACCCTAATACTATATTAATTAATTATATATATATATATATATATATATATATATGGATATATTAAGGAATAATGTTTAAAAAAATGGTGCTTGGGCCGGGACTCGAACCCGCGCCCAAGCCAGTTCAATAAACACACTCACACAAACCAACTGATCTAGCATTCATACTTGTTTCAAACCCGGTTTATTATTAATATAACATTAGCCTAAAGACTCTCACAGTTGACTTAGAAAGTCAACTGTGAAGACGCGACTTGCCAAAAACATCACCATTACTCGTAATTGGTCTATGATTGGCATTCCAACACAATTATCGGCCTATTATGACTCAGACACACGGCAATTAACATTCAATTGTTGCCTAATTGATCTTATACGCGTCCCACATTCAATACGTAGTCAACACTTGCCAATTCGAACACCTAGGCCTTTACACTATAAATTGAACATTGATGGACCTTCACAACTCGCCATTCACTTTTTCTCAATCTCTAATATCTCTCAATTAATCTCTGTTCTTGGAATTTTGTTCACGATTTGACTTCGAGGGTTGACTGTCCATTCGTGATCAATACAGCATTGTAAGTATAATGTTTTTGATGGGTTTTGATCTTCGGCATCCACACATCAATAGCCCTAAGGTTAATTGGGTTATTGATGTGTGAATTGATCAATTGGAAAAATTAGGGCTCGTAGGTTTATTTGGGGATAAACACGATTTTGCGTATATTATTTATTTTAAATAAAACAGAAATCAACACAACCACTGGTCTGGACCAAGTGGTTGTGTCTGGTGCCATCTTCCTGAGCCACGCGGGTTCGAGTCCCGGCTGTGGCACATTTTTTTTTCTTTATTTCGTTTTTTTTCAAACAAATCAAATAAATTATATATAATACTTATAATTTTATAAATTCGTTTTAAATTATTAAAACTCTTTTATTAATTCTACAAAAATTATTTTAAGTAAATCTGATGAAAAAGTTTCACTCACAATTTTTAGTTTTCAAAGATTTATTTATTTAATATATTTAATAAATAAATCAATTTTATTCTATTATATTTATAAAATTCCATTAAAATATCAAAACAATTTTATAAATTTCCACAAAAATTATTCTGAGTTTATATAATGATAAACTTTTCTGAAATGATTTTTAATTCTGAAAAATCATTTATTTAATATTTTTAATCAATTTTTGTTAGTTTTAATCGTAATTAAATCATAATAAATTCAATATTTAATATTTTTGCACCAAAATTTTATACAAATTATTACTAAATATTTAGAACAGAAATATAAATTTTAAACTAATAATTCTTTAATTTTAATATTTTTAAATATTAAAGTTAAATCTTGATAATTTTTTATAAATAGAATTAATATTCTATTTTAAAGAAAATAATTTTGTAAAAATTATTTTTATACTTTAAACACATTTTTGTGACCATCTTAAATTTAAATTTTATAAAAAAAAATTTGATTATTTATTTACTAAATTTTTCTCAATTATCAAATATTTTTTTATTATTAATCAAACAAGCATTTATCCCCAATTCGAAGCCCTAGAACATATACATTTGTAGACTAGATAGACTTAGACATATTTATTACCTTATTATAGGGTGATATTTGGCATTGTTTGGGCAACACCACTATTCAATTTTTCAAGAAGTATAACATTTTGCTAAGGTGAGTTTTACATAGCCCCTTTTTCTATTTATCACCATTTTTGGGGTGAAACATGTTACAACATCATTTATGCAATTCAATCATCAATGTGTCTATGTGTTTTTCTATGTTGCATTATGTCTTGAACATGACTAGGGTAAGCACAATTCTAGCATAATCATTAATTAACATTGATCAGCCGACGGTATACATTGATAGATCTATTGGACTGACAATCTCACCCGGATACGTGCCTCCTACAAAGGTAGCGTGGGTGTTTGTTATCGCATAACATATTCGAGTGAACCATGAGCGTATGGAATGTACCACATTATAACAGTCACAAGGGTTGATTATGCACTCGATTTACTTCTAGTATGTTTTCACATCTGGACTAGACTTGCCATGACACATGAATTGCACAACATTTTTATTCGATTATCAAAACCTATGTAATTCTCACCAACTTCTGTTGACCCAAAAATATTTTCAAAATTAACATGTTTCAGGTAACAATGAAGCTGAGGCTTGAGTTTGCATATGGATTATACATGAAGTTATTATTTGGAGCTATTTGAAGTTTTGTTATTTGATATTATGTATTGAATTTCTAGACAATCATTTCATTTTTGGATTATTATTCTTTGAATAAATTATTTAAAATTTTATTTATACCATGTGCCACTGAATCAATCATCAATACGTGACATCCCGATGTTTCCGCCATCGGTTGGGGTGTTACAGCCCTCGGGATGAAGTGAAGAAGTTGGAGCATGAATTCTGGAATCTGAAGATGGTAGGTTCTAAGATTGAGGAGTATACTAATAAACACCACGAGTTGGCAGTCATGTGTCCAGAGTTGGCTACACCAGAATATAGGAGGATTGAGCACCATATTACTGGGTTAGTGCCGGAGATTGCAGGGTTGGTGGCTGTTGGTGATTCTACTACACTGTTGGGTTCGGTTAGCTCATAGTCTGAGCAACATGAAGGTTGTTGAGGGTGCTTTGCCTCCCAAGGGCGCTGATGTGAAAGCCCTTGCGGATAACAAGAGAAAGTGAGAGAGTTTGGGGAATAGTTCTGGATTGTCTCAACCACAGCAGCAGGTGAAGAAGTCTGATGCAGCGGGATCGTCGTCTGAGCAGAAGTAAGTGGAGTATGTTGGGAAGCTACCGAAGTGTAATCGGTGTGGGTTTCATCATTCGGGGAGTGTTTGTGACACGAACCGCTGTTATCGGTGCCATCGGACTGGTCATCAGGCTAAAGATTGTAGGGTTAATCTTCACCCGAATCAGACTATTCTCCCTGTTCCTCAAGAAAAACAGGGCTGTTATAATTGTAGAGAGGCAGGGAACTTCAAGCGTGACTGTCCGAAGATGAAGCAGTGTGAGAATGGGAAGAACGGGGCGGGTAACGGAAACAACGGGGTGGTGGCAGGAATGCACACGCCTTCGTCATCTGTTCGGGGGAAGCCCGACAGGATCCAGACACTGTCACCGGTACGTTTCTTCTTAATGATCGCTATTCTTCGGTTTTGTTTAATACTGGTGCCGATAATAGTTTCTTATCTGATACATTTAGTCAGTTTCTAGACATGGTACCTACACCTTTAGAGGCTAAGTACTTGATAGATTATGCACTCGATTTACTTCTAGTATGTTTTCACATATGGACTAGACTTGCCATAACACATGAATTGCACAACATTTTTATTCGATTATCAAAACCTATGTAATTCTCACCAACTTTTGTTGACCCAAAAATATTTTCAAAATTAACATGTTTCAGGTAACAATGAAGCTGAGGCTTGAGTTTGCATATGGATTATACATGAAGTTATTATTTGGAGCTATTTGAAGTTTTGTTATTTGATAATATGTATTGAATTTCTAGACAATCATTTCATTTTTGGATTATTATGCTTTGAATAAATTATTTAAAATTTTATTTATACCATGTGCTACTGAATCAATCATCAATACGTGACATCCTGATGTTTCCGCCATCGGTTGGGGTGTTACAGATTGGTATCAGAGCCTTGGTTATAGGGAATTAGGTTATTAGAAAATAATCTAGACTATAACCTTAGGGACTTAAACAGTACTTGCTCCTCTTACTTGAAATCCTAATTGCTTCCTTATCCCTATCCTATATAACCCTAAACCTACATATGACCTACTCTTATTCGTCTGCTGCAATCCTGATCCACCATTAGATTAATAGGACAAAATCCTCAGGTTTAACCTGAAGCCCCTTGAGATCTCGTCGAAGTTCTAGATTTTAATAACGAACACGTGCAATCTGGAAGGATGAACGCCTGTATTCTGAGTCTTCTGTCTAGGCTGGCATTGCGCATATATCCCAATCAGACGAGGGACCCGGATGCCTACCTGGGAATTCTCGGGATGAGTGTTCACTTATAGGCTAAAGCATGTCTTTATATGTTATTAGAATTTAGAATCTTTGATAAGTCAACGTTTTCGTTTATTCGTTTTAATTAATGAATAAATGATTGCATTCCTTATTTAATCTCATTCATTTCATTGTGTCTATTACAGATCATGCCTCCACGTCGCAGCACTCACAACAGCAATGGTGAGAACCACGATGAAGGTGGTGACAACCATAACCATAACCACGGTCCTAACCACAACAATAATGGTGTTGATGCCCAACTGGTTGCGATCATTTCTCAACAAATGGTGCAGCAAATCGCGACTCTGGTTCCTAATCTACTAGCTCAAGTCATCCAGATGAACGGCAACGGGAACGGTAACGGCAACGGGAACAGGAACGGCAATGGTAATGGAAATGGAAACCACAACGGGAATGGAAATGGTCTCCCAGCCTGTACCCTTAAGCACTTCAATTCTTGTAACCCCCCAAAGTTTAGTGGAGAAGAAGGAGCTACAGGACTCCTCCAATGGTTTGAGGGTATTGAGAATACCTTCATCAACAGTGAATGCCCCGACAACTTCAAGGTTCGTTACGCCATGAGTGTTCTCCACAAACGAGCACTCACTTGGTGGAATGAGGAGAAGCGCACCCGTGGGGCCGAAGTTGCTCTTGCTATGACATGGGACCAAGTCAAGGAAGTTATGAAGGAAGAGTTTTGTCCTCGCAACGAGGTTAAGAAGCTTGAAGATGAGTTCCACACCCTAGCTCAAGATAGTGGGGAAAACCTTGCCTACAACACCCGCTTTCACGAGCATAGCTTATTGTTTCCTCACAAAGTCACTCCCCTGCCGGTAGCCATCGAGAAGTACATCGGTGGTCTGCCCATGCAAATCCAGGACACCGTTTGGGGAAGAAATCCTGCAACTTTGGAAGAGGCCAAACGTCTAGCGGCCACTCTTACTGATAATCACATGAAGAACGGTACTCTCTTCCGCAAGGGCACTAAGAAGACTGTTGCCAAAGACACTCCTCAGCCCGCTATTGAAGTCAAGCCTGAGACCTCAAGCAACAAGAAGCGTAAGGCTAGGAACTACATGGTTGCTACTACCCCACCTGCAGCACAAAACCCAGCCAAGAAACCATACACCGGACCTCACCCCTTGTGCAATACTTGCAAATACCACCATCCAGCACAGGTGCCATGTCGCTTTTGTACTAAGTGTCAAAGGTATGGTCACCTTGTGAACATCTGCCGAGCCCCTCCTGCTACCCAAAACAACAATACTCCAGCTCCTAACCAACAAAACAACCGGCCTGCTCGTGGTCAGTGCTACGAGTGTGGCAGCCCTGATCACTATATCAACAATTGCCCCAATCGTAACCAAAACCAAAACCAAAGCCAAAACCGCAACCAAAACCAAAACCAGAACCGCAACCAGAACCAAGGTGCTCGAGGTCGCGCCTACAATCTCAATGCTAACCAGGCTCGTGACAACAACGAAGTAGTGAATGGTACGTTCCTCATTAATAACCACTATGCATCGATATTGTTTGATTCGGGAGCTGATAAGTCATTTGTATCACTGAAGTTTGAACCTTTACTTAACTCACCCCAAACTAATCTAGAGGAACCTTTAGTGGTAGAGGTAGCTAACGGGAAGTCTATCTCAATCGACTCTATTATTCGTAACTGTGTATTGAACCTCGACGATCATACTTTCTCTATCGATCTCATTCCTATGCATCTTGGAAGTTTTGATGTCATAGTAGGCATGGACTGGTTGTCAACCCATCGTGCTGAAATTCTGTGTTTTGAGAAAGTCATACGCATTCCTCTCGAATCTGGTGAGATTTTGAAGATCTATGGTGAGAAGCCCTGTGGCGAGCTTAAGCTCATGTCTTGTACTACTGCCCAAAAGTACTTACGAAAGGGGTATACAGCCTTCTTAGCTAACGTGATAGAGAAGAAGGACAAAGGCAAAAGTATCCAAGACATTCCAATTATTCGAGACTATCCTGAAGTTTTCCCAGAGGATTTGCCTGGTTTGCCTCCTGCTCGACAAGTGGAATTTATAATTGATCTTGTTCCTGGTGCTAATCATGTCGCTAAAGCTCCTTATCGTCTTGCACCCTCTGAGATGCAAGAACTTGCCAGTCAATTACAGGAACTTTCTGATAAAGGGTTCATTCGCCCCAGTTCTTCTCCATGGGGAGCCCCTGTCTTGTTCGTTAAGAAGAAAGATGGATCTCTTAGAATGTGTATTGACTATCGTGAACTCAACAAACTCACCATCAAGAATCGTTATCCATTGCCTAGGATTGACGATCTTTTTGATCAACTTCAAGGAGCAACCCACTTCTCGAAGATTGATCTTCGTTCTGGTTATCATCAGCTTAGAGTCCACGATGAAGATATTCCCAAGACAGCTTTTCGCACATGTTATGGTCACTATGAATTCATGGTCATGCCTTTTGGATTGACCAACGCTCCCGCAGTGTTTATGGATTTGATGAATCGGGTTTGTAGACCCTACCTCGACAAATTCGTGATCGTCTTCATCGATGATATTTTGATTTACTCTAAATCAAAATCCGATCACGAGCAACATCTTCGCTCCATCTTGGGTCTCCTGAAGAAAGAACAACTGTATGCCAAGTTCTCAAAATGTGAATTTTGGCTTAAGGAAGTTCAATTTTTGGGACATGTCATTGATATGAACGGGATTCATGTTGATCCTGCAAAGATCGAAGCTGTGAAGAATTGGAGTGTTCCTAAAACCCCAACAGAAGTTCGTTATTTCCTTGGTTTGGCTGGTTATTATCGTCGATTCATCGCCAACTTCTCTAAGATCGTTGTTCCTCTCACTGCCTTAACTCACAAAGGTAAACCCTATGAGTGGGGACCAAAGCAAGAGGAAGCATTTGAAACTCTCAAGCTGAAACTCTGTAAAGCTCCTATCTTGTCTCTACCTGATGGTAATGATGATTTCGTGGTCTATTATGTGCATCAAACCAAGGTCTTGGTTGTGTTCTCATGCAACGAGGGAAGGTTATTGCTTATGCGTCTAGACAGCTTAAGACTCACGAAAAGAATTATACCACCCATGATCTTGAATTGGGCGCTGTTGTCTTTGCTCTCAAGATTTGGAGACATTATCTTTATGGGACCAAATGTGTGGTGTTCACAGACCACAAGAGTCTCCAACATGTCTTCGACCAGAAAAATCTTAACATGAGGCAACGACGTTGGGTTGAGTTACTTAAGGACTATGATTGCGAAATTCGCTACCATCCTGGCAAGGCGAATGTTGTGGCTGACGCACTTAATCGTAAAGAGTGTATCAAACTTCAATGTGCGAGAGTTCGTACTGATCTTCAGGAACTGATCTTCAGGATCGCATTCTTCAGGCTCAACATACATCAGTCACCCAAGGTAACATGTACGATGAAATGTCTTGTGGTGCTGAAACTCAACTTGAAACCAAACCTGATGGGCTACTCTATTTTCTTAATCGACTGTGGATTCCAGACCGTGATGATCTTCGTACTTTTCTCATGAACGAGGCTCATAAGTCTCGTTATTCTATTCATCCTAGAGCTGACAAGATGTACCAAGATCTCCGTTATTCTTATTGGTGGCCTGGTACGAAGAAAGATATTGCTCTTTTCGTTTCAAAATGCCTCACTTGTTCGAAGGTCAAGTCTGAACATCAACGACCATCTGGTATGCTCGAACAACCAGAAATTCCTGTATGGAAATGGGAGAGCATAGCTATGGACTTCATCACCAAACTCCCTCGTACACCCAAAGGTTTTGACAGTATTTGGGTAATCGTCGATCGTTTGACCAAGTCAGCCCACTTCTTACCTATTCGTGAGAAGTATTCTGTGGAAAGGTTGGCAAAGATGTACGTAAGTGAAATTGTATGTCGTCATGGTATACCTTTGGACATTATCTCTGATCGCGATGGACGTTTCACCTCTCACTTTTGGGATTCTCTACAAGATGCTTTGGGTACCAAGTTGAACCTGAGTACTGCTTATCACCCTCAAACAGATGGTCAGACTGAACGGACCATCCAATCACTTGAGGATATGCTCAGGGCATGTGTCATCGATTTTGGTGGCGCATGGGATTCTCATCTCCCTTTGGTTGAGTTTTCATACAACAACAGTTATCATGCCAGCATTAACATGGCTCCATTCGAGGCACTCTATGGTCGTAAATGTCGTTCACCTGTCTGTTGGACCGAGGTTGGTGAAGCCCGTATCACAGGACCCGAACTAATCCAGGAAACCACAGACAAAATCCAACTCATTCAGGATAATCTTCTCAAGGCTAGAAGTCGTCAGAAGAGTTATGCTGATAAACGTCGTAAACCCTTGGAATTTCAAGTTGGGGACCTTGTACTACTTAAGGTATCTCCTTGGAAAGGAGTAATTCGTTTCGGTAGAAAGGGAAAACTAGCTCCTCGATACGTAGGCCCCTTCAAAATTCTTGACATAGTTGGAAAAGTGGCTTACAAACTTGATCTTCCACCTGAGCTAAGCAATGTTCACCCGACCTTCCATGTTTCGAATCTCAAGAAATGCTTAGCAGATGAGAACCTTCATGTTCCTCTTGAGGATGTGCAAATTGATGAAAGCATGCACATTATCGAGAAACCTGTTGAGATTGTTGATACAGGAGTCAAGAAACTCAAGCGCAGTCGCATTCCGATCGTTAAGGTTCGATGGGAATCTAAACGAGGCCCAGAGTTCACTTGGGAACGTAAAGACCAGATGAAGTCTAAGTACCCACATCTTTTTCCACCAGACTCTCCAACTCCAACTTCGGGACGAAGTTCCTAAAAGTAGGGGAGACTGTAACATTACGCATTTATACTTGTACGTTACGATCATCATTAATAAAAACGTCAAGTTCTATCATTATTGTTCGCATTTTATTATTTTTGTGGCATTTTGGGAACCCTAATACTATATTAATTATATATATATATATATATATATATATATGGATATATTAAGGAATAATGTTTAAAAAAATGGTGCTTGGGCCGGGACTCGAACCCGCGCCCAAACCGGTTCAATAAACACACTCACACAAACCAACTGATCTAGCATTCATACTTGTTTCAAACCCGGTTTATTATTAATATAACATTAGCCTAAAGACTCTCACAGTTGACTTAGAAAGTCAACTGTGAAGACGCGACTTGCCAAAAGCATCACCATTACTCGTAATTGGTCTATGATTGGCATTCCAACACAATTATCGACCTATTATGACTCAGACACACGGCAATTAACATTCAATTGTTGCCTAATTGATCTTATACGCGTCCCACATTCAATACGTAGTCAACACTTGCCAATTCGAACACCTAGGCCTTTACACTATAAATTGAACATTGCTGGACCTTCACAACTCGCCATTCACTCTTTCTCAATCTCTAATTTCTCTCAATTAATCTCTGTTCTTGGAATTTTGTTCACGATTTGACTTCGAGGGTTGACTGTCCATTCGTGATCAATACAGCATTGTAAGTATAATGTTTTTTATGGGTTTTGATCTTCGGCATCCACACATCAATAGCCCTAAGGTTAATTGGGTTATTGATGTGTGAATTGATCAATTGGAAAAATTAGGGCTCGTAGGTTTATTTGGGGATAAACACGATTTTGCGTATATTATTTATTTTAAATAAAACAGAAATCAACACAACCACTGGTCTGGACCAAGTGGTTGTGTCTGGTGCCATCTTCCTGAGCCACGCGGGTTCGAGTCCCGGCTGTGGCACATTTTTTTTTCTTTATTTCGTTTTTTTTTTTCAAACAAATCAAATAAATTATATATAATACTTATAATTTTATAAATTCGTTTTAAATTATTAAAACTCTTTTATTAATTCTACAAAAATTATTTTAAGTAAATCTGATGAAAAAGTTTCACTCACACTTTTTAGTTTTCAAAGATTTATTTATTTAATATATTTAATAAATAAATCAATTTTATCCTATTATATTTATAAAATTCCATTAAAATATCAAAACAATTTTATAAATTTCCACAAAAATTATTCTGAGTTTATATAATGACAAAATTTTCTAAAATGATTTTTAATTCTGAAAAATCATTTATTTAATATTTTTAATCAATTTTTGTTAGTTTTAATCGTAATTAAATCATAATAAATTCAATTTTTAATATTTTTGCACCAAAATTTTATACAAATTATTTATAAATATTTAGAACAGAAATATAAATTTTAAACTAATAATTCTTTAATTTTAGTGTTTTTTAAATATTAAAGTTAAATCTTGATAATTTGTTATAAATAGAATTAATATTCTATTTTAAAGAAAATTATTTTGTAAAAATTATTTTTATACTTTAAACACATTTTTGTGACCATCTTAAATTTAAATTTTATAAAAAGATTTTTGATTATTTATTTACTAAATTTTTCTCAATTATCAAATATTTTTTTATTATTAATCAAACAAGCATTTATCCCCAATTCGAAGCCCTAGAACATATACATTTGTAGACTAGATAGACTTAGACATATTTATTACCTTATTATAGGGTGATATTTGGCATTGTTTGGGCAACACCACTATTCAATTTTTCAAGAAGTATAACATTTTGCTAAGGTGAGTTTTACATAGCCCTTTTTTTCTATTTATCACCATTTTTGGGGTGAAACATGTTACAACATCATTTATGCAATTCAATCATCAATGTGTCTATGTGTTTTTCTATGTTGCATTATGTCTTGAACATGACTAGGGTAAGCACAATTCTAGCATAATCATTAATTAACATTGATCAGCCGACGGTATACATTGATAGATCTATTGGACTGACAATCCCACCCGGATACGTGCCTCCTACAAAGGTAGCGTGGGTGTTTGTTATCGCATAACATATTCGAGTGAACCATGAGCGTATGGAATGTACCACATTATAACAGTCACAAGGGTTGATTATGCACTCGATTTACTTCTAGTATGTTTTCACATATGGACTAGACTTGCCATGACACATGAATTGCACAACATTTTTATTCGATTATCAAAACCTATGTAATTCTCACCAACTTCTGTTGACCCAAAAATATTTTCAAAATTAACATGTTTCAGGTAACAATGAAGCTGAGGCTTCAGTTTGCATATGGATTATACATGAAGTTATTATTTGGAGCTATTTGAAGTTTTGTTATTTGATATTATGTATTGAATTTCTAGACAATCATTTCATTTTTGGATTATTATTCTTTGAATAAATTATTTAAAATTTTATTTATACCATGTGCTACTGAATCAATCATCAATACGTGACATCCCGATGTTTCCGCCATCGGTTGGGGTGTTACAGCCCTCGGGATGAAGTGAAGAAGTTGGAGCATGAATTCTGGAATCTGAAGATGGTAGGTTCTAAGATTGAGGAGTATACTAATAAACACCACGAGTTGGCAGTCATGTGTCCAGAGTTGGCTACACCACAGTACAGGAGGATTGAGCACCATATTACTGGGTTAGTGCCGGAGATTGCAGGGTTGGTGGCTGTTGGTGATTCTACTACACTGTTGGGTTCGGTTAGTTCATAGTCTGAGCAACATGAAGGTTGTTGAGGGTGTTTTGCCTCCCAAGGGCGCTGCTGTGAAAGCCCTTGCGGATAACAAGAGAAAGTGAGAGAGTTTGGGGAATATTTCTGGATTGTCTCAACCACAGCAGCAGGTGAAGAAGTCTGATGCAGCGGGATCGTCGTCTGAGCAGAAGTAAGTGGAGTATGTTGGGAAGCTACTGAAGTGTAATCGGTGTGGGTTTCATCATTCGGGGAGTGTTTGTGACACGAACCGCTGTTATCGGTGCCATCGGACTGGTCATCAAGCTAAAGATTGTAGGGTTAATCTTCACCCGAATCAGACTATTATCCATGTTCCTCAAGAAAAACAGGGCTGTTATAATTGTAGAGAGGCAGGGAACTTCAAGCGTGACTGTCCGAAGATGAAGCAGTGTGAGAATGGGAAGAACGGGGCGGGTAACGAAAACAACGGGGTGGTGGCAGGAATGCACACGCCTTCGTCATCGGTTCGGGGGAATCCCGACGGGATCCAGACACTGTCACCGGTACGTTTCTTCTTAATGATCGCTATTCTTCGGTTTTGTTTAATACTGGGGCCGATAATAGTTTCTTATCTGATACATTTAGTCAGTTTCTAGACATGGTACCTGCACCTTTAGAGGCTAAGTACTTGATAGAATTGGCTAATGGTAAACGAATTGCGGCTACACATGTTCTTAGGGAGTGTCGCCTTGAGTTGTCGGTTTTGTCCTTCCCTATTGATCTCATGCCGGTTGATTTGGGTAGTTTTGATATTGTTGTGGGTATGGATTGGTTATCTTTGTATCGTGCCGAGATTGTCTGTTTTGACAAGATCGTTCGACTTCCTCTCCCTAATGGTGAGATTTTATCGGTTTTTTGTGAGAAGAGCGGTGTTCCTTTGAGTATCATTTCTTGCATGAAGGCCTACAAGTATCTTCGAAAGGGTTATACTGCCATTCTGGCACTCGTTTATGTTTCAGCGACTGATGAGAAGAAGATCGAAGACACTTCTGTTGTGCGCAACTTTTCGGATGTGTTTCCTAATGATTTACCTGGTCTCCCACATCAACGTCAAGTTGAGTTTCGTATTGATCTTGCACCTGGTGCAGAGCGATTACCGTCTTACACCTCCCGGGATGCAGGAGTTATCCAACCAGTTACAGGAATTGTTAGAGAAGGGTTTTATTCGGCCTAGTTCGTCTCCATGGGGAGCCACTATCTTGTTTTTTACAAAGAAAGACAGAATCCTTCGCATGTGCATTGATTATCGTGAGCTGAACTAGGTGACGATCAAGAACCGCTATCTTCTTCCTCGTAATGATGATTTGTTCGACCAGCTTCATGGTTCTACTTTCTACTCGAAGATCGATTTGTGGTCCGGATACCACCAGTTGAGAGTGCATGAAGCCGATGCCGAAGACTGCTTTTCGTACTTGTTATGTCCATTTTGAGTTCTTGGTCATGCCTTCTGGTCTCACTAATGCACCAGCAGTGTTCATGGACTTGATGAACTGTGTTTGCAAGCCTTATCTTGACAAGTTTGTCATTGTCTTTATTGACAACATTCTGATCTATTCCAAGAGCAGGGTGGACCATGAGGAACACCTACGTCTTGTCTTGGAACTCTTGCAAAGAGAACGGCTTTAAGCTAAGCTCTCAAAGTATTACTTCTGGTTGCGTGAAGTCCAGTTCTTTGGTCATGTGGTTAATGAACAAGGAATACATGTTAACCCGCCTAATATAGAAGCCATCAAGGACTGGGAAGCACCAAAGACGCCATCTGAGGTGCAAAAATTCCTAGGTCTTGCGGGTTATTATCGTCGTTTTATCGAGGGATTTTCAAAGATTGCTCAACCCCTCACGTCTCTTACCCAGAAGGACCGAAAGCTCGACTGGGGTGATTCTCCAGAGTTGGCGTTTTAGTTGCTAGAGCAAAAACTCTATTTTGCGCCCATATTATCTTTGCCTGATAGTACAGATGATTTCGTTGTTTATTGTGATGCTTCTTTCCGAGGTCTCGGTTGTGTGTTGATGCAACACGAGAAGGTCATCGCTTATGCTTCTCGTCAGCTTAAAGTTCACGAGAAGAACTATACTACCCATGATCTGGAATTGGGTGCGGTCGTCTTTGCTTTGAAGATATGGAGACACTACTTGTACGGTACAAAGTGCACCATGTATACCGATCACAAGAGTCTTCAGCATATCTTTGATCAGAAGGAGTTGAACATGCGACATCGTCGATGCGTCGAGCTTCTGAACAACTACGATTGTGCTATTAAGTACCATCCTGGTAAGGCGAATGTGGTAGCAGATGCCTTAAGCAGGAAGGAATCTGCTAAGCCACGTCGTGTTCGAGCTTTACACCTCACTATTCATTCTGGTCTGCATGACCGGATTCATTCTGCGCAGCAAGACGCCTTGAAGGTGGAGAACCTTAAGGCTGAAACCATGCACGGTGCCGACAGGCATCTCGAACTTAGGCCCGATGGCCTACATTATTTTGTTGAGCATATTTGGGTTTCGTTTTTTGGGGGCTCGCGTGAGCTTGTTTTGGATGAGGCACACAAGTCCTGATATTCTATTCACTCTGGCTCTGATAAGATGTATCAGGATCTAAAGATACTTTATTCGTGACCGAACATGAAGGCTGACATAGCTTCGTATGTAAGCAAATGCTTGACCTGTGTGAAGGTTAAGGTGGAATACCAGAAGTAGTCTGGTCTTCTACAACAGCCTGAAATTCCTGAATGAAAGTGGGAGCGGATCACGATGGATTTTGTAACCAAGCTTCTGAGGTGACCTAGTGGTTGCGATATGATTTGGGTGATTGTTGATCGGTTGACAAAATCGGCACACTTCCCGGCTATTAAGGAAAGCGACAATATGGAGCGGTTAGCTCGTATCTACCTTAAGGAAGTGGTTTCTCGGCACGGGGTGCCTGTTTCTATCATCTCTGATCATGATTCTCGTTTCACTTCGCGTTTCTGGAAGGCCGTGCAAAAGGCACTAGACTGGGTACTCATTTGGATATGAGTACGGCATATCATCCGCAAACTGATGGCCAAAGTGAGCGGACGATACAAACGCTAGAAGACATGCTTCGTGTATGTGTTATCGATTTTGGCAAGAGTTGGGAGAGTCATCTACCATTGGTGGAATTCTCTTAAAACAACATCTACCATTCTAGCATCAAGGCAGCTCCGTTCGAGGCTCTTTACAGACGGAAGTGTCGGTCCCCTCTTTTTTGGGATGAGGTGGGTGAGAGCCAACTCACTAGCTTGGAACTCGTGTACGAAGCTTCCGAGAAGATTGTACAGATTCGAAATGGTATGGCAGCAGCTCGGGATCGCTAAAATAGCTATGCCGATCGTCGTCGCAAACCACTAGAGTTTCAGGTTGGCGACAGGGTTCTCTTGAAAGTCTCTCCTTGGAAGAGCGTTATCCGTTTTGGGAAGCGTGGTAAACTAAATTTGCGGTATGTCGGACCGTTCGCAATTCTGGAACGGATTGAACCGGTTGCATACAAACTTGACTTACCAGCTGAACTCAGTAACGTGCATAATATCTTCCACGTCTCGAATCTTAAGAAGTGCTTGGCTGACGAATCTCTCATTGTTCCTCTCGAAGAGATCAAGGTTGAGGATCGTCTTCGTATCGTTGAGGAACCCGTGGAAATCTTGGACTATAAGATTCGTAGCCTTCGCCATAGTAGGATTCGCATTGTTACGGTTCGTTGGAACTCCAATCGTGGACCAGAGTTCACCTGGGAACGTGAGGACCAGAAGAAGTCTAAGTATCGTCATTTGTGTAACCTTACGTAATTTTTTTCATTCTTGTGATTTTATCCCCATATCATAAATCCTATAAACTTACGTTTTTTTTTTTTTCAAATTATTACTAAAAAAATTTGGATATGACAAAATTTATTTATATATTTACTTTTTAAAAAAAACAAAGTTTACATAATTATTAACCATTTATCTTCCTTGCTTTTATATATATATATATATATATATATATATATATATATATATATATATATATATTTTAATGATAATAATATTGATGATTTTTAGATTTTGATTAAAAATGTATGTGGCCTCATTTATAAAGTTACTTTAAAGTTTAAACCATAATAATATGACCATAGCCTAAACCCAACCATAACCCAAACCAACAACCACCACCTTAGCCCATTTTCGGAACCAGCCCAACTCCCAAACCAGAACCCTCCCTTGTTACCCGATCAAGCAGACCAAACCCAGTTGCCGACCCACCGACAGTCTCGAGCGATTAATGCATAATCAAGCCAACTATGGAAACTATTTTCCATTAGAATCAGTCATACATCACCGACACATCTTTTCCCGCTCAATCAGATCCGTCGAACACGCGTAAATAGCCCATAATCAAGTTTGATTACTCGGTTTTGACCAAACTTTGGTCAAGAATTTAAAACCTTCCAATTCGACAAGAACAGTATAAATTGAGCACATCATTAGACTCAGAAACTTGCGAAAATCCTTTAAGTATTCTCAAATTCCTCACATAAACACTCGTCCTAATCTTATTCGAAGCTTTGACTTCCTGATTGACCGTCGTGTTTGGAAACTAGCGAACTTGTAAGTTCAAATTCAAACCCACTTTATGCTCGTCTTGTTATCCTTGATCAAAGCCCCATGATCAAGTTCATTGATCTGTTCTGTATCGGGATTAATTGAAGGATTGGGAAATCTAGGGTTCTTAAGAATATAATGGGGAAGATGATACCAGTTAACGACATTTTAAATATATTCAGAAACGAATTCATAACAATCACCTGATCTAGATCGGGTGGCTGAGTCGTGTGATGTTAAAACAGAAGGTCTTGGGTCCGATACTGGGCACAAGCATTTTTTTTATATAAAGAATCATAGTATCATTCAAACAAACTATATAAGAAATTGAATCCAGATTATTCTGTTCTCAAGGTGTGGCTTAGTTGGTGAGCCACACTTGTGATAAGTCATGAACCGGCCAAAGGCGCGGGTTCGATCCTCCCCAACAACTCCTTTTTTTTAGTTATCAATTTTCCTTGTTTTCTTTATTTATTTTGACTAATAATGCTATAATATATTTAAAATATCTAATATGACTTTTAAATTCTACAAAATTTATTTTAGGATATATAACTAATAAGCTTTATTATATAATTTTTATTTTCAGAATTTTTTTTATTTAATATATATATATATATATTAAATATTACAAGCTTATTTACAAATAAATTAAAAATTCTAGAAATATAACTAAACAGATTTATAAAATTCCACAAAAAATATTTTAGACTTATAAATTAATAGACTTTATAAAACTATATTTTATTTTAAGAAAAAGATTAATTAATTATTTTTAATCAATTTATTTTTATTTAATCATAATAAATTCATAATAAATTCATAATAAATTCATTTTCCACCATTTTTGCCCCAAAATTTCACATAAATTATTTTTATTAATCTACATCAAAAATATAATTTTATAACCTAAAATTTTTGAAATTTAATATTTTTGAATATTATTACCATGTTTTGAATAGTAAGTTATAATTTATTATATACACTTTAATTATGAAAATAATTTTATAAAAATTATTTTCACACTATAATATCTTAGTACAAACACCCCTGGTCAAGATTCTACAAAAAAATCCTTTTGTTTATTTATTTTCTTAATTTCTTATTTACTTATTATTTAATTAACAATTATTTTAAACTAATTATTAATCGATTGTCAATCCCCATATTAGGAACCCTAGAATACCTTTAGACTAGAAAACTTATAATTTTAAGTTTTTCCCAACATTTAATTTTATTGCCTTGAACATAGGGTAATACTTGGAAACATTTGGGCCACATCTGGACTATTTCAAGAAATCAACACTTTTGCTAAGGTGAGTTTACATAGCCCCCTTTTTACTGTTTTACATTTTTTGGGTGAAACATGTTTAAACATTTTTATGCAACAAAAATTACACATTCTAATTATGTTGAAACTTGTGGATTCATTTTGACTGTAACAAAAAGACACAGTACAATCATTAACATTGATCAAGCCGCCTGTTTAGATTATAGCGCCTTAGGTCTGACAAACCCACTCCTCCCTCCCCCCGCATAAATTTAGGGATGATCAAAAACAGTTACACTTTTACTAAGATGCGAGTTAGGTCTCAGTCGACACAAGGTTTGATTGTACAAAAGACGCATTGTTACATGTCGGACTCATACTCTTACATTATTCATTGTTATATCTCAACTGCGATTACTATACAAAATACTTTATTCTATTACTTACAAAACCTATGTATTCTCACCAACTATTTATAGTTGACCCCCCCCCCCACCTCTTTCCAACTTAACATGTTTTAGGTTTTATTTGCTACTGGGAGTTGTACAAGTCTTGGAACACATAGGAGCTTTGGGTCTAGTTGTGTAACTTGTAACACCCCAACCGATGGCGGAAACATCGGGGTGCCACGTATTGATGATTGTTCAGTAGCTCATGGTGAATAATGATTTCATTAAATGATTTAAATAATTTACATACAATGATTTTACAAGAATTCGTACATCAAATTGAATAAGACTATGCACATATCTTCAAGCAAATCTTCAAGCAAGTAGAACCTGAAACATGTTAAGTTGAAAATATTTTTGGGTCAACAATTGTTGGTGAGAATTACATAGGTTTTTGAGAAATAATTGATAACAAGAGTTTGTACAACACTCAGGGTTGTATGATGATAGAGTTTGATACCGACATGCAACAATGCGTCCTTGTACAACCAAACCTTGTGTCGACTGATGACTAACTCGCAAGTTAGTTAAATGTTATTACTGTTATCGATCATCCCTGAGTCTACGTGGGGGGATGGGTTTGTCAGACCTATAGCGCTATAATCTAAACAGGCGGCTTGATCATTGTTAATGATTGTACTGTGTCTTTTTGTTACAGTCAAATGATAGAATGAGTAAATGATAGTGTAATTGAATCACAAGTTTCAACAATGTAAGAATGAGTAAATGATAGTGTATAAAATGTTTAAACATGTTTCACCCCAAAATGTAAAACAGAAAAAGGGGCTATGTAAACTCACCTTGGTAAAATGTTATATCTGTTGAAAAATTGTGTGTTGCCCAAGTATATCAAGTATCACCCTATAACAAGGTAATAAATATGTCTAAGTCTATCTAGTCTACAAATGTATATGTTCTAGGGCTTCGATTTGGGGATAAGTGCTCGTTTGATTAATATTAAAAATATTCGCCAATTGTGAGAAATTTAGTAAATAAATAACCAAAACTCTTTTTATGAAATTTTAAATTTAAGATGGTCACAAGAATATGTTTAAAGTATAAAAATAATTTTTGCAAAATTATTTTCCTTAAAATAGATTTTTAAAATCTATTTATTACAAATTGTCAAACTCTAACCTTAATATTTAAAAATACTAAAATTAAAGAATTATTAGTTTAAAAATTACATTTCTGTTCTAAATGATCAGAAATAATTTGTATAAAATTTTGGTGCAAAAATATTAAAAATTGGATTTATTATGATTTAATTATGATTAAAACTAACAAAAATTGATTAAAAATATTAAATAAATGATTTTTCTGAAATAAAAATCATTTCAGAAAATTTTATTGTTATGAAAACTTAGAATAATTTTTGTGGAAATTAAATAGATCGTTTTGATATTTTTATAGATTTTTATAAATATAATAGCATAAAATTGATTTAATTATTATAAATATTAAATAAATAAATTTCAGAAAACTAAAAATTGTAGGTAAAGCTTTAACACCAGATTTACCTAAAATAATTTTTGTGGAATTAATAAAAGAGTTTTAGTATTTTTGAATGAATTTATAAGATATAGATAACATATATATATAATTGATAAACCAAGGAAAATAAAAGAGCAAAAGTGTGACAGCCGGGTTTCGAACCCGCGTCTGCTGGGAATCCAAACATCAACACAACCACTTGGTCTAGACCTGTGGTTGTGTTAAGATTCAGTTTGTTTAATATATAACGTATATAGAAAATCAATGTTCTTCCCCAAATCATATGATTACGAGCCCTAGTCTCATAAACTGATTCAATTCGACTGTAATGGACAAATTGATTATAGGGCTTTGGATCCCTGATTCAAGACGAACAAAAACGAGTAATTAAAATGAACTCACAGAATGTATAAAGCCCGATTCAGCGAGTCAAACTAAAAGTCAACCAGCCTTGAATTCGGAGATCTGATGAAGCAAACGAAGAATTGAGGGTAGGGGTTTGTTGTTCGGCATTTTCAGATCACGATCCAGCGTTCAATTTATAGCATTTCATAGGAGAGTGACGAAATGGAAATCTTTGACTCGTTTAATGTATGACGCGGCAATGGTATAAATTTGGAATGTATTTGACCAGTTTACCATGTATAATACGCGTATAATTATCACGAAACAATTCACGAGTCCAAATTAGTTGATTACCATGATTGCAACTCTTGCCATTTTTGCTTGGTTTAAAAGCGATCGAACAGTAGCAGTGAGGAAGAAGATGGTCAAGCTTAGATGGGTTTATATATAATTGGAGCTAGTATTAATTCAAATGTGAGGTGTAGACCAAGTGGTTTGGCGTGTGTGTTGGGTTTACAAGGTCTCCGGTTCGATCCCGCTTGGAAACAACATTTTTTTTTTTTTTTTTTTAAACAGCACAGGAGACGTGTTGGGCCAAGGGTGGAGGGCAAGGAGGGTGGGCCGGATGGTTGGGCCGCCCCTCCTGGGCTCAGCAAGGCCCAATCAGATCTAATAAGGAGAAAGGGAAGGGTGGTTGGGCTTGGACTTGGTTGTGCTCAAGAATTACAAGGGTTTGGACTTATGTCTTATAACATTATTATTACTATAATTATTATTATTATTATTATTATTATTATTATTATTATTATTATTATTATTATTATAAACTACTATATATATATATAGAGATATATGTATGAATGTTGGGCTTCAAAATATTACCAATAATAATGAGGCTAGTTTTGTAACGTACATGTATTTAATGCGAAATGTTACATAACTCTTCGTATTTTTGTACCTATTTGAAAACTTAATAAAAGTTCCCTGTTATCCGCTATTTTGGCATTTAATAATTTTTTTCTTAACCTCACTTATTATTTTATTTCCAAAATAAATAAAATAAAGTATTGTTTTCTCAAAAAAAAAAATTGGTTTAAAAAAACTATGCATTGGATTGGATTCAAACCCATGCACAAATCAAGGCAAGACTTAACCACATGGCGTAACACCACTACACCACCTAGGATGTTTGTGTCAAATATAGAAACAAGTTAAACAAATCCAGTTTTTGAAGTCAAAATTGATTTAGTCAACACCCAGTTATCTAACTCATTTTATTCAAAACTTAACGCGCTTGAACCGGTTTTGGAAACAATTGATGAGTGATTTATGACCAACACAATCATCCATGTCATTGACAACCATAAATTTCGATATTTCGACCAGATTGATGGTTAATTTTAATGATTTGAACATGTTTTATAAACCTTCCTAAAAACACGAATCAATCACCATCAATTTGTGGTTAATGACCGACAATCGAACCCCCTATAAAATCATACCTCTATTGCGTCTCAAACCCACCAAATATCACTCTCTTTTACATCCTAAATCGCTCAAAATTGAAGTCTTTGTGTTTCGGCTCCTTGTGCTCGATTTCATCATATTTAGGTATGTTTTCTTTTCAATTATTTCGTCCCTGAGAGTCGGCTAATCATATAGAATAAAAGCCCCATGAAATCGTTCATTATCTGTATTGAATTATTGTTCAATTATTGGATTGGCAAGTTAGCGTTCATAGGATATAAGAATTAGGGGATTTTGTTTTAATCAGTTTCCTAACAAATATATAACAGATTCATAATAAGCCATAAACATACACACAGACTAGTGGTCTGGTCTTCGTTATACAGAGCAGAGGTCTTGAGTTCAATACCCATACTCAGCGTTTTCTCTGTTTTGCTTTTTTTTTTGTTTTATTTTTGTTATTCAGACTATGTATTCAAAGTTTAACTAATCAAATATGTAAACAAACCACAACCCAGACCAACTGGTCTGGGCGTGATACTTATGCAGAACGGGTTCCAGGTTCGAGTCCCCAATGGAACAATCTCGTTCATTTTTTTTAGTTATTATTCAGTTTTTATATATATATACAACCATTGTAAATCTATTTTAATTACTAAAAATAGTAAACTTAATCCAAAAATTTTATAAAAATTATATTAACTTACTAAATCCCTAAGATTTGTATTCCTAATTTTATTTTTCAGAAAAATATTCATTTATCATTTTTAAGGTATTTATTTAAATTAAACTATAATTAATTCATAGAAAATTCATTTTTAATCATTTTGATACCAAAATTTTTTTGTGGTTATTTCTAACCATGTAAAAAGTTTTTGTAATTTTACTTTCTATAAAAATATTATTTTTCCTATTTTTATGATTTAATTCTATTTAATTGATTATACGCAAATAAAAGCTGTTATAAAAGAAAATAATATGTAGAATAATTTTTAAAAATTATTTTTCACTTATACCACATACCAAAAACTACTAAAAAATGAAAATAATATTTTTTTACATTTTATTCGTATTTAAATTTTAATTATTGCATTTTAATGTTAATAAATCAATTTAAAATACAAAAATATCAAAATTTTGAGTTCTAATAAAATTCTGAAATTATATTCTAATATCTCAATGACTTATAAATAGTACATTTATTTGATTATTTACTTTCTTCTTTTATTTCCACTTTTACTTCATAGTAATAACATAAAATCGTATTATTTAATTTCGAGTCGTTCCATTGTTTGCACTTTTAATTATTTTACATGTTTTCATAATTGGAAATTATTAAAGGATCTTTGATTTTATAAAATTTTCTTTAAATATTAATATTACTTTAAACCATTTTTAGGTTAAATCAAAAACCATAAAATCCCCAAAATTCTAGTCTGGAAACCCTAAGTGCCTAATCCTAGATAACTTAGACCTTAAGTTCGTTCCCTTACAAATTAATATTTATTCATTTAGGTTAATCCTTTGGGATATTCTAATCCAAACCTTGCGGTTCGACATATTTCAAGTTATTACGCAAACGGTGAGTTTACATAGCCTCGTTTATGCAACTTTTTATGCTTGAAACTTTATGCTTTTATGCTTGAGCAATTCTTCATACGTGTCTAGTTGTAAATCTTTGATGCCACATGTCATAGACAAAAACTTGTTAGACTTAAACTTAAACTTACATAATCATTAGCTTTGGCCAAGCCGGCGATATACAATGATAGATCTATTGGATTGACAACCCCACCTAGATTCGTTGACCATTTCTATGGGGAGCGCGGGTGATTGTTATCGTTCCAAAACTTTATAAGGAGAACCGTGGATGTGGGATGGACCTAAACTTTATAAGGAGAACTGTGGATGTGGGATGAACCTAAAATTTATTAGGAGAACCGTGGATGCGGGATAGACCTAAACTTTGTCGGAGGATTGATTATGTGCATACTATCATTCGTGTTTTTGTTTCCATATGTAGACTTTGATATACACTAGACATATGAATTGAAAAACTTTTGAAACTTACAAACTTATTTCTATACTAGGTCTATGTATTCTCACCAACTTTTAGTTGATCCCCCCCCCCCCCATCTTTTCCAAACTTAATAGTTTCAGGGAACAATGGTGCTTGAAGTCTATTGCTATCCCAAGAGGAAATTAATTGAAGTTGTTTTATTTTTCATTGCATGTAAACTTTCAGTTTGTCACAATTGGATGTATTTAGTATAAATTATATGTAATGGAATAAATGATTATTTAAACATATGTATTGCCATTAGCTACCGAACAATCATCACTGCGTGACATCTCGATATTTCCGCCATCAGTTGGGGTGTTACAGATTGGTATCAGAGCCATGGCTATAGGGAATTAGGTTATTAGAAAAATAATCTAGTCTATAACCCTAAGATGTTAACCAACACTTGTTTCTCTTACTTGCAACTCCACTTGTTTCTCTTCTCTATCTTCTCATCCTTACCTAAGCCCCTACAAGATGATTACTCTCTATCATTGGATCTACCCTTAGACAAATAGGACAAATTCTCAGGTCATAACCTGAACTGCCTTGATAATCTCTTCGGAGTTCTATATTCTAATAACGAACACGTGCAATCTGGAAGGGTGAACGCCTGTATTCTGAGTTTTCTGTCTGGGACTGGCATTGCGCATAAATCCCAATCAGACGAGGGAACCGGATGCCTACCTAGGAATTCTTGGGATGAGTGTTCACTTATAGTCTAAAGTATGTCTTCATTATGTTATTGATAAGTCAACGTTTTCGTTTATTCGTTTTAATTAATGAATAAATGATTACACTTACTCTCATTAAAACTAAGCTTTAAATCTCAAAATTTTACAGCTCAAATCAATCACATTTCATAATCATATATGGGATTCACAATCACACTTCATCTTACCATATTAACCACATGTTTGATTATTTTCAACACCCTACCCAAATCATATTATTGCCTTTTTCAACATGTTACATATTTTTAATCTTAGCATAAACTGTAATCTCATAACCTGGGTATATCCTAGCACAACACTAAAGATTTCTAAATATTGTTAAATTTTCATCACCTATAAACTATGGAAAATACATATCTTTGTCAAAAGATGTCCTCAAACTTAATTTCTAAATTCAAATGTTTATTCATTGGCATAAGAAAAGATTTTCGATATAATGTTTTAATCACTTAATAGAACCTTGATCTTCAAAACCCAATGTCGTGTTTCAAATCTCTGACTAACTAGAATAATCTCATCTAAGCTCACTTAATGTGTACTATTTAAACGACTTTTGCTTTATATACAAAACCAACTTTGAAAAATAGAATCTTCCATCCACAGGGACAAAATTTAGTCTCCAAATTTCCTATTGACACCTACTTATTTCCAACTTGTTCAAACTTTTACAATTTTTGGCATTTACCACAATCATGTTTTCTTATACGCTTGATTTTAATATTTGATTCAAACCCCACGATACATGCTGCTAAATAATCTCCTTACCACTTGTGCCTCTTTGAAAACCTATAAAATAAACCCTTTATTAACTATCTACGCATTCACCATCTTTCATAACCTCGATATTACTTTGAGTTCTTCATCATTCTCTCAAAGAACTAAATTCATATTTTTTACCTTCTTGAACATGAACTTGACCTCCATGATAACTATACTGTTGAAAATTTGATTGTTTGTTGCATAAAACCTGATTCTTAGTGATACATGAGGATTTGATTATCTACTATATTTGAACATTTGATTATTCATGATACTTGGAAACATGGAATATGAACTATTTGCTAAAATCACACCTAGAGTCATTAACCTTGTCTAGGGCAACTCAGTTACAATTGGCATGCTATACTTGATACTAGATGCAATTACAAACTTGCTTACATATATGTATTACCAATTTGCAACTTATGTGTTAAACCAAAAACAATTGTTACACTTGTTCCACAACTGGTAGAGGTTGGAGTACCTGCTCAACAGTTAGTAGAGTTCCTAATGACCTGCTCAATGATTGGTAGAGGTCATCATGCCTGCTCAACAGTCGGTAGAGGTTCTAATAACCTACTCAATGACTGGTAGAGGCCATCAAACCTGCTCAACAATCGGTAGAGGTTCCTACTCACTCGCTGGTAGAGGTCTTCTTGCCTGCTCAATAGTTAGACTTATTTTTGTATACATTGTGCACTTTCCTCGAACTTAACTGTGAGAACATGCAATTTAATACTACAATTCATTATACAAAGATTCAATCACAAGGTTATTGTGTATTGTGTGTTTTACATGTGTGTTTAGAGTCATAGAAGGACACAAAACCCTAATGTAAGGTAAATTGGTGATTGCGATCCGGAACGTAATCATGAATTTACAGGTACGTTAAGGTAGTGTGAAATTCTATTAGAGTTCTTGGAAGATGCCCGGTACGTTTCGAGGTATCAAAGGTGTGGTGGGTTAGTTGCGGTACACCCTATATATAAACACTAATGATGCATCGAAAGTGAGACTGGGGATCAGACCAATAACAAAACCTAGTTATTTGGTAGCCTGTTTAGTCTTCCCATAGTAAGTCATCTCGTGCATTCCTTTTGTATTCTTGAAACTTAGGTTTGGTATACTTTAGAACCTTTACCCCTCCTGAATATCCCCAACTAACATAATTCAACTCTTGTCCTCATCCAACCTTAGAACTCATGCATATCATTTGTCTAACCAAGAGCATTCGAAACCTGATTATCTTGTACTCTATAACTATTTCCACGTTTTAAACTAAACCACGTTCACCATAACTATCACTAACTACCCTCAATCCTACTGAAATATTGATTTTGAAATAAACTTCGGGACGAAGTTCCTAAAAGTAAGGGAGACTATAACTCTTCGTATTTTTGTACCTATTTGAAAACTTAATAAAAGTTCCCTGTTATCCGCTATTTTGGCATTTAATAATTTTTTTCTTAACCGCACTTACTGTTTTATTTCCAAAATAAATAAAATATAGTATTGTTTTGTCAAAAAAAAAATCGGTTTAAAAAAATGTGCATTGGATTGGATTCAAACCCATGCACAAATCAAGGCAAGACTTAACCACATGACATAACACCACTACACCACCTAGGATGTTTGGACAGCTTTGTTATTTTTTTTCCGGTTATTTGTTTCTTTCATTGGGTTGTTTCCCGGATTGTTTCTTGCTAGTTCCTTGCTAGCTTGTTTCATTAATAAAGTTTGTTTGGCCGTTCAAAAAAAAGGATGTTTGTGTCAAATATAGAAACAAGTTAAACTTAAACAAATCCAGTTTTTGAAGTCAAAATTGATTTAGTAAACACCCAGTTATCTAACTCATTTGATTCAAAAATTAATGTGCTTGAACCGGTTTTGGAAACAATTGATGAGTGATTTATGACCAACACAATCATCCTCGTCATTGACAGCCATAAATTTCAATATTTCGACCAGATTCATGGTTAATTTTAATGATTTGAATGCGTTTTATAAACCTTTCTAAAAAATGAATCAATCACCATCCATTCGTGGTTAATGACCGACAATCGAACCCTCTATAAAATCATACCTCTATTGCGACTCAAACCCACCAAATATCACTCTCTTTTACATCCTAAATCGCTCAAAATTGAAGTCTTTGGTTTCGGCTCCTTGTGCTCGATTTCATCATATTTAGGTATGTTTTCTTTTCAATTATTTCGTCCCTGAGAGTTGGCTAATCATATAGAATAAAAGCCCCCATGAAATCGTTCATTATCTGTACTAAATTATTGTTCAATTATTGGATTGGCAAGTCAGGGTTCATAGGATATAAGAATTTGGGATTTTGTTTTAATCAGTTTCCTAACAAATATATAACAAATTCATAATAAGCCACATACACACACACTAGTGGTCTGGTCTTCGTTATACAGAGCAGAGGTCTTGAGTTCAATACCCATACTCAGCGTTTTCTCTGTTTTGCTTTTGTTTTGTTTTATTTTTGTTATTCAGACTATGTATTCAAAGTTTAACTAATCAATTATGTAAACAAACCACAACCCAGACCAATTGGTCTGGGCGTGATACTTATGTAGAACAGGTTCCAGGTTCGAGTCCCCAATGGGACAATCTGGTTCATTTTTTTTAGTTATTATTCAGTTTGTTTTTTTTATATATACAACCATTGTAAATCTATTTTAATTACTAAAAATAGTAAACTTAATCCAAAAAATTTGTAAAAATTATCTTAACTTACTAAAACCCGAAGATTTATATTCCTAATTTTATTTTTCAGAAAAATATTCATTTATCATTTTTAAGGTAAATTTAGATTAAACCATAATTAATTCATAGAAAATTCATTTTTAATCATTTTTTATACCAAAATTTTTTGTGGTTATTTCTAACCATGTAAAACGTTTTTGTAATTTTACTTTCTGTAAAAATATTTTTTTTCCTATTTTTATGATTTAATTCTATTTAATTGATTATACGCAAATAAAAGCTGTTTTAAATGAAAATAATATTTGTTTACATTTTGTTTGTATTTAAATCCTAATTATTGCATTTTAATGTTAATAAATCAATTTAAAATACAAAAATATCAAAATTTTGAGTTCTAAAAAAATTCTGAAATTATATTCTAATATCTCAATGACTTATAAATTTTACATTTATTTGATTATTTACTTTCTTCTTTTATTTTTAGGGCTGTGCAAAGGGTCCGGAACCGACCCGACCCAGACCCACCAGAACCGTATACCCTTTTATTGTTGAAATTAGGAACCAAGAATCGAACCTTAAAAGGCTATGTGGTTCCGGGTCCTAAAGGTTCTGATGGGTCGGGTAAAAGGGTCCGACCCTCTAGAACCTTTAAATGTAATAGCCACTTTTAGAGGATTTACATATTTCTATTCTTTTACCATGCTCGTAAAAGAATTCATCCATATGGTTCTAAGGCCGTCCTTTGTGGACGCGCGAGCGAACGGGCGCGAGCCACAGACGTGACTATCCAGTAATCCGGTCACTTGACCCCATTGTGGCTGGGGGTGAGCAACGGCGCGACCAAAGGTCACTTTTTCCCGTTAACCCACGCGACTACCATCGCTTGTGTCGCGTCGGGACTGTTCGCGTGGGGCTGTTGTGGCTGTGGGTGAGCACGGGCGCCAAAACCTCATTCGCGTCGTGCTGCTTGCGCTTCCACAACGGACAGTCTAACAATAGCCCATGAGTTTCGTTTTAAGTCACTTTTTATTTCTAGACTTATGTTTTCGTAACAATTTTGTCATTCTCATCACTAGAAACATTATGTGAATCTGTTATGTATACATAATAAATACACACACATCAGAGCGACATATATAAATATTTGCTTCAAATTTGGATATAATATATATTATATAATATATCACATCCATGCATATCCATTAAACCAAAAAATATTTCAAGAAAAATACATTGTTATTATTATAAATAATATTTGTAATATTGTATTAACATTACATGAAATCGATTACAATGAAACGTAAAAACAAATAGTTAAAAGACTAAAAAAGATTATATTTTTAATTTTTAATTAAAATACAAACGGTTCTTGTGGTTCTTATATTAGAACCGTGGGTTTGGAACCGACCTGACCCGGAACTGATAATTCATATAAATCTAGAACCGGAGACCTACCCATATATTTAAAAAGGTTTGGGTCCAAGGTTCTCGTGGGTCGGGTCCAAGGTTCCTGTGGGTTCGAACCACGAAATGCTCACCCCTATTTATTTCCACTTTTACTTCATAGTAATTACATAAAATCGTATTATTTAATTTCGAGTCGTTCCATTGTTTGCACTTTTAATTAATATACATGTTTTCATAAATTGAAATTATTAAAGGATCATTGATTTTATAAAATTTTCTTTAAATATTAATATTACTTTAAACCAATTTTAGGTTAAATCAAAAACCATAAAATCCCCAAAATTCTAGTCTGGAAACCCTAAGTGCCTAATCCTAGATAACTTAGACCTTAAGTTCGTTCCCTTACAAATTATTATTTATTCATCTAGGTTAATCCTTTGGGATATTCTAATCCAAACCTTGCGATTCGACATATTTCAAGTTATTACGCAAATGGTAAGTTTACATAGCCTCGTTTATGCAACTTTTATGCTTGAAACTTTATGCTTTTATGCTTGAGCAATTCTTCATATGTATCTAGTTGTAAATCTTTGATGCCACATGTCATAACAAAAACTTGTTAGACCTAAACTTAAACTTACAAAATCATTAGCTTTGGCCAAGCCGGCGATATACAATTATAGATCTATTGGCTTGACAACCCACCTAGATTCGTTGACCATTTCTATGGGGAGCGCCGGTGATTGTTTTCGTTCCAAAACTTTATAAGGAGAACCGTGGATGCGGGATGGACCTAAACTTTATAAGGAGAACCGTGGATGCGGGATGAACCTAAACTTTATAAGGAGAACCGTGGATGCGGGATGGACCTAAACTTTGTCGGAGGATTGATTATGTGCATACTATCATTCGTGTTTTTTTTTCACGTGTAGACTTTGATATACACTAGACATATGAATTGAAAAACTTTTGAAACATACAAACTTATTGCTATACTAGGTCTATGTTCTCACCAACTTTTAGTTGACCCCCCCCCCCATCTTTTCCAAACTTAATAGTTTCAACTTTATGAATCAACTTTATGTAATCAACTTTATGTAATCATTAATTTGTATGACAATTGTAAATGATTTAATTATATTCAACTTTTATTTAGTACCATGAGCTATTGAACAATCATCTCTATGTGACACCTCGATGTTTCCGCCATCGGTTGGGGTATTACAATTTGTTTCCAAAGCGAGCACTGGAACCAACACCTGATACTGTTGGAGCCGAGTGAATTCCGGGGGCGAAATTCCTTTCAACAGCGGGATGATGTAGCAACTGGAAAAAAAAATCTCTCTTTTCGTTCCTTCCTTCCGGTCTTGTGCAATTTTCAGGACGAAAATTCTTTCAACAGGGGGATGATGTGACACCCGGCAAACTCAGGTTACTAACTTTTGTCAAACTAGTAAGTCTACCTTAGCGAGTCATGCATACATTACACTTAACTGGGTCAGTTGAGTCATTTGGATGGTTTTGGGAATCATCGGGGGTTGTTATGATGGTTCTAGGAATCATCAGGAGTCGTTACGATGAACCAAGGGATCATCGGGGGGTCGGTCCATAACCATGTGTACAAGGATTGGCGATTTGTAGAATCGTCGGATTTAATGCACACACGCAAGTCTCGAGTACCGAGGATTGGTGAACGAATGTGAACGTGTTAGTTATCAAGTAATATGTATTTATGATCGTTATATAACTTTTTGGTATGAGAATACGTGCTTATATGTGTTAAAATAGTGTTTAACGCGTCGAAAACCCATATCAGACTACGGGGGCGAGTAGGCCCTTAGTCTCCACTTGCAGACCCTAGTCGTGTGTTTCGTCTTAAACGACTAGCAACAGTTATAAATACCATAGTTGACTTGTAAAACATCATTTGCGAAACCCTAACTCGCCCCAAACCTCCCTCACACTATACTTAACCTCTGGAACCCATTTTTTGTCCTAAAATCTACCTTTTCCAAGCTTTAACTGTCATTTCTAGCAAAATCTAAGGTGTTTTATTCATCCTAAGCTTTTATCACGTCGTTATTCTGATCCCTAAAGGTCCAGACCTGGTTTTATAAAGTTTGTGTCTTTGAAAAACAGTTTTAAAACAAGTCAAATCCTTTATATGGGTTCTATGTGAAGGATTCATGCAAAGAATGGTTTTTGATTATTAAAACATGAGGATTCTTATGTGTTTGATGTTTTGTTGGTATTAATAAGTTATAAGGATGATTATCTAGGATTTTGAAGGTTGTCTGATGTGTTTTGATGATAATATGCGTTTTGACCCGTTTGAGTGCATTAGGAGGATTTAGGATGTTTTGGGGTGATTTGATGATTGTATGATGTTAGGGTTTATGCTAGAATGATGTAGTAATAGTAGGATGATGATTTGTAACGTGATTATGTGATGAAATCTGATTATTTGCCATTCAGGGTAAGTTATGCATGCAGTTGGGGTGTTAGACTAATGATAAATTGGGGTTTTCATTTAGGATAAGTTGCTTGATGAATATGGATTGATGTTGGGTGTTTTTACATGTTTCAGATCTGATTTGGAGGGTTAAATGCGCGAAAAGAGGCACCTCTGTTACAAGGGCGACTAGCCTAGCTAGTCGCATGTGCTAGTCGCCTCTGGGAAGCCTGGTTGCCCCTCCAAGGGGGGCTACTCGCATTGCTAGTTGCCTGTTTGATGCCTAGTCGTGTGTTTTGATGCCTAGTCGTGTGTTTTGCTGTTGTAAGTGTATTTTGGGACCTCGAAACATGATTTGACACCTAGGAACATATTGTGAACCCCGTGACATGTCTAGAAACCTGATAACACATGTTCAGACTCGTATATGCAGTATGTGAACTGTATGTTAGACTTGGTGAACTGTTATGCGTATTAAGTACGTGTTTACATTATATGATTGCTTGGTTACTTGTATTTAGCTAACACGGGGGATGTCGGGTCTTGTCTTGTGTAGTCTGGATAACGTTCAAACATTTTTTCAAACGTACACGGTAATGGTCTGGCCATTCAGGGACTAGTTAACCTACGGGTTATTAGTCCGGATACTTATATACATCTTATGATAGATCGCTGGTATTAGGGACTATCATAGCATTGGTCTAATTGTTTTCAAAAAATGCAACTTAAGGTGAGTGTCGCAGCCCCACTTTTACTGATTTTACTTTCGAGGGATAAACATGCTACGTACTTTGGATTTATAAAGATCATGTTATACTATGGTTATCTTTTGTTTACTATACGGCGTTTCATCTTAAGTCCCAGTGGGAAAACCATGAATGTGCGGGGTACCACAACGAAGGAAATGTGGATAGATCTATTGGGCCTTACAAACCCCACTCGGGTAGGTTGGAGGCCGGACGGGTGCATATTGTCTCTAGCATCGGGCCTATCGAGGATAACGGTAGCCCAACAGTGGTACATGTCTAGTAATGTGTTCCCAATCGTAGTAGTATTCGTACTTGACGTCTAACTAACGTTGTTATAACATAGTAGTAACGAGAATGATCTTTAAAAGTTACGGAAACATTTTATAAAAACCTGTTAACTCACCAGCATTATATGTTGACATTTTTGGCATGTTTTCTCAGGTCCCTAAGGTAGTAGTTCATGGACTAGGCGCACGGAGTCTTACACGGCGTCTAGGGTTTAGTTGCATGCTTTTAAATAATTTCAGACTACGTTTACTTTATTTTGGGTTGTAATTATACTTCAGTTTCCGCTACTGGTTTATGTTATGAAACTTCGTGGTTATGGTTTACATATCTTTTACATATATTTGTCATTTATTGTGACTGTTGACTTGGATCCTGGTGACACACGCCTCGCGATAAGACCCGCACGTGGAATTTAAGGGTGTGACAAATTGGTATCAGAGTCAGGTTATAGTGAACTAGAACTGCATTTAGATAGAGCTGCAAACGAATTGAACTTTCAGCGAACAATTCATGAACTGTTCGACGGGAAGTTCGTTTGTGTTTGTTTGTTTTATTTTAGAAAACAAGTTTTATATGTAATAACAAACTTTGCATAATCATAATATATGCACACAATGACTTGTGAATTACTAAGGAAAATCTTTTGACAAACTAAATTATACAATTAAAGAAATATTTACATACCCAAGCTTATTATCATCTAAGAGCATTCTCTATCATCTCCACCAAATCCCTTTTATCAAATTACACTAAAAATGAAAAATATTCCAAAGGCTACTTCACCTCTACATAAATAATTTTTGAACACGATGACACTATGCCATCAATCAAATGTAACAGTTACACAAGGTTTTTCAACTCCCAACTGTTTTATTTTTTTTTTCTTCTACTCACACGCTTGCAACAAATAAATATTTAAAAAATACCCGTCTGACAAGAAACTCAAACTCAAATACGACGCCAACCTCACTTCTCGCCACACAAGCATCTCGCTGCCTGTAATGCGAAATAGGTGAGAATGATATCTGCGCCAGCACGCCTCAAACACATGAGTGATTCCAGCATTACTTTCTGCTCATCGATCATTTTTAGAACGCCCCCGGCTTTTATCATAGAGTACTCTCCCGAAACCTACAACACCAAAAACATAGGAAATAAAATATTAATGAATCGACTGTACAAATTGTAGAACATCATTTTTTAGTCTGATTTCAAGGGTTAAATGCATCAAATAAATAACCACCAATACTATTCCTTGCGACCATATCTTTGTTTTCACCCATAAAATATCAAATTGGTCAATGTCTAGAGTGGCAAATTGTGTCGGATTGGCAGATTACTAGGTTGAAGTTGATGAAATTGACCACACATAAAACCATGTAACCCGAACACAACCATGTAACATGTTTATCTAAATAGGTCACCTGGGTTGGCGGATTGCAAACAGGTTAAATGTATTTAGCTGGGATTGGCAGGTTGAACTTATGTATTATATGATTTTTGATTTATTCATTCAAATTTCAAACTATTAATGGGCCGTTAAATTAGTACAACCCAATGATGACCTCTTTACTGAAAACAACCAGTTTGTGATAGGTCGTATCATGAATTACCATCCCCAGTCAACATGAAGCGGTGGTAATATCAGTTTTGTATGGTTTGGCACCACTAGGTGAGAGTTAACAAAGTATGAGTTACCTTCAACCAGTTTTTTTTTTTTTTTTTTTTTTTTTTTTTTTTTTGAAGTTTGGGGGTTTTATGTAAGGAATAAAAGGATGATAACCTGAAAATGGATAGAAAATGGACTAAAATTATTAGATTTTTAACCCTATCTTTAACCCCCAAATTACCTATCCAAGAGGCTTATTTATTCATCTTTCCCAACGGGCATTTTAGGCAATTGTCAAAAATAAACCCAATATTAAGAAAATCATGTTAGAGAAACATATGTGGTGATAATACACAAATCCTAAACCTTGCTCTCTAGGGCTCTAACTCAGCCCGTTTGGGGTTGTATATGTGGTGATACACATATCACTTGATATGAACATTAGAACTAATGATTACCTGATATGCGGCAATTGGCAATGGAGAGTTATCACGGAGCAACCTAACGACATCCAAGTAAGGCAAGCCTGGTTTTACCTGTGACCAATCAGAGGTGATTACAATTTAAAATGTTGTTTCATCGGTAAAACAATAGAACTTTAAAAAAACAAACCACTGACCAGAAGGATGTCAGCCCCTTCAGACTCATCTGCACGCAATTCAATCAGGGCTTCTCTATAGTTTGCAGGGTTCATTTGGTAACTTTTGCACAAAAGCCACAATAAATACACTTTATTCCATCAAGTTTTCACATTATAAATCTAATAAACAAAGAAACACAGCAGTTACATACGTTTTCTTGTCTCCAAAACGGGGATTTGAGTCTAAAGCTTCTCGAAATGGACCGTAAAATGAGCTGGCGTATCTGTATGCAACAAAAACAGACATGTTTTGAGTAAAACAGCCAACTCAAAGGCAAATGATATAGGTAGAGATGGCAAAACACACGGAAGGGAAAGTGTTTGGATCAAAATAGTAAAAAATATTATACTTCTTTACAAATATCTATGGTGTCTAATATGATTACAAAATGTATTTTATTTCAACAATATCCAAATTTTTGAATAAATGATTTCGGAGATCTAATTCAACATGATATACACTTTGGACGACTTTCGAATCCGTTTGACCCGCCTCACCCATTCAACGAATCTTCTCAAAACATTCAACTTTTTTGGTCAAAACATAACCCAATTGATCCATGTATTAATAAATTGATTGAAACTGCCACCTCTATGGCCTTACATAGAGGTGTTAATTAGCATGTGTGCACTTTAAATAGCCTACATATTATAAAAAGTTAAGTGCAATTCAAAATGCTAGAAAAATAAAGATATGTTACACCACAATTCAAGGGAAACCATACTCTATTTGTGAGGAAGATTAGAAATTTACTTTGCAGTATAGGACATAATAGACACATGTTGGAAACCTTCAGCATCAAGGGCTGACCGAATTGCCCCTACACGACCATCCATCATGTCACTGGGACTTACAACATCTGCTCCAGCACGAGCCTATGAAAGAAAGCACATTGCCAAAACTTAACTTAGAAACACTCAGTAGATCATATCACAGATGAAAGTAAGCATATACCTGTGAAACAGCCTGTTTACATAACTGATGCACAGTCTCGTCATTCATTATAACTCCTGTATAATGTGGTAATACACATGAGCGCATTCATCGATGATTGACATACCTTCACTCTTTGGGATTTAAAGCTTTTAAAATAATAATCAAATTGCAATCGAGGAGAAATTTTCATCATTTTCTTCCAAAGATTTTTAATTTTCTTTTCCTTTGAACACATACACGACATGAATTGAAGCTTAAAGCATGAAACTTAGAAGACATAGAAGCAAGGGTATGCTAATTACCATCTTCTCTGACAATACCATCATGCCCATCCGAAGAATATGGATCTAGAGCAACATCAGTGTAAATAATCTGTCCATATAAACATTAGACCATTAAAATTTCACCAAAATTACTCAGCAAAATAGAATAAAATAAAATTAAAAAAAAAAAAAAGAATCAATGTACATTCTTACAAGATCGGGGTACTTGTCCTTGAGCAACCGGATAGTTCGAGGTACTAGTCCATCATCATTGTATGCTTCATCTCCGGTGGGAGTCTAAAAATTCAAAAACCCAATTATTTTAGACTTTTTGTGAGAGATACATTAAACTGAAATACAAACAACCACCTTTAATGCATCTGGCACTTTAGGGAAAAGCACAATACTGTTGACCCCAACATCACGAGCCTTGGCGACCTGAAACGTAGAATACGGCATCATTCATTTTATACATGTTTTGATTATTTTTTGTTAGGATACGTAAAGACGCAAACAAGTCTAATACTCTGCTGCAACCAATTCACTATGCAACTAACAATTCCTCTTACTCATTCTAGAAAGAAAAGTAACTTCACACTAAGGCATTATAAGTAATCTATCTATACATAAAAATGCTGAACCAAATTCGATAGCGGGTCATGATCCAACTACCGTGTTGCAATACTTGCAAAGAATTGGAGATTGTAAGTGAACAAAATATTGGATGAGAGACCATTGGTTATTTTCAAGAAAAAGAGGGATGAACTCATTATATGGATATTTTCCATTTTATCATGCAACTCACATAATCGATGTCCTTATTCAAACATGCGATAACAGAAGAAGAAAATTAATTTTTTTTTGGGATCAAAACTTTTGCATATATAGATAACAGGAAACCATCTCAGCACCAGTCTAATTCTTAAGGTTATCTAAAACAGTTAATCCAGTCATAAAATCAAAACAGATAGTAATGACCAGCAAATTATTACAAGGCAAACATGAAACTGAAATTTATTCTACTTAAAACCGTTTAATATCTACAAATCAGATATAGTAAACAGAGAAATATTTATATTTAGAACTAAAACAATAATGTTTAGAAATATCACCAATCCTATACACACAAGTCTTTAATTTTCCAACAAGAAAGCAAAGATAAAAGATAACAAACCTCTTCAACAAGCCCATGTCTCCATCCAAGCCTATAGCAACCAGGCATGGCCCCAATAGGTGTGTCCTCTTCACCTGCAAATCCAAAAAAGAATGAAAAACCCGCAAAATAAAATGAAGAGATAACAAACTCTTGGCAATGATTCGGACCTTCATGAATGAAAAGAGGATATACAAAATTTGCAGGGGACAAGCTTGTTTCCTGGAATGCAGATCTCAAGACTGGTGATCGACGGTTGCGACGTGGCCGACGCTTAATATCCTTCATAAACGAGCAGGCATAACATGTAAAGATCATGAAATGACACACATTATAACTTTTGTCTAACCTTGCATGAATACTTTAAAATGAGGAGGTGAAGTAGCCCCCATAGTAAATATTTCCAAGAAAATGTATTGTTGACCGATGAATATAAAACAAATAGTGAGAAAAGTCTTCAGAAGTTCAAATTCAATCAAAGTACATTATTGAGATGAGGACAGCCAACTTATCCAGAAATATTTTCAGAATACAGCAAGGTTAAGCTAGCTTTTCATCAGTCCTTGCACACTGCTACACTAGGCCACTAGCATTTTAATTTAGTGATACTATAGTATGCTCACATAAACAGTTTGCATTGGGGGCGTCCAACACAGGTAAGCGATGCTAATAATGTGGGTGAATAAACTCATTTTATACACAAACAACATTTCTCCTAACATGATTAAGTTAGTGTTATATGAACTGCATAAATTAAAGAAAGTTGATAGCTGGCCACAAAGTATGTGATTTCTGCCACATAAAGCAGCAAATAGCAAGCTACTTAGTTCCACCTCAACTGAGGACAGTTTTTTTGACAATAGTAAGAAATCAGAGCTATAGAAAAACTTGATGCGAAGGGAATAGGACATGTACTTTTTTGCATGATGATTGATGAAAGCTACCGGTATACGTAACATAATGAATTGTTCTTTGCAAAAGTTTACATATTGACAAAATTGTCTTAAGCATAAGGTCTTGCAAAAATGTTAAAACCTTATAAACTGGCCAGATAAGGAGAATAAAAGCAGAAGTCTGTGAAAATGAATTAAGGTGAGAACGCTTACAGCTGAAGAAACCACGGGAGTTCCTGCAGGAGATGCGGGAATGGGGGGCACCGGAGGCGCTTCAGGGATGTTTCCAGCAACAACAGCAGCTTCACATTCTGCATCAGTCATACCCAACTTTTTGATGGGTCCATCATTTGTGGAAGCCTTCACTACAAACATACGCCTATGTGGCAAACTAGATATTGATGGTCGAATTGGAAGAACATTAACATTGAATTTTCCATGGCTTAGGCAATCTAGACCCTTGATTGTTCCAACATTCAATGGCATATTCACAATAGTAGAAGCCATAACTATGAATTCTGCGACAAAGAAATTTAAGAAAAAAAATAGGAGATAAATTTTACAAGAAATCCTTAGTACTGAATTACAATCTGACACACTTAACTTTAACCTCTATGTTCCCTCAAAAAAGAATAGAAGTGTGCAAAATCTTTATGTCGGAAGCAAAGCTACCTCTATTAAGCACACAACATCATCCAATAGCTTGAGGGGTAGACAACACAGAAGATGTAGAGAAGACAACATAAAATAAGAGTCTTAACCTGTTTATCATCTAAATGTTTTGCGTCATACTTAAATAATTGAAAACTTGGCTATTAAATTCTTTAATCATCTTTTTGGTCTAATAGATTTTTAGAAAAGATTTTGGAAAATTCTTTATTTAAACCATAGCATGGAAACTCTGATACCATATAGGGTATGTTTGGCAAAACTAGATGGTGGCTGGTATTTATGTCATTTACTCATAAAAAGCTTGTAGCTAGTAGGAGATTTTTCTTAAACGCTAGTACTAGTAGCGTTCCAATATAGAGCTTTTTCTCTTAACCTAAAAGCTTCAAGCTCCTTACTTTTATTGAGTAGGAGCTTTTTCTTAAAAGCTTGAAGCTCATAAAAGCTCTTAAAAGCTCCTTACCTAACATACCCATAATTTCAAATGGATTCGATGGATTTCATTGATGCACAATAGTGACTATAAAAATAATACAAGAGACTAATATATAAATCCCATAAAATCAGGGATGGAAAAAGGAAACAGATAATATACTTAATTTACGATATACACACAGTAAATCACAATTAAGACCATAACTAATGGTTGATGCCCCTTAAGGGGCATTTTCGGCCACATCATTATCATAAAGGCCCATCAAAAAAATGTGTAATGGTTAAAGCCACTTAATGCCCTTTTTAGTTATTACTTTCCATATTTTTTATCTTATTTGGGCATTATGCTAGAAATGCCCCTCCCTCTTCATGCCCATAGAATGCCTAAGGGGACGGTGTTGGGGCATTATCATGCTTATTCATGCCCCTATAATATCCATTACGCATGGTCTAATAGGGTGGATATTCATCCACCAATAAAATATTCCAGATTTCCATCCAACAAGAAACATGGTCAAAGACATATGCTCGCTTTCAAATGAGATCAAATCATCAAAGATCCAAACCAGCTCAGCTATTCATGATCTATGATTAACACACACACACACAAAAAACAAAAAAAAACATGACAATTTCTTAGAACGAATAGATTTAGCGATATAAGACAGATTAAGCGTTTTTGTTAAACACTAGATTAAATTATGCAAAAATCAAGAAAAATGAAAATAGAGATACTTCAATAACTACATGGTTTGTTGTTTGGAGAAAATAACAGTAACAATCCTACCTATAGGCTATAGGATGAAGTATCCATTTAGATTAGTTTCAAACTCAGGCACTTAGTTGCTTTCAACTTCTCAGTTCTAGTGATTGTTTACTAAGCATTGTTTACTTTAATCATTGAACATTTCCCCATCTCCATGCATAGTAACTACAAAACTAGTGAGTGTTCCAAACATCGCTAATCATTTGCTGCGGTTTCCATACACACACCGAGGAAACTTACCTTTCTCATTAATAGTTTACAACAAAAATTCCATCCAGGAACAATTACATGTTCATGTATTTCTTAGTTCTTACCTGCTTTTCAACATATATACTACGCATACTCAACCAAGAAAATTGATAACTAATTTCCTAATGTCAATTTTCTTTTCAGAAAAAGATAGTGGGGCAACTTTACTGATAAAATACCTAGCAGTATGCTTCAATGCCAAGAGATCACAAAGAACCCTATAAACCTAACTAAACACTTGGGCACATAGCCACATACTAATAAACCCTAGTGTAATAATACAATCGAATACTCCCCCGAAGTCAAAGCGTAACTCTGGAAAACAAAGAAACCTAACTAAGCCTGTGAGCTCATACTAATAAACCCTAGTTTGATAATACAATCCCGTATAGTCTAGATAACGAAATGTTGTTCATGGACTGCTAAACACGAACAGTTTGATAAATCACAGGGTGTTGTTATCTGACTTTTCGAAGTAGTATTTTTTTTTATTTTTATTTTGTTTAGCAAGCAAAATAATTTCATTACCAAGACAAAACAAGTTACATTTAGTAGTATTGTAACTTGGAGTCGCAAACCGCAATAATTAGCTTCTACTGTTTGTTAAGCTAACCTACTTCTGCAGCCAATTAATATAGACCTCATCGTCTCAAATAATAAATTTCTGAATGATCATTTTCCTACTACCTGTAACATGATTAATCATCAAAATACCCTCTTATTTATACATTTCTTCTTTAAACAATCAAAATTGACCAAAATAAACAACTTAAACTACAGAATTTGCAATTGATAACTGAAAACCTAAAAGGGATACATACACTGACTCAACATTAGACCAAAATTACACATAAAAAACAATAAATGGACATAAATGTTTAATACCTGAACTGACGGAGAATTAAATAAATACACGAGTAGAGAGGTAGGAGCTCTGGAGATGGAGACGACGGAGAGATTGTTAGGTAGGGATGATGGATGATGAAGCTTGGGTTTCTGATCGTTTTAGATCAGATTTTGTTTATATCTTCTTCTAATTATTATGTTTTTTACTATTAAACTTATGTGACACTAAACTTTTTATTTTTACATATTTACACTTTATCTTCAACTTATCTTCAATTTCATCACTAACCGACAATATGATGTTGGGTTAGCGGGTTGAATTGTTCGGGACGAACATGACTCGTATATTTTATTTGTGTCAATAATATTGACTATAAGTAGCTTGTGCTTAAAATTGTTTGACGGTAGCGTAATTTGTTTAACTTATTTATCTACACATGTTAAATGGGTTGGCGGGTAATAATTAAGTTGTAAAAGGGTTAATCATGATGGTTGATTGTAAAAAAAAATGGGTTAAAACGGGTCATAAATGGCCTTTCAAGTTGACTTGTTTGATTAAATAGGTGGCGGGTTTATCTGTTCAATTAAATAGGTGAACAAGTCAACATGAACACGTCCTTTTACTATAGCTATAAGATATGACAACCCAAAATCTTATAATTTTTGTGTGGTGTCCATATTGTATATCTCTTGTTTTTTACCCCAAACTCAAATGCTACTAAACTTTTTTATATTACAAAATTTACGCTACACCTTTAACTTTTTTCCAATTTCATCACCAACCAATCACTCGATGTTTTGTGGAGGGTTGACAAGTTAGCTTGTTCGAGCCAAACATTTCTCGATTTTTATTTGTGTCAAAACATCAGCCTAACGTGTTCGCACTTAAAATCATGTAATTCAAATACGAGACGTTTAACTTATTTTCTAAACTTGTCAAACGGGTTGGTGGGAATTAATCAAGTTATAAACTTGTAAATCATTGGGGTGGTGGCCCAATAGTAGAAGCAAAGCTTCTAAGAACACCTAAAGGGGAGGTCATGGGTTCAAGTCCCACATGGAGTGAAATTTGTCGTTCAAAAAAAAATAAAAAAAAAATAAACTTGTAAATCAAGATGGTGGGTTGTGAAAATAATTGGTTTAAACGGGTTAGATAAGTCAAGCTGAACATATCCCTTTTCTATAAAGTGATCAGCCCTAGCACGACATGTTTCATATACGGAATAAATATGACAACTTAAAAACTTGTTAATTTTGTGTTGTATTTTGGTCAGATTAGAATTTGTCACCCCTAATCTCAACAGATTCTACATTTGTGTTCACCATGGACTAGAACAATTAACCACTTAGAGATGACCACAATTATGTACACAATGTAATATCAATAAGCTACGAGTAGTTTGGTTTTTGCTATTCAGTTGATTCAATAAGATTTTAACTGTTCGGTTTTTCAATTCACCAGCCACAAGTAGAGTGATTCAGCCCTATGTAAATCCCTTAAGCTTGTACAAGGCTTACATTACTAGATTTTAGTTAAGTATTTATTGTTATAGATTCGTTTTCTTTATGTTGATAAAACAGCATGTACTTACACCAATATGTATCATATTTTAGGGACCGCTTACACTTAAAACAAAAATTCACCAAACACGTGATTTATATTGTTGATTTGTGATGGATAGTATCGAAGACCCTCTCAGCCATGGGTCTAGGTCTTCCCATCCATGAAGCCTTTTCTAAATATAATTTAGTATATGCCAACACAACCATGTTATTGACCTATCTTAGAATGTCACCATGAGATGAGGAGGATGTAATCCACATGAAGAATACCTTATTATTATTCAATTTAATCTTGTTACCTCTTTCTTGTTTTTCTCACCAGTTTATTTGCTTTAGAGTATTCACATTTGGGTCTCTATCTTTTGCTTCATCTCTAAAATTCGAAGATTTCTTATATTTTCAACTCCATATCTATCTCCAATTTTTAGAGTTTTTATAAATAGTAATTCTCAAAATACAGAGATCCACGATTCATCATCTCATAAATGCTTGTGAGCAGGGCCGGCCCTTAAGGGGTGCGGGGAGGACTCCCGGCCCTGACCCAATTTCTCGGGGACACATTGACCTTCCAGCAATCCAAGTTTTCTTAACAGTGATGTCCTTAATTTGAGGGAGTTTTGTATGTTTGAGCTCCAAAATTGTTAATTAAGTATTAATCAAATTGAAGGGTAGTTTATATAAAATAGATAGTAAAGAAATGTTAAGAGATGCTAAGAATTAAAGAAGAAAATGAAATGGTTTGAGAAAAAAAAATATTACAGGTTTATTAATGAGTGTAGGACTAGAGAGGATGAAAAAGATGAAATGAAGATAGCTCATACTTAGTTGTTTTTTTGTTTTTTACCAGTTGGTTTTGACTTCCTTTTTAACTTTTATTTTTGTTATGAAACAATTTTTTTTTAATTTTCAAACTTTCACCCATTTATATTTTCATATTTTGTAGGATTTGAACTCCTGACCTTCCCCAATAGGTTTGTTCCCTTTACCGTTAGACTACAACCTAAGTAGGAAATAAAATTTGATCCATCAATTTGATATTTACTTTATTCGTAGTTTGAAAAAATAATTTATATTATTTATTTCGTTAAGGCCTAAAGCTAAGACTAATGGGTACAATTTTTACAGCTCGTATCGGGCACCTAAATTTTCAGGGGCGGCCAAAAGAAAAATAAACAAATGTTTGTTAATGAAATAGATTGGAAAATAAGATGCGGTATAGCGATAGAGTTTCTAATCATGATCATGTTCACTAATCATGTGTAAGTAACATTTATATTTTTCATGCTCAACTATGCAACAGAGGTCTTGTTGGCAAAATCCACTTTATACAACTCCATCTCGACTGCAAGTTTCGCTATTAATATATGCTTGTATGTATTTATGTCATCACTTTACTCATTCAAGCATATATTCATAATACTAGCTGATTATCCCGGGAGGGTCTCGGGGTTGAAAAATCTAATTTTACGTGATAACCTATTGCAAATGGCTCAAGTTAACTAACCACAAAATCTCTAAATCATTGCATGTTCATAGTATTTTAATCAGTAATAACTCATATTCCCTAATCTAAAACCTAATCAGCAATCATCTAAAGAATTACTTATGTAAGCTGCAACTATTAAAAAACTTATCACATCTCTCTAATTTCTAACATTCTAATGACTCTTATAATTCCTAACCTAATCAACTAAACAAACACTTAAGTTGGAAGTTGTAATAATTGCATCTCATTATGCCACGTGGCATAATCAAGAGATGGTTGAGGCCACCATTGAACGCCACGTCAACAACTATCAATTCTTTCCGGGAGCGTTCCGGAGTTGAAAAATATAACCATTCTAATAATACTAATACTAATACTAATAGTAATAATTATTACTCTTGTAATTAAATAATTAAAAAAATAACCTTGCTATAAGGTGACACCATGTGTTGCAGTGTTGCGCGATTCTTTCTCCTAACTTCTCTTGATGAAGTATACCTAGTGAAATTCCAATGATAACATGGCGATTGGGCTGATTTTCAACATCGTAGATAAGAACCTGGTTTAAAAGAAAAAACATGATTAATGAATAACATGAACACTTTGTGTGTTTTTTTCCTGTATGAACGAAACCCCACAAAAAATAGTCGATTTTTCTCCGTTTTTTATATAGGACTATGGTACTCGTTGGAAAGATAATAAAACACTCGTTAATTTGGTGTAATTTTTTTCTTTAAAAAAATCTCGTATATAAAAGATATAAACGTTTAAAAATTATGTGAGGAAACATGAGAGAGAAAATTTTAAATTTATTTTTAAATTCTTTTTTTCCTAAAATAACTCAATTTAATTTAGGGTTTTATGTTTATTTTTTTCTTTTTAATTAAAAAAAGAAATGCCAATGATCTCCAGCCCAGCTGGCTTGAGGTAGGGTGGGTTTTCCCTTAGGGGTTTCCATCCTGGGGGTAGGTCACAAGTTCGATTCATGCACACCACAAAAAAATTCCCCGTGATGGTTTGAGCTTAGGCAAGGAGGACACCAGTGTGTGGGTAGGGATTCGAACTTGAGATCACTAGGTTAGGGTTGTACAAGGATTTCCACTGAACTAAGCCTTTCAAAAAAAAATTAAAAAAGGAAATAGTTCAAAAACACTAAAATATTTCAATTATGATGCCACGTGACACTTTCAAGGGAAGGTTGAGGCCTCCATTGCACGTTACGTCAGCATATCCGTTTTCTTTTATATATATAGATAGATACAAAAGATATTGTATTTTAGATGATGAACAACTTAAACTTTATGATGAACTTTCATCGATGAACATATAAAAACCGATCAAAGCCTAATGATGATTGAGATCGAAGCATGAGACCGAAAGTTGCTCACCCTAACATTTTGGACCCTGGTTACCAAATCTTCAAAAGTCATTGGGCCACCTACCGTAGCCCAATATTCATGTACCTATAGATAGCATACAGAAAATTTTAGTTGACAAGGAATTATAAAATTAACTATTATTATAGCTATATAAATAAGCCAATCACAACTGTAGATAAATTTGGTTGTGATGGTTAAGTTAATTTTTTTCTCTTAACTAGTTATGATTAGCTGACTATATTAAGCCGAGCTTTAACGAGTCTGAGCCCGAGTTCGAGCTTGAAATGTGACTCGTTTAGTTATCGAGCCCGAGCTTAAGCCTTACATACAAAGCTCGTTTAGGCTCGCGAGCCCAAACAAATGTTACATATATTTTTGAGTTAATTGCCAATTTAGTCCCTGAGGTTTGTCAAAAATTGTCACTTTCATCCAAATCTTTTTTTTTGTCAATTTAGTCCATGTGGTTTCATTTTTTGTCATTTTAATCCTTGAGGTTTGTCCAAAATTGTCACTTTCATCCAAATCTTGTTAGTCCATAGGGACTAAAATGACAAAAAAATGAAACCACAGGGACTAAATTAGCCCAAAATTTTTTTTGGATAAAAGTGACAATTTTTAACAAACCTCAGTGACTAAATTGACATTTAACTCTATTTTTTTATATATGCGATTTTGTTCTCTAAACATGTTCAATTTTAATTAATAATATTGGTGAGTCGAGCTCGAGCCGAGCTTTTGCTCTTTTAAGCTATTGAAACGAGCTCAGGCCGAGTTTTAGGTCGTTTAAAATTATCAACATGTAGATTTTATTTATTATCTATGTATATTTAAAAATAAAAAGGTTTCTTTTTTAATTATTTTCTAAAGTGGGTTTTGTAAAACATAGTTTATTTATATATTCTTATAGACCAAATACATGATTAAAACAATAGTTATTCAATGTATTGGATTTATCTAATGAAGTTAGGAGTGAGAAACAAATAGATCTTTAAAAACACTAGTTTGGTAAATATTTTTCTAACAACACCATTAAACTAAATACTTTTTCCACCAACACCAATATAGGAAAAAACTCTATATTAAGTTGGTAAAACATCAAAAATCATGTGAGCTAGTTAAGAAAGTAAAATTATTGTTGCTATAAATGAATTTATATAAAACTTTAAAATACTAACAAGACAAAAGAAAATGAATTGTAAGTTGACAAAACATCATCATAAATAATAGCTGTAAAAAGAGAAGAAATCGTGTTGACATTTTAGTTTCAAACCAAATATGTGAAGTAAAAAACAAGGATAACTTTATCCAAATTTAGAATTAGTACATGCAGATGTCGGTGGACGGTAAACATTTAAAGAGAAAGTTACTGCCTAGGGTAAAGATTCGCATAATATTTTATGGCTTTGTCTATTTCGACACCCTTAAATTCTATTTTGATATTAATTTGTTTTCTTTTAATCTACTTATGATTAGCTGACTATATTAAGTTGGTAAAACATCAAAAATTATGTGAGCTAATTAAGAAAGTAAAATTATTGTTGCTATAAACGAAAAGACAAAAGAAAATGAATTGTAAGTTGACAAAACATCATCATAAATAATAGTTGTAAAACGAAATAAAAGAGAAAAAAAAAACGTGTTGACATTTTAATTTCAAACCAAATATGTTTTCTTGGTTGCCAACTTTCATTAAAACAAAACAAACAACGGCCTATCTCTAAGGCGGAGATAGCCACAAACAAAGTCAATTACTTAACATCAAAATTAAACGATTGCCACCCTTTCCCACTCACATTCTCACCCTTTCCCCTACTATTAAACCAAAGGAAACCGAGGAACTTAACATCTGAAATCACTTGAGTTATCGTCACATTAGTTGCCTTGAAAATCTTCTCGTTTCTAGCCTTCCAAATTTGCCAAAGCGTTAACACCAAGATACCACAAATAATCTCCTTCTTTGGCTGCGAGTAACCCGACTCCTGAATCGAAAACAGGAAGATCGGAGGAATATGACACCAACGAGCGATCCCACTCCACACCCCATCAGCGAAGCAACATTCAGTAAAAAGATGATTGACCGTTTCTTCTACTCCTTCGCATAAGACACAAACAAAATCGCTCACATGAATATTCCTTCTTCTAAGAGCGTCCTTCGTAGGTATCCGATTTAAGCACGCTCTCCAAATAAATAAATTGCACTTAGCGGGCAGCCATTTAACCCAGCGAAACACATTAATTTGCTCCGTAGGAAGCTGATTACTGACCCATATTTTTTGTGTCCTGCACCGAACTGTTCTGCAACAAATTTGAGTTCCAAATCCACGAATCTGAGTAATAATGCAACTCTATTCCAGCAGCCAGCCGAACACACTCAATCAGATCAGAAATTTCCTGTGTCGACTCTGGATACCTCTTCCAATCCCACGACATAACACCCGTTCTCCCATTAAAACGATTCTATCCGCTACCACACACCACTTATTTTTTTCAAGACGAAATAAATCCGGAAATAGAGTTCTCAATGGAGTCCGATTTATCCACGGGTGTATCCAAAATTTAATCTCCTTACCATATCCCACTCTCCCCTGAATCAAGCTACTGAAAGATGACCCATTAACAATAAGGCGATCACCCCTATTAACAATTTTTCCCCAAACTCCTCTAACGTTTTTATTACAGGGAACCGAATTCCAACTTCGATTCGACCCATGAATCGCTTCTATAACTTTCCTCCACAAAGCAACACCTTCCATTCTAAATCGCCAAATCCATTTAAGTAAGAGGGCATTATTACTAACCTCCAATTTGGTCAACCCAAGGCCCCCATATTTTTTAGGTCGAGTAACAATCTCCCACCCAACCCAATGAACTTTATTAGAGTCCTCATTCCCACCCCAAAGAAACTTCCGAATCAACTTCTCAAGTTTAGTTATAACCGCAACTGGGGCCTTGAACAACGAAAAGTAATACGCCGGAAGGCTCTCCAGAACCGATTTAATCAAAATGACTCTACCACCCATAGAAAGCGTCCTAGATTTCCAGTTTGAAAGCCTCTTATTGAACACTTCCACAACCGGATCCCAGTTATTAATTCTACCCTAATTGGCTCCTACTTAAATCTCAAGGTACTTAAAAGGAACCTCGCCCAGACAACACCCCAACTCCCCGGTCACAAGTAAAAAATACGCAATATTCTTTTAAGAATCTTGAAATTAGAATCCGACCACTCTCTCATTATCATAGCATCATCCGCATACAACAAATGAGAAAGGCACGACCCATTATTAGGAAGTTTAACCCCCTTGAATACCACGCCATCACAAGACTTTTTAACTAAACCCGAAAGAGCTTCCATAACCATAATAAATAAAAAAGGGGAGATATGATCACCTTGCCGCATGCCTTTTCCACAAGAAAGTTCAATAGTGGGAGCGCCATTAACAAGAACTGATGATTTAGCCGAGGATAGCACCCCAAAATTCCATTTACACCATGTCTCAGGGAAGTTCATTTGTCGCATAACCATCATCAAAAAACCCCAATTAACATTGTCGTAGGCCTTTTCAAAATCGATTTTAAGCATAAAAAATTGTTTACCACTTTGCCTAGCCCACGCCAATACCTCGCTAACAATTAAAGGCCCATCAAGAATATATCTTCCCGCAATGAACGCCGATTGGGTCTCATGAATCATCGAATTCATCACTTTCTTCAATCTATTTGCTAGACCTTTAGATAAAACTTTACTGACAATCCCAATCAAATTAATCGGCCGGTAATCCCTCAAAGTATCCGGATCATTCACTTTGGGGATTAATGTAATGAACGAAGATCCTGCTCTACGACTAATTTGACCGCTTTCAAAAAAACTCCTGGAAAATAGCATTAAAATCATTCACAAATAAGGACCAGAATTTTTTGACAAACCGGAAATTAAAGCCATTCGGGCCTGGAGCTTTATCACTCCCACAACTGAACATGACTTCTTTGATTTCCAATTCCGAGAACGGGACCACAAGTCATAACACATAAGCTTCGGGCGGTTAACCATCTCCTCTTTAAACTTATCCCGAAAGAAAACCAAAACCTCTTTTTTAATAAAGCTCGGACGCGTTTCCCAAACTCCATTGATCGTTAGCCCAGGAATACCATTGCTCGCCTTCCGGCTATTGATAAAACCGTGAAAAAACGATGTATTCTTATATCCCTCCTTCGCCCATTTAACCCAGGATTTCCGTTTCAAATCCTTAAGTTCCAAAAATTCAATAACCTTCAACCGATTAGAGCCCTCCTCAAATACCCAATTTTCTTCTTCGGACAAATCACGACTATCCAAACAAACTTCCAAATCGCATAAGTCTTTCTTCAAACATGACACTTCCTCTGCTTCTTTATTTTTTATATCTTTCATCCAGTGCTGCAATGAACATTTGATTCTTTTAAGTTTCTCCATAAATCTTAAATCCGGTTTTAATTCCGAGTCTTGTTCAACCACCAGCGCCTTTGACACAATCTCTTCAATACCATCCCTATTGAGCCAAGAGTTAAAGAAGCGAGATGGCTTTGCTCCAAAATTAAGAGATACCATCTTCAAAACTAACGGACAATGATCGGAATGTTGTCTTGGTAGCGCCCGATACTCCGCATTAGGCCAACTATTAAATAAACTTGACGACACAAAAATGCGGTCAATACAACTTAATTTCGTCCTAAAAAAAGCCTTAACTTCCGATTACGGAGATTATACTCATATAAACCCATATCGTCTATAAATTCGTTGAACTCCGAAGACGCCACAACCTTAAACTTCGAGTTCCTTCTTTCTTCACGGTTCCTAACACAATTGAAGTCCCCTCCTAAAATCCAGAAACTATCATCTATACTAACCGATGCTCTTAAAGCGTTCCACACCCGTCTCTTATCTTCTAACTTCTGCGGCACATATACGTTAACATAAGAAACTTTCTTACCACAATCCTTTAACTCGCCTGAGACAATCAAAAAGTTATCGTTCTTCACAACACTCGCATTACCAAGAACCTTAGGATCCCACATAGAAATGAGTCCTCCTGACCGACCCGCTGATGGCACCCAATCAAAATGAAACTCAGCATTACCCCTAAAACTTCCCAAGTTTAAACTATCAATATAGCTGTAACACCCCAACCGATGGCGGAAACATTGAGGTGCCACGTAGAGATGATTTGCTTAATAGCTCATGGTACTAAATGAAAGTTGAATAATATTAAACGATTTACAATTTGTCTTACAAGGTAAGATTACAAAAGCTTGATTAATATAAACTAGGTCCAAAGCTCCTATGTGTTCCAAGATTTGTATGACTTCCAATAGCAAATAAAACCTTAAACATGTTAAGTTGGAAAGATGGAGGGTCAACTATAAATAGTTGGTGAGAATACATAGGTTTTGCATTTAATTGAAAACAATGTGTTGTATAGCAATCACAGTTGAGATATATTAATGAATAATGTAAGAATATGAGTCCAACATGTAACAATGCGTCTTTTGTACAATCAAACCTTGTGTCGACTGAGACCTAACTCGCAAGTTAGTAAAAGTGTAACTGCTTTCAATCATCCCTGAATTTATGCGGGGGGATCGGTTTGTCAGACCTATAGCGCTATAATCTAAACAGGCGGCTTGATCAATGTTAATGGTTGTATTGTGTCTTTTTGTTACAAGTCAAAATGAATCAACACGTTTCAACATAATGAGAATGAGTATTTGCTATTGTATCAAAAATGTTTAAACACGTTTCACCCCAAAAATATAAAATAGTAAAAAGGTGCTATGTAAACTCACCTTAGCAAAAGTGTTGAATCTTTGAAATACTCTAAATGTGGCCCAAACGTTCCCAAGTATTACCCTATGTTCAAGGCAATAACATAAGTGTTGGGAAAACTTAAAAGTCTAAGTTTTCTAGTCTAAATGTATTCTAGGGTTCCTAATTTGGGGATTGACGATTGTTTAATAATTAATTTAAAATAATTGTTAATTAGATAATAAGTAACGAAGAAATTAAGAATATAAATAAATAAAAGGATTTTTGTAAAATCTTAATCAAGGGTGGTTGTACTAAAATATTATAGTGTGAAAATAATTTTTATAAAATTATTTTCGTAATTAAAGTGTATATAATAAATTATAACATATTAATCAAAACATGGTAATCATATTTAAAAATAATAAATTTCATAAATTTTAGGTTATAAAATTATATTTCTAATCTAGATTAATAAAAATAATTTATGCAAAATTTTGGTGCAAAAATGATGGAAAATGAATTTATTATGATAAAAATTAAATAAATTGATTAAAAATAATTAATTAATCTTTTTCCAAAAATAAAATTTATTTTTATAAAGGTTATTAGTTTATAAGTCTGAAATAATTTTTGTCGAATTTTATAGAACTGTTTAGTTGTATTTCTAGAATTTTGAATTTATTTATAAATAAACTTGTAATAATTAATATATATATATATATTAGAGTTAAATGCCAATTTCGTCCCTGAGTTTGGTCCAGTTTGCCACTTCAGTACAAAAAAGTTTTTTTTTGCAATTCCTTACCTAAGGTTTGGATTTTTTTGCCAAATTCGTCTTTTTCACTAACCCAGTTAAAAAAAGCTCGTTAATGTCAGGGGTAGTGTTGTCTTTTTCCCACTTTAATGAAGGACACTATTGTCATTTGATAGCCTATGATAATTTTAAATAAATAAAAAAAACCCAGTCATCTTCGTCTTCCCCTATTTAAAGGGTTTAAAACCCTAAAACACATCACACCTTCAAGTAAACAATCAAACTAACAATTCGTCTCTGAAATCATGGTGATGTGCTCATGTGGATCAACAACCGTCCTCAAAATCTCATGGACAGCTCATAATCCAGGTCGTAGGTTCTATTATTGCATAAATGGGTGTGGGTTTGTTGATTGGGCTGAACCCCCTATGTGTACAAACCCTACTGTGCTAGTCCCTGCTCTGTTGGACACAATACGTCGGCATGAAGACAATGTTAGGAGGATGTTTGCCAAGAAAGCAGAAGCTGATCATCTGTTGAAGAAAATGTCGAAGCAAAACAGGATGTTGAAACTAGGTCTAGGGTTTTCATGGATGATGTTTGTGCTGACTATATGAAGCAGTAATGTAGGGTTTGGATATGTGGTTGATGGGTTTTGATTGTGGTTGTAGGTTAATGTATTAGAATGGTATGGTTTGTAGGTTAATGATGTAGTAAGATGATGATGGGTCTGTAATGAATTATGTAATTGTAATCTTTTGGTGAAGATGGAATGAAGTTAATGTTTTGGTAACATTTGTGTGTAAGTGTTTTGAACTTGAATGTTGAATGACTAACTGTTGAATGTTGACCCATTAAGGCAAACAACAAAACATAAAATCTGACAATGACATGTAACCATAAAATCTGACAAGAACATAACATTTAACAACCATAACATTTAACCAACAAGCCAAATTAAATACCAAAGTTGGAACATGTCTTAAACAACTAACAGCAAACCAAAAGATCAAGTTTTCAGACAAATTACATACCCAAAAGACATAAAATTAGTAAACAGTTTGACACTAGTACATGCCAACTGACCCAAAACATAACATAAACTACTTAACAAGTTGTGAAGCTGTGATCTTCACCCTTCAACCTGCATTTCCAGCCTCCCCTGATCCAACAACTCCTGTACCCCCACCTTGTGATCCAGCTACCCTTCCACAGGTCCTCTTGTTGTGTCCCTTTTGTTTGCACTTGTTACAGGTTAAAGAATTACCCTTTCTTGGTAGTTTCCCAGTAGGTGTGATTGATTGGGTCATATTTTGAACTTCCACCTCAGATGGTCCCTCCTTAGGTTTCCTGGTCTTCTTCTGACTTGCTGATTGGCTAGCCTCTAAAACCTCCTCTGCAGACTTCTTTCTCTTTTTCTTGGGTCTACCAATCTGGACATGATATTTAGGTGGAAGCAATGTCGTTGGACACTTTGAAGTTGGCCACATATCCATGCCATTGATAGGGTCTACTGTGTATGCATACACCTTCTTCCATGTATCTATAGAGTAAGCTTTATCCACCCATCTTTCAGGAATACCATCACCTTGACCATGCAAGGCCCTGTTCCAAATACATGCTACTGCATGCCTATAAGGCATGCCAGTAAGCTCCCATTTGTTGCAGGAACAAGACCTCTCATCTAGATTAACAGTCCTTTGGTCTTGATGGTCATTGTAATGTGTGCTCACTTGATACTTTGTACCTCCATTCCAAATGACTGTATACTGTGAAGCCTCATCCTTGATTGTTGCAAATGCAGTTTCTGCTGCAGGTGTTAATGGACCATTACACCATGCATACAAAGCTTGATCTTTCTCCTGAACTGCCTTCATTGCCTTCTCAAAAGCTTGTGGTGTTGTTGCAGCAGCACATCCCCATAACAACTTTTTGTACACATCACCTCTCCACCTTGGCTTCATGTTTTCATGTATATGTCTGAAGCAAAACCTATGCTCAGACATTGGAAACACCTTACTGATAGCAGGAATGATACCCTGAATTTGAACACAAAAGTGAAGTTGCTGCTAGAATCCAAATCCAAATCATCACCCAATAATTCTAAAAACCATGTCCATGTAACAGTTGTCTCAGCCTCAACCAGTGCATATGCAACTGGGTAAATTCCATTGTTTGCATCCACTCCTACAGCTGTTAAGATCTAACCAAGAAATGGCCCTTTCAAAAAACATCCATCAAGCCCTAGTATTGGTCTCCCTCCTGCCTTAAATCCATCTTTCAATGCACCTAGACAAATGTACATCCTCCTAAACTGTCTTGTTGGACTGCTAGGATTACATAATGGTTCAACATCAATCTTCACTGTAGAGCCTGGGTTAGATCTCAGCAGCTCTTCACCATTTTCCCTCAGCATGCCATATTGAGACCAAAAGCGCCCTGAATCTTCTTAATGGCCATTGTCTTAACCCTAAACACTTGATTAATAGTCACCTGAACCTGATATTGTTGCTGCAACTCAGACTGTAAAGCAGTTAGTGGGATAGCAGGGTTGTATTCAACCTTCTGAAGTATTTGCTTTTCCAGTCAACTCACAGTGCACAAGTTAACAGCCCTTGTTTGTAGACAAGTATGCTCATTAAGATAAGTTTTCATAGTCCAAGTCCCCTCTCCACCAACGTTTGATACATGTAAAGACCATGGGCAAGTGGGAGGAGGAATCTTCTTTTTAGGTTTAGGGTTTGTTTTTTTGTTTCCAGAAATTCCCTTACTTGTCCCACTTTCACCTTTACTCTTGTTGGCCCCACCATCCAATTTAGATCTTGAATGTCTCTTCTTGGGTTCACTTGTACCCATATTTGTCATTTTCTCATTACTATCCCAACTACCAATACTTATGTTCCCACATAAACAAATATCTGAACCTTGCTTTGTCATTCTTTGTAATAAAAAGTTGCCTCCTTGACTGAACTGCATGACTCTTCACCAATGTCTTAATTTCATCTCTATCAGAAAATGTCTGACTAACAAAGAATGGACATTCATCAGTTTTTTTACCTTTCACTTTTTTCTTCTTCTTCCTAACAATCCTACAAGCTCTGCTCAAAGTGGTATCATCATCAAGCTCACTAAGACTATCAAACCCATCTAAGTCAACCTGTTCCTCCATACCTTCCACATCTTCATCTTCATTGTCATTCAAGTTCTTTCCATCATCACTAATGTCAAAGTCAACTGCTGCTCTAAACTCATCCATATCAACATCATAATCTTGAACAATATTATCTTCATCTACCAAGAAATCAGAATCAGAATCTTCTTCATCATCCTTTTTTACCTTTACTACCCTCATCATCAACCTTCTTTTTACCTTTATCCTTACCTTTACTACCCTCTTTATTGTTACCATCACTACCATTATCGTCATACTCAGAATGATTATCACCAGTAATAGGCTGTTGATAAGTAGCATCATCACTTTCACTACCATTTTCCCTATCAGTAACCTGACCAGACTTATCACTACCATTTTCCCTATCACTAACTTCCACTTCATCAACCAAATCAACAAAATCAGCCTCATGTATCTTTTCACTTTCATCTTTTTTAGCATCAAATTTTTGAACATGCTGAATATAAACGTCAATCACTTTACTATTTTTAGCATACTTAATTAAGCTCAAAACATCACTGTCATTACCTAAAGGTCTTAAACCTATATCTAATTGTTCACCAGGTATCCTGAAATGGTATACAACTACGTCCTTGTCTGAATAACCCAATGTTACCATCATATCATTCAATATTATGACAGAAAAGTGATCGGAGTCAATCTTGTCAATATAATCAAACTTACCCCCTTCATAACTCACATCTGGAAATTCAGTAAAGTCACCACCATTATAAATCTTTAAAGTGAAGAAATCAGGTCGATTAGCTGAAAACAAACAATAAACACCTCATTATTAACCTGATCATCGAGGTAAAGAGGCACATTATAAAAAATTAACATTTTAGAGGTAGAAGAACATACCATATTTCAGTTGTGGGTCGAAGTCGTTGTCATCTTCTCGTATACACCATTCCCAAGATTCGTCATCCATTGTTGTTAATCAGTGTTTGATAGGGTTTCAATGGTTTTGTTTGAATGAATGTTAATCAGACGAGAGGGGTTAGGGTTTTATAGAGCAATATTATTTTCGTTATTTAATTCGTTTTTTATTCATTTTTTAGTCATTCGTAATTTGACCAAAATACCCCACAGTTAACGAGATTTTTTAACTGTGTTAGTGAAAAGGACGAATTTGGCAAAAAAAAAAAATCCAAACCTCAGGTAAGGAATTGCAAAAAAAAAAAAAAAAAAAACTTTTTTGTACAGGAGTGGCAAACTGGACCAAACCTTAGGGACGAAATTGGCATTTAACTCTATATATTAAATAAAAGAATTTTCTGAAAATAAAAATTGTATAATAAAATCATTTATATATCATAAAATAAATTTTGTAGAATTTATAAGTCATTTTTGACATTTAAAATATATTATAGAAGTTATTAACTAACATTACATAAAAAAACAAAAAAACAAAAAAAAAAACAAAAGGAAATGATAATAAAAAAAATATGTGATGTTGGGAAGGATCGAACCTGGGTCGGCCCGGTTTAAATGTTTTTAAATCACAAGTCCAGACCAACTGGTCTGGACCCTGAGAACAACTTCATTCAGATTCAAATAATTATATAGCATTTTTAAATTGTAATATGGTTAAATGTATAAAAAAAAACGTTGCGGCTCAATATCGAACCCAAGACCATCTGTTTTAACATCACAAGACACAACCATCTGATCTAGGTCAGATGATGGTTATAATTTCGTTTCAGAAAACTTTATATCGGCCTAATCTTGGGGCTCATGTGCGGTCAATTTTGCTCGAATTAACTTAATAACAGACTGTAAACGCGTAATTTTGAAGGTGTAAATGACGTGGGATCCATTGTCGGTCATTCCTGTATACATTAATGTGATTGAGGTTGCCAAAATTCGGTTAATTTACACGATGGTTCTGTCGGTGGGTCGGGTCGGTTCTAGGGCTCCATGGGTGAATCGGGTGAGAAGGGATAGAATGAGGTTTTAGGCTGGTGGGTCCTTGGGCTGGGTCTTCTGTCAAATCAGAATTATTGTTATTATTATTATTATTATTATTATTATTATTATTATTATAAATAAAATAACCAAAAGGTTTAAAATAGATATTTTATGGAGAAAATTTTGTATTTGTTTGAATTTATGTCAACTTTAAAATATTTTAAATATATATATATATATATATATATATATAAAAATATTTTTAAAATAATATAAAAATTTAGACATGGTTATACTTGTACAAAAGAAGTATAAGATAGGTAAAGTGGTGATTTTTTTTATAATTCAAAAATTAGTGAAAAATATGTGATGTTACAGCCTCCCCCACTTTTGGGAACTTCGACCCGAAGTTATTAACAACACAGGGTTGAGGGTCTTTGGGTAGATGTCTAGACGTCTATTGCTTAGTATGGTAAAATTTTATAGATAATAGGATACAATGTTTCGAATGATGGGATGATATGTATGAGTTCTATGTTGAGGTGAATGGGAATAAGAGTTGAATTACATGGGTCTGAACTAACTAAGCGAATAAGGGTCTATATAAATCACCAATCCTAAGTTTCTATAATACAAAAGGAATACATGGAATGATAGACTATGGAAGGACTAAATGAACTACCAAATAACTAGAGTTTGTTATTCGTCCGACTCCCAATCTCACTTTCGATGTATCATTAGTGTTTATATATAGGGTGTACCGCAGCTAACCCACCACACCTTTGATACCTCGAAAGCGTACTGGACGTCTACCAAGAACCTTAATAGAACTTCACACCACCTTAACGTACCTGTAAATTCATGATTACGTTTCGGACCGCAATCACCAATTTACCTTACATTAGGGTTTTGTGTCCTTCTATGACTCTAAACACACAATGCATAATAACCTTGTGATTGAATCTTTGTATCAATGAGTCTAATGAATCTTTGTATCAAATTGCATGTTCAATGTATCAAAAAATGAGTCAACTGTTGAGCAGGTACAATGACCTCTACCAGTCGTTGAGCAGGCATGATGACCTCTACCAATCGTTGAGTAGGTTTTTTTAGAAAAAAAAAAACTTTACCAACTGTTGAGCAGGTACTTCATCCTCTACCAGTTTTTGATTAAATGTAACAATTGTTTCACACATAAGTTGCAAATTGATAATACGTATATGTAAGCAAGTTTATAAATGCAACAAGTATCAAGTATAGTATGTGATTTGTAATTATATTACCCTAGACAAGGTTAATGGGTCTAAGTGTGAACATAGCAATTAGTTCATATTCAACTAGGCATGTTTCCAAGTGTCATGAATAATCATATGTTCAAATATACTAGATAACTAAATTCTCATGTAAGAGGCAACAATATTCAATACTAAGATTTATTACTTGAATCAAAATGCGTCTTTACATAAAATTCAAAAGTAAATAACATTCTAATAGAAGGGGCTTGTCGTTAGGCAGCTGGAGGGTCTTGGTCTCGGTTTAGGTTAGGGCATCGGTTACGGAAGTGGTTTAGATCTCTACATTCATAGCACTAGCCACAATTGTATTTGTCGGGACGATTAGGATTAGCATCCTGGGCAGGAGTGGTTGGTTTGTTGGTTGTTATGGAGGTTTGGTGCTTCACGACATGAGTTGATCAAATGTCCATACTTGCCACAATTTGTGCATAAGCGACATGGCGAAACGGTGGGGTGGTGACGGTTACAAGTGTTACATAGAGGGAAATTTCCTGCATAGGGTTTCTTGTTGGAAGCTTGGGTAGTAGGGTTTCTTGGGTTTATGGGAGTGGGGTTTGCATCAGGATCCCCAGTCTTACGCTTTCGGTTCTCTGCTGTTACTGCGGCTACAACTCTTGCTTTCTCCCCTTTTCAAAATAGTGTTCCATTCTTCACGTGGTTGTCAGTTAAGGTTGTCGCTAGATGCTTGGCCTCTTCAAGGGTAGCAGGGTTCCTTCCCCACACCGTATCCTGAATCTGCATGGGTAAGCCACCAATATATTTTTTGATAGCAATAGGTAGGGGGTGACTTTATGAGGTAGTAATAGGCTAAGCTCATGGAAACGGGTGTTGTAGGCTAGGTTTTCTCCACTATCCTGGACGAGAACGTGAAACTCGTCTTCCAATTTCTTAAGTTCGGTACGAAGGCAGAATTCGGCCTTCATGATGTCTTTGGCTTGTTCCCAAGTCAAAGCCAGCGCAACTTCAGCTCCGCGAGTTCGTTTTTCTTCGTTCCACCACGTGAGTGCCCGCTTTTGGAGGACACTCATAGCATAGTGAACTTTAAGGTTGTCAGGGCACTCGCTATTGATGAAGGTATTTTCCATACCCTCGAACCACTGTAGAAGACCAGTTGCTCCCTCGTCTTCGTTGAACTTGGGAGGATTGCAAGTGTTTAAATGTTTGAGGGTGCAAACAGGATGAGCATTGCAAGTGTTTGTTGTTGCGAGTGCTGCGACGAGGAGGCATTTTTCTGAAAGAAATACAATGAAGATTTCAATGAGGCATAGATTAGGGTAATGTGATATAATGAGGAGTGTAATCATTTATTCCTGTATGCATTAATGTGATTGAGGTTGCCAAACTTTGGTTAATTTACACGATGGTTTTGTCGGTGGGTCGGGTCGGTTCTAGGGCTCCATGGGTGAACCGGGTGAGAGGGACAACATGAGGTTTTGGGCTGGTGGGACCTTGGGTTGGGTCTTCTGTCTTGGGTCAGGAGGTTTGGGTGGGTTTTGGCTATGGTTTAGGGTGGTTTTATTTAGGTTAGATTTATAAAATGAAACTTTCTTTTATTTTATTTTATTTTTTTTTAAATCAGAAATATTATTATTATTATTATTATTATTATTATTATTATAAATAAATAAAATAACCAAAAGGTTTAAAATAGATATTTTATTGAGGAAATTTTGTATTTGTTTGAATTTATATCAACTTTAAATTATTTTAAATATATATAAAAATGTTTTTAAAATAATATAAAAATTTAGACATGGTTATACTTGTACAAAAGAAGTATAAGATAGGTAAAGTGGTGATTTTTTTTATAATTCAAAAATTAGGGAAAAATACGTAATGTTACAATAGCCAAACTGAGATTCTTGTAACATAACCATCCCCACATCATTATCTCTACGTAAACTCCTAACCTACTCAGCTTTGATTTCGGACCCCATACCACGAATATTTAATGACAACACGTTCATTGAGCCACCGATTGAAATCCTTCTTCCCTTACCATCTTAGCAACGGTTTGATCAAATCGGTCGATATTGTCAACACCCAACTTTTTGCCGAGACTAATCGTTTCATTAACTTCAATCACTTGTTGTTCATCAACTTGATCAGAGACCACACTTTCCACAGGAACATTTAGGTCCACACTTCCTACAATCTGATCCCCTTCAACATTACTGTGTAAATCTTGTTGAACCACAAAAGCTTCTCCTGGGCCAGTACCATTGACTCCATAAACTAGGCCCGAATTAACACTATTAATAAACCTGTCCAAGTCAAAAAGATCTTCCCCATCTCTAGGCCTCTTTTTAAGCCTTTCATGGCCCACTGCGGAGCATGATAATTTCTTTCTAGACTTTTTCCTATAACCCTTCACTTTCTGTTTCAAACCTTCTTTGTCCACAATACTCTCAACCGATGTATTAGCCAATGATTCCTGAACATACTTATCAATTCCATCAATCTCGGGTGCATGTATAGGATGTTGACTATTCTCCACAAATATCTTACTTTCCAAAACATTCAAGTTTGACTCAATCTAGTTATCTTCTTGTGTGACATTATCCACGTTCATGATGATATCAGGAACCTCCTCCTCCTCGACACTACCTTCCTCCTCAACGTCGTTCAAACAGTCGGGAATCCATTCTCTAAGTTCTTCTTCGACCAAAACCGGAAATACAGACAACTTCCATTTTAAACTAATGTTATGATGGATCCTATGAACTGAATTACATAAAACTCCAACCATCACATAAGATAAATCCTTGTCCCCTTCGGATATACTCGGAAGCTGAATAACCTTATCGAAGTTGGACGTAATATCGGTTAACACATTATCAACAGTTAAACATAACGGAATCCCAAACAGTTTTAACCATGCGATACGTTCAAATTCCAACGTTTGTCCCTCCCATGCAACTAGCATTACAAAAACCTTGTCCCACACTAGATTTTTATCATAAAACCACATCTTCTCTTCAATTGAATCAAATACAAGAAGGACAAGTAAACCACCCATGTACTTAATCCTTACCTTGTAGTTAACTGATTGAGATAACCAAAACCTTAAACTTGTCAAAGATGGTAAATCTTTAACCTTTCCCAGCAACCGTAACCCATTCCAATTCGCCCGAACGTCAACATCATCTCTAACGATTATTTCCATCGTCTCCTTCCCCGAATCTACATTAAGTAAGGTATCCCTGAAAGATCTTTGTAACATCGCAAAATTTTCCCCAAATTTTAATATAAAACCCCTCATTTTTATACCTAAGTCTTTATTCTCCTAATTCACAACTTATATATATTTATATATGTGTGAATAATAATAATAATAATAATAATAATAATAATAATATTAATAATTATATAAAAAAAATCAGATTTGTAGTTCTTTTTATGTACTTGCAAAATTTTTTTTAAGAAAACCAAACAAATAAACTTGTTAATCCATAGTCCAAACCAAGCCTAGTCCACATTCTCTTTATTTGTGATTGGAGCCCAAATCAGAAGCCCAGACCCGAGCCCACACCCGGCCCAGGTCTGAGCCCAACTACCCCTCCTTCAAATCTGTTATAAAAAAAAAATGGTGTTCCCCCGGGTCTCGAACCGGAGACCTTCCACACTCCCACAAACGCGTTAACCACCCGGGCTACACCATCTGTTTGGTTTTATCTTAACAAGAATTATAAATAAACCGAATTTCAAATCCCTTTACTTCTTCTCTGTTGTTCACGATTCAGCAGCAGCATGATGTTATTTATTTTTTTTTCTTTTCTTTTAATCGTAAATGGCCATTTTAAGGCATGTTTAATTATTTTTGACCACTAATACATGATTGCCGGCCTAGATTGACTCACCAACACGTTGATTATCAATTGATTGATAATCAATTAACCTTTTTCGCGTATGAACTTTAATGTATAGTCAACCTTACCATTTCTTTGATTCTGTAACCCACACTATAAATTGATCGTCCACAAGCCTTCACAACTCGCTCATACATCTTCCTTAACCTCCAATTTCTCTGAATCATCATCTAAGCTTGTCAATCGTTCGTGGTTTGACTTCAAGTTTTGACCAAACAATCGTGCACGAAACAGACTTGTAAGTATAAATTTTTTAGTGGGTTTTGATCTTCGGCATCCACACATCAATAGCCCTAAGGTTAATTGGGTTATTGATGTGTGAATCAAACAATTGCAAAATCTAGGGTTTGTTCTTATTAAATTGGGGAAGAACACGATTTTTAACATGATATATATATTAAACGGGCTGGAACAAAACACAACCATGGTCTGGACCAAGTGGTTGTGACTGGAGCCTTGTGAACTGGACCACAGGGGTTCGAATCCCACCCCATACATTCTTTTTTTTGGGCTTTTCAAGTATAAGTTTAAATTATATATTTATTCATTTTAATTATTTAAAATACTTATAAGCCTTCAAAAATTCCCAAAATTTTACATAATGATGTTCATGTCCTGAATATTATTATTCAGATTTTTATATCCAGAAATTTATTTATTTAATATATATAATAAATAAATCAAGTTTATTCTATTTTATTTATAAAAATCTATAAAAATATCAAAACGATCTTATTAATTTCCACAAAAATTATTCTAAGTTTATATAACAATAAACTTTTCTGAAAAGATTTTTATTTCAGAAAAATCATTTATTTAATATTTTTAATCAATTTTTGTTAGTTTTAATCATAATTAAATCATAATAAATTCAATTTTTGTTATTTTTGCACCAAAATTTTATACAAATTATTTCTGATCATTTAGAACAGAAATATGAATTTTAAACTAAAAATTATTTAATTTTAATATTTTTAAATATTAAAGTTAGATTTTGACAATTTGTTATAAATAGATTAAATAATCTATTTTAAAGAAAATAATTTCATAAAAATTATTTTTATACTTTAAACACATTCTTGTGACCATCCTAGATTTAACATTTATAAAAAGATTTTTAGTTATTTATTTACTAAATTTCTCTCAATTGGCGAATATTTTTAATATTAATCAAACGAGCATTTATCCCCAATTCGAAGCCCTAGAACTTATACATTTGTAGACTTGATAGACTTAGACATATTTATTACCTCATTTTAGGGTGATACTTGATACATTTGGTCAACACATTTCTCAACAGATATAACATTTTACCAAGGTGAGTTTTACATAGCCCCTTTTCTATTTATCACCGTTTTTGGGGTGAAACATGTTACCACATCATTTATGCAATTCAATCATCAATGTGTCTATGTGTTTTCTATGTTGCATTATGTCTTGAGCATGATTAGAGTAAGCACCATTCTAGCATAATCATTAACTCCGTACAAGCCGGCAGTAAACATTGATAGATCTATTGGACTGACAATCCCACCCGGATACGTGCCTCCTACAAAGGTTGCGTGGGTGTTTGTTATCGTATAACATATTCAAGTGGACCATGAGCGTATGGTATGTATCATATTATAACAGTCATCAGGGTTGATTATGCACTCGATTTATTTCTAGTATGTTCTCACATATGGACTAGATTGACATGACACATGAATTGCACATCATTTTTACTCAATTATCAAAAACCTATGTAATTCTCACCAACTTTTGTTGACCCAAAACCTTTTCAACTTAACATGTTTCAGGTTCTATTTGCTTGAAGATTTGAATTGATGCTTGAAGATATGTGTTTAGTTTTATTCAATTTGATGTACAAATTCTAGAACTATTGTATGTAATTCATTTAAATCATTTAATGGAATCTATTATTCACCATGAGCTACTGAACAATCATCATTACGTGACATCCCGATGTTTCCGCCATCGGTTGGGGTGTTACAGATTGGTATCAGAGCCATGGTTATAGGGAATTAGGTTATTAGAAAAATAATCTAGTCTATAACCATAGGATATAACCAGTACTTGCTTCTTTTACTTGCTATTCTCTATCTCCCTCCTACTTCTTATCCCTACTTTCACTTCTACGAGAAGGTTGCTCTTCATCAGTGGATCTACTCTTAGACTAATAGGACAAAATCCTCAGGTTTAACCTGAACCACCTTGAGATCTCGTCGAAGTTCTAGATTTTAATAACGAACACGTGCAATCTGGAAGGGTGAACGCCTGTATTCTGAGTCTTCTGTCTAGGCTGACATTGCGCATATATCCCAATCAGACGAGGGACCCGGATGCCTACCTGGGAATTCTCGGGATGAGTGTTCACTTATAGGCTAAAGCATGTCTTCATATGTTATTAGAATCTGGAATCTTTGATAAGTCAACGTTTTCGTTTATTCGTTTTAATTAATGAATAAATGATTACATTCCTTATACAACCTCATTCATTTCATTGTGTCTCCTACAGATCATGTCTCCACGTCACAACACTCGCATTAAAAGTGGTGACAATCTTAAGGAAAGTAACAACAACCACAACACCAACCACAACAACAACAAAAACAACAAAGGTGTTGATGCCCGACTGGCTGCGATTATCCACAACCCTGCTCAGGTTACTAATCCTAAACGTCCTGGTAATTTCAACTATGGTCAATGCTATGAATGTGGAAACCTAAATCACTACCGTAACCGATGCCCTAAACTAAACCGAGATCAAGACCCTCCAGCTACTTAACAGCAAGTACCACCATTTAAATGTTGTTTGCTTTTAATTCTATGTAATGACGCTTTTGATTCAAGTAATAAATTCTAGTATTATTATAACATCTGTGTGCATGCTTGCTTTAATATGAACTAATTGTTATATCTATGATCATACGTGCTTACTTGTACAACAATTAGTTGACTACCAAACAACCTACTTAACGATTGGTAGAGGTCATCATGTCTTTCCAACAGTCGGGAGAGGCCCTACCACCTGCTCAACGACTGGTGGAGACTATCAGACCTGCTCAACAATCGGTAGAGACATAGAAGGACACAAAATCTTAATGTAAGGTAAATTGGTGATTGCGGTCCGGAACGTAATAATGAATTACAGGTACGTTAAGGTAGTGTGAAATTCTATCAAGGTTTTCGGTAGATAACCAAATGTAAACTCTAGATATCTAGTAGTAAATCAACTCACACGTAACACGCCTCCTATCCACGCTATTCGAGACAGGTTACTCTATTCATTGTCATGCCCTAACATAAAATTTTTCAAGCCACACTTGTCCTAATTTTTATCCAATCCCCTTCAACCTTGTGTTTTCAATAAACTTCGGGACGAAGTTTCCAAAAGTAGGGGAGACTGTAACATCGCAAAATTTTCCCCAAATTTTAATATAAAACCCCTCATTTTTATACCTAAGTCTTTATTCTCCTAATTCACAACTTATATATATTTATATATGTGTGAATAATAATAATAATAATAATAATAATAATAATATTAATAATTATATAAAAAAAATCAGATTTGTAGTTCTTTTTATGTACTTGCAAAATTTTTTTTAAGAAAACCAAACAAATAAACTTGTTAATCCATAGTCCAAACCAAGCCTAGTCCACATTCTCTTTATTTGTGATTGGAGCCCAAATCAGAAGCCCAGACCCGAGCCCACACCCGGCCCAGGTCTGAGCCCAACTACCCCTCCTTCAAATCTGTTATAAAAAAAAAATGGTGTTCCCCCGGGTCTCGAACCTGAGACCTTCCACACTCCCACAAACGCGTTAACCACCCGGGCTACACCATCTGTTTGGTTTTATCTTAACAAGAATTATAAATAAACCGAATTTCAAATCCCTTTACTTCTTCTCTGTTGTTCACGATTCAGCAGCAGCATGATGTTATTTATTTATTTTTCTTTTCTTTTAATCGTAAATGGCCATTTTAAGGCATGTTTAATTATTTTTGACCACTAATACATGATTGCCGGCCTAGATTGACTCACCAACACGTTGATTATCAATTGATTGATAATCAATTAACCTTTTTCGCGTATGAACTTTAATGTATAGTCAACCTTACCATTTCTTTGATTCTGTAACCCACACTATAAATTGATCGTCCACAAGCCTTCACAACTCGCTCATACATCTTCCTTAACCTCCAATTTCTCTGAATCATCATCTAAGCTTGTCAATCGTTCGTGGTTTGACTTCAAGTTTTGACCAAACAATCGTGCACGAAACAGACTTGTAAGTATAAATTTTTTAGTGGGTTTTGATCTTCGGCATCCACACATCAATAGCCCTAAGGTTAATTGGGTTATTGATGTGTGAATCAAACAATTGCAAAATCTAGGGTTTGTTCTTATTAAATTGGGAAGAACACGATTTTTAACATGATATATATATTAAACGGGCTGGAACAAAACACAACCATGGTCTGGACCAAGTGGTTGTGACTGGAGCCTTGTGAACTGGACCACAGGGGTTCGAATCCCACCCCATACATTCTTTTTTTTGGGCTTTTCAAGTATAAGTTTAAATTATATATTTATTCATTTTAATTATTTAAAATACTTATAAGCCTTCAAAAATTCCCAAAATTTTACATAATGATGTTCATGTCCTGAATATTATTATTCAGATTTTTATATCCAGAAATTTATTTATTTAATATATATAATAAATAAATCAAGTTTATTCTATTTTATTTATAAAAATCTATAAAAATATCAAAACGATCTTATTAATTTCCACAAAAATTATTCTAAGTTTATATAACAATAAACTTTTCTGAAAAGATTTTTATTTCAGAAAAATCATTTATTTAATATTTTTAATCAATTTTTGTTAGTTTTAATCATAATTAAATCATAATAAATACAATTTTTGTTATTTTTGCACCAAAATTTTATACAAATTATTTCTGATCATTTAGAACAGAAATATGAATTTTAAACTAAAAATTATTTAATTTTAATATTTTTAAATATTAAAGTTAGATTTTGACAATTTGTTATAAATAGATTAAATAATCTATTTTAAAGAAAATAATTTCATAAAAATTATTTTTATACTTTAAACACATTCTTGTGACCATCCTAGATTTAACATTTATAAAAAGATTTTTAGTTATTTATTTACTAAATTTCTCTCAATTGGCGAATATTTTTAATATTAATCAAACGAGCATTTATCCCCAATTCGAAGCCCTAGAACTTATACATTTGTAGACTTGATAGACTTAGACATATTTATTACCTCATTTTAGGGTGATACTTGATACATTTGGTCAACACATTTCTCAACAGATATAACATTTTACCAAGGTGAGTTTTACATAGCCCCTTTTCTATTTATCACCGTTTTTGGGGTGAAACATGTTACCACATCATTTATGCAATTCAATCATCAATGTGTCTATGTGTTTTCTATGTTGCATTATTTCTTGAGCATGATTAGAGTAAGCACCATTCTAGCATAATCATTAACTCCGTACAAGCCGGCGGTAAACATTGATAGATCTATTGGATTGACAATCCCACCCGGATACGTGCCTCCTACAAAGGTTGCGTGGGTGTTTGTTATCGTATAACATATTCAAGTGGACCATGAGCGTATGGTATGTATCATATTATAACAGTCATCAGGGTTGATTATGCACTCGATTTATTTCTAGTATGTTCTCACATATGGACTAGATTGACATGACACATGAATTGCACATCATTTTTACTCAATTATCAAAAACCTATGTAATTCTCACCAACTTTTGTTGACCCAAAACCTTTTCAACTTAACATGTTTCAGGTTCTATTTGCTTGAAGATTTGAATTGATGCTTGAAGATATGTGTTTAGTTTTATTCAATTTGATGTACAAATTCTAGAACTATTGTATGTAATTCATTTAAATCATTTAATGGAATCTATTATTCACCATGAGCTACTGAACAATCATCATTACGTGACATCCCGATGTTTCCGCCATCGGTTGGGGTGTTACAATCTTGGCCCTACCAGGTTCGGCCCCCTCTTGTCTGTTGCCATCTCAGTCTCTTTGTTCAGATCTGCATTCATCCCATCCCCCTTGTCGTTAACCGGTTTCCATACCTTGGCCTCGTTATCTTGAACCTTTGACCCATTCACAAATATGGCAAGAACAATGTACAGTTTATAGCTACCGATCCATACATCCTTAAGGGCATCTTCAAGTTTCACCGGATCATCCACATTGCTGTATGAAACAAAACCAAATCGCTTTCCAAGTTTATCGTATTTTCGAGTAATATACGTTCCTTGTATCACCCCAAAACCCCTTCATAACATGAAACAAATCTGCTGATGAATACCTCTTGGGAAGATTTGAAACGAACACCTTAGTAATCTTAACATTTGAACTTGATTCACCTTGATTTCTAGATCTTCTGTCGCTCTTGATTGGGACATCGTACCACTGGTCAACCCTAAACCGTTCCCTTCCCATCATCTTTCAAACCAAATATGTGAAGTAAAAACAAGAACTTTACCAAATTTAAAATAAGTACATGAAGATGTCCCTCACCTGTAGCTAAGTGGTAGGAGACCGGACTCTCCTTTGGAGAGGCTCAAGTTCGATCCCCATGAAAAACATTTGAGGGACAAAGGAAATGATGGTGAAGAGTCTCGGCCTGCTGTGGTCCTGATTCGATCCTGATCCACCTCCGGTTTTAATTCAGCCGTTACTCTAGAGATCGGTTCGTGTGGAGGCGGTACGGTTTTCGGGAGGATGCGATTAAGACCAAGTCTGATACTTTGAGGTTGCGGGCCCGGTTCAGACAATGTAAGTTCCAAGGGGAAAAGTTGGTCTGGGCTGCCGTTAGGGCGGTGCGAACCGATCATCTGCTGTCATAATTAGCCGTCCAAAAAAAGTACATGAAGATGTCGGTGGACGGTGATCATTTAAAGAGAAAGTTACCTATTAAAGATTCACATAATATTTTAGGGCTTTGTCTATTTCGACACCTTTAAATTTTATTTCAACACTGATACGTCTCGTATTGATCAATACGAAGCGTATCAAACCCTAAATTTGTAGGTCTGACATTCTCTGAAGTAAAGTGGCTGCAACATCATACTGATACACCTTGTATTGACCCATACGAGGGGTATCAGTGTTGTTATTTTTGTTTTGTATTGTTTTGGTTGGTTGGTTCTGAAGATACTTTGTTTTGTTTTGGTGGGTTTTGAAGAAATTATATGGTTGGTTTTGAAAAAGTTATGGTTTTTGAAAAAGTGTGTGTACGTGTTTTTTTACTTCGATTGATCGTTGTATTTCAATGAATTTGAAAAGTGTTTTATTTTAATAAATAGATTGATGGTTGTATTTCAATGCATTTGAAAACTTTTTTTTAAAATTGATTGATCATTGTATTTCAATGCATTCGAAAAGAGTTTTTCGTAATAAACCGATTGATCGTTGTATTTCAATGCATTCGAAAAGTGTTTTTTTAATGCATTCGAAAAGAGGTTTTCTAATAAGTCGATTGATCGTTGATTTCAATGCATTCGAATATTTTTTTTTTATAAATCGATAGATCGTTGTATTACAATTCATTTGAAAATTGTTTTTTTAATAAATTGTTTGATCGTTGTATTTCAATGCATTTGAAAAGTGTTTTTTTAATAAATCGATTGATCGTTGTATTTCAATGCATTCGAAAAGTGTTTTTTTAATAAAATGCATTAGAAAAGAGTTTTTTAATAAATCGATTGATCGTTGGATTTCAATGTATTCTAAAAGTGTTTTTAATAAATCGATTGATCGTTAGATTACAATGCATTCGAAAAGTGTTTTTTAATAAATCGTTTGATCATTGTATTTCAATGCATTCGAAAAGTGTTTTTTAATAAATCGATTGATCATTGCATTTCAATGCATTCGAAAAGTGTGTTTTTTTAAATCGATTCATCATTGTATTTCATTGCATTCGAAAAGTGAGTTTTTTATACCCATTGATCATTGTATTTCAATAAATTCAAAAAGTGTGTTTTTTATATCCATTAATCGTTGTATTTCAATGCATTAGAAAAGAGTTTTTTTTTATAAATCGATTCATCTTTGTATTTCCATGCATGCGAAAAGTCTGTTTTTTTAAATTGACTGACCGATGTATTTCAATGCATTAAAAAAGAGTTTGTTTTTAAAATAACCCGTTTGATTGTTGTATTTTAAAACGTCTAAAACATCATTTTGTACATTTTTAATGTTTGTAACATTTTATATATTTATAACATTTTAATTGAATAGCCAAATTAATACATATTCAATATATATAACATTTTATAATTCATGGCATTGTAATTGAATAACTAATCAAGCACTATTAAACACTGTAATAAACATCACAAACATAAATAACTGAAACTGAAAATATATATATATATATATATATATCAATAAATTGTTCATACAAAAAAATCAATATACAATTGAATAAAAAAAATACAAAAGATACACATTACAACCTAATCATCATCCTCATCATTTGAATAATGTCGTGGCTGTAGTGGTGGTCGGAGCTCCATACCTGTAACGCATCTCCTCTCTACCTCAGACTCTCAACAATCCACCCCACCTAGTCATTGGTACTTTCCTGAGCGTGACAAAGATCTCGAATATTACGCTCAATACGGAAAATTGCTGATGTAAGATCACGAGAGACGCCTTAGTAAACATGTTGTGGGTACTGAGTCACGTGTTGTGGCTCTGGGTCTTGTGGCGGAAGATCCTCATCGATCAGACCATGCATCACCTTCACATCATCCTCAACCGGCCAAGGATAAGGCAGGATGGCCTCCATAACTCGACTGACTCAAAAAGTTGTTCATGGGCCATCCAGAATCTGTGCCTAATCCCTGGGAACTTGCGCGTCATGTGCATGCCGATGAACGCCCTCCGATCTAACAGAGACAGCTGGATCCGAGGGGACAAACGTGGGTAGTGGTCCGGAAAAAGCCCCAAGTGACGGGCGAAGAGCATGATATACGCACCGCCGTATAAGGACCCCACTCTTGACAGTGGTGTGCCCAGGCAAACAAATCCACCATACAACTCGCGAGCACGCACCGCCTCCGACATAGTAAACAATATAAATACAAGAGGTCGATACTCGTGCACCACTCACAAGAGCTCTGGCATGGCTGAATCGATTTAGGGATCAGAATGCACATATTCGGTGGAGGGGGTCAAGGATAGTAGTGACTCTCCCCTTATCTCTCCCAAGCTGGTGACCAAGAACGATCACCCTAAAAAACATAAAAGTGTCGCCCTAGACGTTGCGTGGATGTCGTTGAGGTATAAGGCGACAATCATCTTTGGCTTCGTGTATAACCCGAGGCGCCATGCAAACTGAAGGAAGGACATCTGGAATGCCCGCGTCATCAGACGGAAACTAACCTCAATAAACGGATCATCCGCCTCATCCTGTTGATCGGCTGACCGTGGGGCGAAACGAAATGAATATAGGAACTCGACGACCAGCTCACGAAACGATGGCTCATACGCAATCTCGAATAGCTGACACCAAGGCGTATCATACCTGATGATATCACGTGCTCGGACCGTCTCATGGATCTCCTCGAGAGTAGCCTAATCGATCGCGTCATTACCCGCGACCTGCATCCTCCTAAGCTTCCGGTAACGACTGAAAGTCGTGCTACTGGCAGGGAACTCTAAGTACGGGTAACCCCAAAGTGGGTCAACCGGTGATAGTAGTGGTGCTGCCCTTGCCCTCACGGCCAAGGCCCTATCCGCCTCGTCATACACTGCATCCATCTCATCATCTAACACCATACGGAAAGAAATAAATTTTAACAAATTATTTTAAATAAATAAACAAAAAGGATAATTTATTTTTAAACGCATTATTACTTTTTGATTAAAAAATATTAATTACTTTTAATAAATATAAAAGATTATTTTATAATAAATAAATAATCTTTCTTATTTTTAATAAAAACATATTATTATTTTATTATTTTTAATAAAAAACATATTATTTTTAATAAAACATCTTATTATTTGTTATTTTTAATTAAAAAAAAGATAATTAATTTTTAAAACATAATATTGTTTTTCTGCAGATTATTATTATTATTATTATTTTTTAATAAAAATGGGTTATTATTTAAAAAAAATTAAACTCAAATTCAATACGTCTCATATTGCCATATATGAGGCGTATTGTTTCATAAGGTTTTAAAACTCATTACTTCTAATCATCCAATAACCCATCAAACTGAAATCAACCCCCCCCCCCAATAATACAATATTATACCGACTTTTATTCTGGGTAGACCGTTCATGGCTGCTGCAAAGGCCGTGGTTAATTGTGCTGAGGGAACGGTGAAATTGAGGTAAGAGGAAAAGAAAATGAGTTTTAAAGTGTTCTCTAATACGATTAATCATAAAACTAATAAAAGTGGATATCCTATGAGGAGAATCATAAGGAAAAGAAAGAATCTTTTTTGATTCGTTGATGAACAAGACGAACACTAAGAAAAAAAGAAGAATGAGGAAGAGGAAGGCCAAGAATCCATTAGAAGTGGATGGTATGTAACACCCGTCAAATTTGCAGGTCAATATTTGTACATACCCTTAAAACTATGTCCATTTATATGTATCATCAAAACACAACAAACTCCTAGATAAACATCCTAACATCATATACATATCGGTGGAACATCAAACACATAAGAATCCCCATGTTTTACTCATAAAAACCATTACTTGCATGAATACACCTCATAGAACACATATTGAAGGATTAGACTTGTTATATAATTGATTTCAAAGGTTTTCAAAGACACAAACATCACAAAACCAGGTCTGGACCTTTAGGGATCAAAATAGCAACATGGTAAAGGTTTAGGATGGATAACACACCTTAGGTTTTGCTAAAGAGAATGTGTAAGCTTGGAAATGATGGGTTTTAGAGCAAAAACTAGTTCCAGAGGTTGATTATGGTGTGGGAGAGGGTTGGGGCGAGTTAGGGTTTCACAAATGGTGTTTAACAAGTCAAGGGTGGTATTTATAGGCGTTTCTAGTCGTCCCTTCTGTTACGCACGAGCAGAAGCTGCAGGAGACAAGTACGAATTGTACTCGCCCCTGTTACAAACGAGTACAATTCCTACTCATCCCTAAGGCTTCTACTTGTTCATGTTACAGACGAGTACAATTCCTACTCGTCCCTAAGGCTTCTACTCGTCCCTACTGGGACAAGTACAATTTCTACTCATCCCCTGCAGGTGTTTATGGGTTTTTGGCACGTTAAACACTATTTTAACACATACCGACAAGTTATATAATGATTGTAAACACATAATGCATGATAACTAACACATTCACATTCGTTCACCAATTCCGGGACTCGAGACTCGCGTGTGTGCATTAAACCCGACGATTATACCAATCACCAATCCTTGTACACACGGTTATGGACCGACTCCCAATGATCCCTTGGATCATTATAATGACTTCTGATGATTCCCAGAACCATCCAAACGACTTAACTGACCCAGTTAAGTATACGATATGCATGACTCGCTAAGGTAGACTTACTAGTTTGACAAAAGTTACTATCCTGAGTTTGCCGGGTATCACACAAATTGTCATTTCAGTTTGTAACTTTAAAGCTCTTGAACCATTTGAAAAAGAAAGCAACTTTCAATATTTGCAGCATAATCTTATTTCCTTCAAATTTCCTATCATCACTTTTCTTGAAAATTGTTCCAATGAAAGAATATCTATTACCAATAAACCTTTCATAATGAAGTTTGAATTGGTCTTCTCGGAAGATTCTTACAATCAAAGAAAAATATTATTTGTATCATTACCACAACTAGAGCCTGTCTAAACAGAGATGGGTGTATGGGGAAATAATATGTCTTCGGCTCTTCTAGGCGTTAGAGACATATTATCGTTGGGTTTTGTTTTGTTTTGGGTTTTGTCTTATTTTGTTTTGCTTTATGTGTTTTGCTTGTATTTTCTATGTAATTTGTTGTTTGATAGAAGAAAGGTGTTTGTTGGTATTATTTCACTTTTGTACCGATATTGGATTTTTTTTATTAGAATACTTCTATCTTGTATATTTAGTAAATAATTTTGCTTTGTGATGTTTTGGGGATTTTTGTATCTTATATGTTTGTGTAACTTGGATATTTTGAGTAAAATTATGGAATTCCAATAATAAGTTTCATTTCTATAGAAGTTTTTTTCTATATCTGTTGACACCTCAACACATGTTTGTAAGCACATTATACAATTAATCGAAGGTAACTTTGTTCAATCAAGACTCTATTGGAACAGATGGTTATTTTATCTTAAAAAACTGTTAAAAATTGTCATAAAATATTGAATAAAAAATCTGATCAAAAGCCCGGCTGAACATTAAGAGTGTTCAATGATATTTTTTTAGAAGTTTTATTGTTATAAAATATATTTTAATTTTTTTAAATTATCGGATAAATAAAAGAGTTCAAATTATTTACATATTCGTTTTCTATAAATTAAATAGTTTTAATTGCTTAACAAAAATAAAAATTATAATATATAAATTTGTGGAAATATTTTTTAGTTGTTTAATAATAGTAAAATAAAGTATATCTATCATTAATGACTGGCCTATTTTGCAACCTACCATTTACATTCCTTATATGTACAGTTATCATCGTAGAATTTTAAGATTCTCGACCCGTTGTAATTATGAACTTGAAAAGACTAATATTAGTTAAATTTATATTGTTAGCACAACCAATATCAATTGTGTTTTGAAGTTTAATTGTTGATTTTCTTTGTTAAACTATAAAATATTAACAATAAAGATAATTTTATAATTAGTTTTTGTATATTTAATATTTTTTGGAAGATTTTATTTAAATTGAAGTATTACCAAGTTTGTATAAACATCTGCTTATATCATTCTTTAATGTTTCTATCTACATGTTTTGTTCCTACAACATCTGTATTTAAGTGTCTGATTGCAAACCTGTAATGGATTACAGTTGTTTGAGAACAACTGTTGGCAAATCAACAAATATTGTATACCTTTCAAATCAACGCAGTCTCGGATACCAAAGATAATCATTAGGATATTGAAATTTAGTTTATTCAAATTTATATTGCTTGAATGTTAATTATTATAATAGTGAGAGTACTACTAAATTATTAATAATACTTTTTTATTATTTTATTATTTGAGTTTGTAACTATTTTTCACTTTAAAAATTTTGGAAATTTAACACATATATGTGACGGTATACATTTAACATCTGATTGTAACATTGTAATTGTAATTGATGACAGTTGTTTGAGAACATCTGTTGACAAATTAACAGATATTGTATACCTTTTAACTCAATAGAGGTTTGGGTGTATAGAGAAATAATATGTCTCTGGTTCTTGAGGAGTTAGAGCCATTATCGTGTAGTTTTTTTTTTTTTCTTTTTGTTTTTGTCTTCATTGGTTTTTTTGGCCATGTTTTGCCTGTATTTTGTATGTATTTTTTCTCTGCAAATGAAATAGATGGGTTGATATTTAGGGGATCATCTGTTTGTTTTTAATATCTGATATCTCAACAGAGGTCTAATCCGTCTATTTATTTATCTTTCCGTGGTTGTAACATCTTTCAGTATTTAACATCTGATCAGTACTATTAACTGCTATCATGAAAGGAACAGATGTTACTAAACAAATTTTCCTTTCAACAGACGATTGGCTTCTTAATGTTGTCTTTAGTAAACATGCCTTAAAATATAATAAACAGTGTTTTGTTTTCTAATGAAACTCAGTGTAGAATATTAAGAGTCGTGAGTGATAAACAATAATGACGACCTTGAAACTCGATTTATTAAACTCACGCGGTATTTTATTTGTATTTAAGTAATTGTTTCTATTGATTATAATTGTCAATCTGAAATAATCTATCGATTACACTATATAGTGATACTTTAATAACAAATTTAATCTTGTAATAAAAGATGTTGTTACATTGAGACTTTTGACGATTTTACTTCCTTCTACAGATTACACAATCCGTTGGTAAATACTGAGAGAATTTTGTGTGACAACATCTGTTGAAAAGTCAACAGATGTTATAAAAAGCCCCAAAAGTAATGATTACGAATTTGAATTTAGTTTATTAACAATATTATTTTATTATTGTTGTGTTTCAATTGTCTTGCACTTTATAAAAAGCCCTATAAGTAAGTTCCAACTTTATATTTACTTGAATTGCTACTTATAATGTTGAAAACCAACTTTACGGATAGTTAGTTTATTCACTTTATAAAATGGGAGGGATTCGCAATGTTCATTTTCCAACTTTATATTCCTTCAAGTATTTTCAATTTACAACTCTCCATCCCATATGCATAATGATATTACGTTCAACTGTCTTTCCACAAATCTTTATAAGATTCTTACAATCAAAGGAAAATTGATTACCAACAATCCGTTGGTAATGAAATTTGGATTGATGTATTTCAACGATTCTTACAATCAACGAAAAACATCAATCCATTATTACTATATATGCAGACCCTATTTTGCATCTTTCGGGTTTTTCAACTTGATGATGTATACATATGAACTGTGGTCGTGTACTGCTTTTGATTGTGTTTTTGTTTTTGTTCCGATGACAATGGCAAAAAAGATCATTCTCTAGGGTTTGGTTGTTAGAAGACTTTTTTTATGTTTTGTTGTATTTTATGTAGTTTGTAAAACATATATTGTAATTCTGTTGTGATTAAAGCAATTTTTTTATAGATATTTGGATTTGTTCTTTTATAAGTCTTCCATTTTGTATGTAGTTTTGTTAAGTTAAATATTTCATTCAAATTATGTTATTGTATTAATAAAGTTGAATCGTATAACAGCTGTTTGACAAATTTGTTTATAACTCAACAGATTTTGGTAAACAGAAGAATAAGTGTTTGTTTTTAATATATGTTATTATCCCAACAGAGCTTTTTATGCATCTGTTGATTTTTCTCTTCGTTGTTCTACAGGCCTTACCAAATACAGTTTTTCTTGCAACAGATGATTGACTTTTTAATTTGGTGTTCACTAAGCAGACCATAACAGTTGGTCTGTTTATGTTTCTTATATTTTGTTGATAATAATTGTTTTAAAAAAAGACATAGGATTCGCGTGTTTTCAGACGTGGTTTCATGTAGACATTAACAGATCTTACTAAACAGATTAACTGGTATCTTGACAGGAACAGATGCTACTAAACAGATTTTCCTTACAACAGACGATTGGCTTCTTGATTTTGTCTTTAGTAAACAGACCTTAAAATATGATATAGTATTCATGTGTTTTCACACGGGATTTCAGATATATAATAAACCAAAGCAATAAATCTCACATGGCACTTAAAGAGACCAACCTCCTCATTGAGTGTGCCATGTGACATGCCCATGTGGCATTAAGTGATTTTAGAGGAAAAAATTAAAAACAAAATTGGATTTTTTTCTCTCTTAATTTTTAAACGTTAATATCTTTTATCTACGAGATTTTTTAAGAAAATAATTACACCAAATTAATGAGCGTTTTATTATCTTTCCAACGAGTACCATAGTGCTATATAAAAAACGAAGAAAAAAACTACTATTTTTTGTGGGGTTTTGCTCATACAAGAAAAAAACACGTGTTCAGGTAATTCATTAATCATGTATAGGCAAGTCACTAATTATGTTCAAACCAGTAAATATGAATTCTATTTTCAACCAGAGCAGAATAGGTTACTAGAGTTATACATTGTTTTAGGTTAGGTATCAATATTAGTATCTTAGAGTTGTAATTTTTTTTTAGCTTTTAGGATAGGTGTTAATTTTAGAGTTACATTGGAGTTATACATTGTTTTAGGTTAGGTGTTATCATTAGAGTTGTACATTGTTTTAGGTTAGGTATTAATATTAAAGTTATACAATGTTTTAGATTAGATGTTAACAATGGAGATACATTGTTAATTGTTTTAGGTTAGGTATTACCTAAATATTTGTTGCATGTAACTGTAAAGTGCATCAGTCTATTTTATATGTAAAATTGATGTGTTGTATTAATTTCTTAACCCCGGGACGCTCCCGGGTATAATCTAGTTTTTAAATAAAAGAACTTTATACTATACTCAAATTATAAACAATAAAATGCCCTTTTTATGATATAGTTTTTTTTTAAAGTATTAACATATGAAAAAAATATATGGTCATTTACAATTCGTAGGGGTAGTTTCAGTTGGCTTAAAACAAAGGGAAAAGGCGTAAGTGTTATTTAAATAAGCAAAAGTTAACTTTTAACTTTTGAGTATCTTAAAATGACCCTATCAATATATTATATATAATATAAAGAGTAAACTGCACGAATTGCATAGATGCCTCAATCTATTTTCAATGGTCCCCAATGTTGACATTTTATAACACATTGGTCCTTACCAGCTAACTTCGTTAAAAAATTTCAATTAAGTCATGTAAAATGACCAAAATACCCTCACCATATAAAAAATATAAATAAATTAAATAATAAACTATCACCCCCTTCTTAACCCTGCCCCCTTCTTCTTCATCATCAACCCAACTGTCCACCTCCATAACCACCACCTCCCACCACTGTCCACCTCCCACCATCGTCCACCTCCATTCTTCGGTCACCCAAACCTTCCTGCCCTCTGCCCGTGTCCTCTTAGGCAAGCTTGGGGCAGCCTTGACGCTCTTATTGGTCGGCTCCAGGCAGCTTTTGAGGAGAACAATGGGCAGCCGGATACTAATATGTTTGGTGCTCGAGCTGTGAGGCTTTATCTACGTGAAGTTAGGGACTCTCAAATTATCAGATGCTTTAAGGCTCGTGTTTTGAAACCTACTTCTCGGTGTATTTCTCTTAAAAGTAACAATCTTACCACGAAAACAATCAATTTTTCAAAATTAAAACCAAGTAGCAGAGTTTCTTTTTTGATTGGATGAACAGGTTGACTTTTGTGTACAATTGGGTGAAAGTGTAGATGTATTCTTTTTTTATTGCATCCTCCTCTCTTGTACCCGATTTGGAGTTTCAAGTTTCTCGAAAATGGTTTCATCCCCTAATGAGATGACTGGTGATTGGGTAGTGGGGAAAGAAGGTAGGTGGATTCGTTCCTAGGAAATTAAGGTGTTTGGGTGGAGGAAGGTTGTACTGTACGATGGGTTTGGTCAGATTATGGTGGCTACGTAGGTGGTGGTGCTCCAGTGACAAAGAAGGTGGATGTGTTGCTATAGGTGATGAAGAAGGTGGTTGGTTTTGTGGTGGTTGTAGATGGTTGATGATCTTGATAGTGGTAGATGGTTGGTGGCAGTGGTGGGACTTTGGTTGTGGTAAATGGTGTGGTGGTGTTTGAGAGAGACAGGATAAAGAGAGTTTAAAACAATTTTTATTTTTTTAAAGAGGGGTAGTTTTGTAATTTCACATTGACTTAACTGATTAACTTAACCTCCTTCCAAGTTAGGGAACACTGATGCAATAAAATCCAAACCACAGATCCATCCCATTGAGGTAATTTTGAAAAGCTAGGGAGCATACTTTAAATTTAGGCAAACCACAGGGACCATCCGTGCAGTTTACTCTATTATAAATACCTAGGTATGAGCAATAATAATTGAACGTCTAACCGAACCCGAAAAAAAACAAAAGAACTGAACCGAAAGCAATCAAAACCTGAATTAACTTAAAATCGGTTATTGTTTTTTGTACACTTAGTTCACCAAAATTAACCAAAACAAAACAGAACCATTCATATATTTTAGCTTCTATACCTCTATTTTATGTATTTATACCTCCATTTCATATTCTTCAAGGCAAAAAAAAAAAAAAAAAAAAAAAAAATAGCCAAAGTTTGTTTTTATTATTAACCAAAATTAACGAAACCGGACTAAAACCAATAATCTAACCATAAAAACCAAACAAAGTAACCTATTGTTTAATAAGATCGATTAACTGACGACTTTGGACTTAGTTTCGGTTGAGGCTAATAATCGAACCGAACCATACACACTCTTAGAAGTGTCTGTGTTTCCTGCTGCATCACGCGGGAACCCTGCTAGTATTTGTTTGTAGAATTGTGACTTCCGTGATTGAAATTATGGTTATTGATTTGTTATATGAAATTGATAGTGATTTGTGATGTCTAAGTGTCCGTCAGGCTGAATTGTGATTTTTTTAGGTACTCATCCTTTCTCTTGCATCTTCATAAATATTTTTGGTCTTTGTTTGTTATAATGTTGGTTTTATGTGTGTAAGAACGGTAATTTGAATAATTGAAGATAAACAAATATTTAGAGTTTTCATTGTTTGATCCAACCGACCCGATTTGAACCGATCGCCGATCCGAAACAAAGGATATTGTTATTCTTCCTTATGATTTTTAATCGATGTGATCCACCACTAATTGTTATCAAAATTATCAGAATTGATATTGTTATTCTTCCTTATGATTTTTAATCGATGTAAAACAACTTTATTTTTTTGCTTTTAATTGATGAAATCATTATAACTAATTGTTTTTCTATCGAAAACTATGCTAAGCAGTGTAAAACCAAAACCAACCAAATTATTTTACGTTTTATTTTTTATACATGCATCGAATCCAACCACATCTCCCTGAGAAATCCTACTACTTGTTTGTAACTTGTAACTGTATGCTCAAAGAACTAACTTGCATAGTTAAGTAGAACGCCGTTAAATAAACATAACTAGTAGAACGAATAAGTGATGTTAGGAGTTAATACAATACCAAAATATTATTAATGCAGTGTGTATATAATATAGCGAGCGATACATAACAAAATAAACTAGTAGTATACCCGTCCGCTGGGACGGGTTCTCGAAATTTACATTATTCAACCTATGTGTACATTAAAGATCCTGGTAATATATTATCCAAATGGGATTAGTAGGTACAAAATCTGGTTAATCTTTGTACATGTAAACTCAAATTTTGTTATTTAGTTGACACAATTTAGCAACTCGGCTTCGCTATGTATAATCCGGAAATTTTGAAGATGTAAAGAAAAAAAGTAAGAATTACCAACAAACTTATAAAAAGAAATATTGTCTTATTACAACGCAATGTAATTAGAAAACACTGTTGTTAAGGAAGCCATGCTTAAGCGCTCCCGTATCTTCCTATCCAAGTTGTAGGCGTAAAGCTATAAAGGGGGTTTTAAAACATTGTTAAATTAGTTTCGAGTTGGATTTATAAGCATCACGATTTTGGAATGCAAAGAAATATAGATCTTACAAAACCAATGCTCAGAGTTTCGATTGTTTGGTCACTTAATTAGAGTTTCGATTGTTTGGTCACTTAATTAAGTCGCCTTCCCTACAACCAAATGAAAAAAAATGTACTTTAGTTAAAAAAATAGTTTGATCGGACTAAAACATAACCGAACCAATAAAATTTGGAAATGAACCAAATACTCATATGAAGTAAAGTACATGATATAAAAAAACTGATACCTTTAGTAAAAAGGATATTCTCATTCTTGTGCAGGTTTGATGAGCTTGAGTAACACACGAATTCTGATGTGCTTCATAGAATCTTCAATACAATTTATGATGAAAGGATCATCCATGATGTTCATTTCTATAAACTTGAACTCATATAATAAAAGTACAAAAAGAACTTATATAACTTGCATGAAGTGAGTTGCTTTCACCATCAATACGGAAAACGAATTGAAGCCTTAATCCATCAAGTCAAATAGGTGTGTGAAGTGTATTTTTTAATACAAGAGACCACCTAAACCATTGAATTTATAGGATACACACTTTATAATTTAAAAAATAAATTAAAAGTTATTACACAAAAAGAGTTTGGGCCAACCCGTAAAAAGATGTCATATTTTTATCAACTAACCTTCTCTTTTTCCCATAATCTACAATCCAATTCCGGTTGCGATCAACTCCTCAGCCTACAAAGGATAGTCAAATACAAAACTAATCCTCAGCCTACAAAGAATAGGTGAATACAAGATTAACAGATCATTTCTTTTTTCATTAAGGTCTCTTTCTATGGCAGTTTTATTTATTCTAGATAAGATAAAAATATGTTTAAGTAACAGTAAATATTTTATTTTTTAAATAATTAAAAAAAATGGTAGGTCTAGTATAACATTCTGTGTAACCAGATCGCTCCTATTAAACTTAGTTCTAGCACAAACCATTATGACCCGTTTCAACCGCTTTTCAGGCTGACCCTTGTCGCTCGTTTTGACAATAGTATATATAGTTGTAATTATTATTTCTAGTTTATCTTATACATATTTAAAAGAAACCCACTTTGATCCGATGCATTTTGACAAAACCTGTTTCAACACAAACCAAAATGCCCATTTTTTTACCACCCGCCTAACCCGTACCAATTCTCACTATATAGTTGATAATCTTGGTCATTTGTTGCTTTTAGTTGACCATTTTAACCTAAACCAATTTTGGTCATAACATGTTCTGTATTTTGGTCATAACCCTTTATGACCCAAACCAAATTGTACTTATTTTAAAGCGGCATGCTCTGAACCGAACCCAATTGACCCGTACCTGACACGATCCGCCTGTTGTGCCATGTATAATTTCATCACCAGTTTAATAGCAATATGGCCTACCAAACAAATACTATTTCAGTTTTCCTATATGTTAAGGTGCATATTCCACAGTGTATTTAGTCTGTTCTTTTTGTACCACATTTAATATGTCGTCATAAAGTAGTCCATGCGAAGCCTTCATGAAGAGCGGTTGTCTTGAGTGTAAGCATAGCATTACTAGTCGAGCCCACCCAACCCAACATAAGAAACACAATAGATGCAAAAGATTTTCAATACCAAATATGAATATGAACGCACTAAGAAAGAAGGGTAAATGATGGTTTACTTTGTAGGACAAGAAGCACACTCCTTCTGAGAAATAGTACTAGTAAATTCTCAAATCAAAAATCTAATAACATAGCTAATCTGAAACAAAGTACAAAGAAAACTGATTAAAATGATGGTTAAATTATAATGATAAATGTATTATATTAACTATATAGTGGACATTAAAATAGAGAAAAACCATTAGATATTTACACAACATAGGAAAAAAACTAGTTTGATACATAGTGAGCATAAGATCTAGGGATGCTCTAACCATCTACGAGTGTTCATAAGCTGGAATCACACGAAAACATTGATGTTATAATCTAATAAAATATATATGAATATTACAAGAGAAAGTAGCAATGATGGTTGCCTCCTATGACATCTTAAACTATACGCATACCTTCCTTTTATACAAGGGAAATTCAATGGCTAAATCTCGATATATCAATATTTCAGTTAATGTTTATAATCATACATGTAGTACTTAAGAATACCTTATCTTTTATGCCCCCAAGGACAATTCATTAAGGAAAAATGACAGATTTCTGAGGCATGCTTGAGTCTAGTAGTGTTCAGAAACTGGCGTTACCGACTTGTGTTTCTGCAAATGATTTCTTCCAATCGAGCTGATTAGGACAGAACGATACAGATTTTGGTGTAAGAGGTTGAATCACTTAATGGTGACTATATTAGTTTGGTTCCCATCTACATTTACTTTCAGAATAACTTTGCTTGAACTTAGGAATGAGGTAACCCGCTCACCCTCGAGATATGTAATATATAATTCATTTGATGGGTTGATATGCTAAAGTACATCATAGATATGGCAATTTCGACATATTTGTATTTTATCTAAATAGATTAAACTGGTCATATAAAAAAAGCCTAAATAAAAGCCTAAATAGAGAAAGAGTCAAGGGGTTGAATGTGGCCCAAACCTAATATTTAATAGATCAATGCAAACTGTTGGATTTATATGTAAAGTCTTGATAAATTAACGCTACTAACTGAGCTATGACCCGTAAGAGTTACACCTTGGGCAACGAACATTAAATCCACTTAACCTGATTAACTGGTAATCACGAACAAGTAAACAAAAATAAACGGGTTTTATTATTTATACTAATTATAAATAATTTCACGTTTATTTGGTTTCGGGGTTTTAAATCGCATCTTAGACTTGTTCTAGGTACATTAAGCTTGGGGCATGGTGTGGATTAATTATGTGATAAGGATGGTTATTATGATAATCATTCATTATTATCTATAATATTAATTTATCATTATCTAATATACATTTATAAGATAATGATTATCTAAATGTTATTAGATAACCTCAACCGTAAAAACCTTGCGGCAATTATTATTATATATAGATGCCATCTTCACAAAAATAGAGATATAGAAAAAGAGTGTACGTCACTTTTGGCTTTGATATTCACAAAAGACAAAAGTCACAATTAACACAAAGAAGTGAAAAAGGCAGCCGCTGTAACATTACGCATTTATTATACGTTACGGAGTAAAACGACAAGTTTTATTATTTTTGGTGATGTTTTGAGCCTAATACGATGATTATTATTCATACATATACACACACATATATATATATATTTATAATAATAATAATATTAAAAAAAAAATAATAATAATAATAATTTTCAGATTTTATATATATAAATATACATTTAGTCTTATAAAACCCAACACTTCTAAACCCAAAATACCCTCTTTATACCCCAACAACAGCCCAAGCCCACCTTCCTTATTCCCTTAGAAATCCCTGAGCCCAGTGCCCTCAGCCCACAAACCAGGTCGGCCCAATTGCCCCACCCCCTTTTCTGCTTTTAAAAGAAAAAAAAAGAATGTTCCACCCGGGTTTCGAACCCGGGCAACCTCAGTCACACCGCACCACCTTAACCATCTGAGCTACACTTAAATCCTGATTTAACCCCAACCTTATTTATATTTAAACTCTTCCCAAACAATCTGAACCTTATCCCTTCCTTCTCTGCTGGTTCGAACACATGAACAAAAGGAAAAAAAGAGAGACACAGTCAAACATGCTGACCAAGGAAAATTGATTATGATGCGTTTTCAATTATGGTAAACACAACACAATTTTCGGCCCTTTCTGACTAGGAAACACGTCAAATACCAATTGATTGATAATAAATTGATCATATACGCGGTATGTGCAAAAAAATTCAAATTCATGTTTATAGAAGGTTTTGACTCAATTAATCTCGCATCTATACCCTATAAAAGCCGACTAAGAGAACCCCTATAACATACCGCACATACAAACACCAAATCATTCGTATTCGATGCATTAAGGTCCATGTTCTTGATGTTTGAATCATACGACATTAGGTATGTACCTGTTTTAATTCGTAGTTGTTATAGAGTCGATTTGGGGTATAGATCATTAGCCCCATCGTTTCAATTATGATCAGTATCCAATTGTTATGATTATAAATCTAGGGCTCGTAATGATGAATTTGGGGAAGAACATTGTTTCAGCGTATAATATATATATTAAACAAATAGGAATCTAACACCAAATGACTTGTAGGTCAGCTGGTGATGCCTGATACCTTCTACCCGAGCCACGCAGGTTCGAGTCCTGCTGTTGGCGAGTTCTTTTTTTTGTTGTTTGTTGTTTTGTTTTTCAAAACAAATAATAAATTAATACTTGTATTTTTAAAAATTCATTTTAAAATACTAAAACCACTTTATAAATTCCACAAAAATTAATTTTAGTTAAACTGATAAAAAGGTTTAACTTACAATTTTTAGTTTTCTAAAATTTATTTATTTAATATATATAATAAATAAATCAAGTTTATCCCATTTTATTTATAAAAATCTATAAAAATATCAAAACGATCTTATTAATTTCCACAAAAATTATCCTAAGTTTTTATAACATTAAGCTATTCAGAAATGATTTTTATTTCTGAAAAATCATTTATTTAATATTTTTAAGCAATTTTTGTTAGATTTAATCATAATTAAATCATAATAAATCCAATTTTTGGTATTTTTGCACCAAAATTTTATACAATTTATTTTTAAATATTTAGAACAGAAATATGATTTTTAAAATAATAATTCTTTAATTTTAGTATTTTTGAATATTAAAGTTAAGTTTTGGCAATTAGTAATAAATAGATTTAAAAATCTATTTTAAAGAAAATAATTTTATAAAAATTATTTTTATACTTTAAACACATTCTTGTGACCATCTTAAATTTAAATTTCATAAAAAGATTTTTGGTTATTTATTTACTAAATTTCTCTCAATTGGCGAATATTTTTAATAATAATCAAACGAGCGTTTATCCCCAATTCGATGCCCTAGAACTTATACCTTTGTAGACTTGATAGACTTAGACATATTTATTACCTCATTTTAGGGTGATACTTGATACATTTGGTCAACACATTTCTCAACAGATATAACATTTTACCAAGGTGAGTTTTACATAGCCCCTTTTCTATTTATCACCATTTTTTGGGGTGAAACATGTTTATAACATCATCATTGCAATTCAATCATCAATGTGTATATGTGTTTTCTATGTTGCATTATGTCTTGAGCATGATTAGAGTAAGCACCATTCTAGCATAATCATTAACATTGATCAGCCGGCGGTATACATTGATAGATCTATTGGACTGACAATCCCACCCGGATACGTGCCTCCTACAAAGTTACGTGGGTGTTTGTTATCGTATAACATATTGGACCATGAGCGTATGGTATGTATCATTTTATAACAGTCATCAGGGTTGATTATGCACTCGATTTATTTCTAGTATGTTCTCACATATGGACTAGATTGACATGACACATGAATTGCACATCATTTTTACTCAATTATCAAAAAGCTATGTAATTCTCACCAACTTTTGTTGACCCAAAACATTTTCAACTTAACATGTTTCAGGTTCTATTTACTTGAAGATTTGTATTGATGCTTGAAGATATGTGTATAGTTTCATTCAATTTGATGTACAAATTCTAGAACTATTGTATGTAATTCATATAAATCATTTAATGAAATCTATTACTCACCATGAGCTACTGAACAATCATCATTACGTGACATCCCGATGTTTCCGCCATCGGTTGGGGTGTTACAGCCGCAAACCAACTACCTGCTATTGTGTTCAGCCGGCACTATTACCCGTTGCCGTGACCAGCACCCGGCTTTAGTTCGTGTTCGTATCTAGCAATCTGTTCGTTGTACCTCGGTGTCTCAAACGGTTAATTATTAACCACTAAGGTATATCTATCTCATTGGTAGATTAATAATATTGTACCGTGTTTGTATGTTTTTGTAACCAGATCCTGTTCGGTTAGTTTTGGTGTCAAAATTTAATAAACATTCCGCTGCGTTTATTAATTATATATCTAATTAATAAAAGATATATCAAACCCATTTTAATAAAAAGTAAAGTTGACACCACTGAAACCCAACACAAACAACCTCCAAAATGGACTTAAATTATTATTATATTTTTCGTATTTATAACTAACATATAAATTATTTGTTTAGCAGTTTCAAAAATGGACATAACGTGTTTAACATGTCAACCTAACAGCGTTACCCAACCCGCCCATCTTGCTATATCTAGTCACAACGATCCAGGATTAATGAAAAATATCAACTTCGCTAAAATTTGTTTTACCTTGCTTTTAAGGTGTTTGTACTCTGGTCAGGAACATCGCGGCAGGGCTAATGATATTCCAGAGTTGGCTAGTGTTGTAACCTTTACAAGCGGATGCATCAGCTCAAATATATAGTTGTGTAGGTAGGCTATAAACACCATGGCTTTGATGCTTTGATGTATGGTTTAAAGTCATATGCCATTCTTCTTCAAAATAAATTTTCTAAAGAATATATAAAATCTTAGTTAGCCGACACTTGATGCATCTACATTGAACAAACAAAATTGTAAACACTAAAGACCTTTAATAATAATATCATGTGCCAAACGTGACTGGCTATTGCTACACGGGTTCATAGAAAACTTCCCTTGTGTAAACATCAGTCATTTGTTGGATAAAAATTTTGATGTTATTACTGAAAGTTAATTCATTTACTTGTAGGCTTGAGTTTAGCTTGTAGGCTTGCGATTAATACTGAAAATTAACTAACAAACTGTGTAATTACAATTTACAAATGAGAACTACAGTCAAGAATCATGTTTTTATGAAAGCAATCCCAAAACATTTGGTACTGTATGAATACTTGAACTTCAATTCTGATTAACATAATCTAGCACTTATGTGCATAACACTTGGGGAGAACATTAGCTTTAGTAATACTTAACTCCTTCCTGAAGTTTGCTAAAGCCCATTGACTTATCTGGTGTAAACCACATGTTAAGGCATATGAAGAAAGTCCAAATTGTAGTTGGATCTCCATGTATGAATCACAACTACTCTTTCTCAAACATATCACAATCTTATTTAAATAGACTTTTAATACAAGCATCTTACAAGTGAGATTTTGCAGCATAGCCGTTGACATGCATACAATTTAATTCAACACAACCAACTGAACAATTTTATTCAAAGCACAGAAACAACAATGAGTTTTAGCAATTCAACCCAACAGAGCCAAAAATTCCTTGTTAACAAACCCATCTTAAGCAACCAAAGATCGATTCTATCTCTCCACCAGCAAAGAAAACAAAGGATCAATAACAAAAGTGAAAAAAAAATCACAAATTTCAATAATGAAAACTTAAGAATGACATTTTATACAAAATTTTTAAAACTCACTTCAAAAGTGAAATAGTTCTAGTTTGTAGATCAAGTTTTAAACTCTCTGCTTACTCAAACAACATAAATGATAGACCCATCAATCCAAATACGGTAGACGTATTTTTCTACCTACTACCTCATTAATTGATCTAAACACATAGAAAAACATATCAATTATTTAGCCCAACATAAACTATAAGAAAAGTAATGAACCTGAGAGTCAACAATTTTGCCATTTAGTGTCTTCAAGATGATGCTTTGTGACATCCAAGATAGCCTTCCGACGAATGCATAAAAATCAGAATCTTTTTAGGCCATCGATATGAACAATCAAAATTACCTAACAAAAAAATATAATTCAATCTCAGATGCTCTCATAAGACATGCACTCTACAATGTGATCACCACTTTCCATCCAAATCAGCTTAGTGCTCATTACTACTTTATATCTCCAATTCACAGGAACTGTAATGTTTTGCGGTGTCGGCTGTATATTTTTAAAACCTAAAATCTTTCAATAGGGGGGGAGGGGGAATCAGATTAATACCAAGAAATTGGTGGCGGGGAGGAGACCGAAGAGGCATTGTTTGGCTCGCTTTCCTTTCAGTAGCCTTCAAATTGGGACCTTGTTGTTCCTGCACATTCACCAACCATCAAGCGAGTTTACTATGTAAAAAGATTCGTGTGCATATGTATTTAATGGCTATGATTTGAGAGAGTAAATGTACTAACCATGATTGCAATAGAAGAGGTGGCAGTAGATAGTGAGGTGATTCATCCAATGCATTGAATTTGTGTCGAGGGTGAAGGAAGGATGAATTCATGAAGGCTCTGAATCTAGTGGAGAAAGCAAAGGGGGATTTATATAATGGGCGGCAGAAGAGGTTGGAGAGAATCCTCTGGAATTACGGGAAGAGTAGTGTTAGTGGGGATGGAAACTTCCAATAGCCTCACGAAACCAAGAAACTACTTTGCTCAAAAGATAACCGTCAAATTTTGATCATAACCACCTAATTATTATGGTCAGGATTTTATCTCAAAAATAACTACTGAAATTGAATGGCTGAGATCACTCTGATCGGTATCCGGAGCACGGTTACGGTCACGGGATTCAGAAGTTTTGGCTTGAATATTTTTGCGGTCCTTGACTTGACATAAACTGGATCTCGGGATCTGGCGTTGTAAAAATCTGGGAGTGGTTGGTGGATGGAAGAAGAAGACATGGCCGGATATTAGAGGAGGCAGGTGATAAGAAAAAAATATGTGTTAGAGGGGAGGTGGATGATGAGAAGGAGAATTAGGGTTTAGAGAAGGTAGGCTTTGATACCATGAAGAATATTGTGGTTTAATGCTTGCCTCCTTCTCATTGATAATGCCATCTATCTATATATAAAAAAAAGAAAACGTATATGCTGACGTGGCATGCAATTGAGACCTCAACCTGTAACGCCCCGCTATTTTATTAAAAAATATATAATAATATATATTTATATTATATTCGCACAACTATTGAATTTTCTTTCACAATATTACCTAATTAACATGAAATATTTTTTTTGTTTTATTATTACTCACCCACAAATTAAATTACTTAATTACGTCACAAAGTGACGCGGTGAGAATACTTCGAATATTTAACGACTAGTCGATTCTAAATCTAACAAATTTAAATATACATCTCAAATACTCGTTTTGAATCGAGTAATATAAATAAATTACATAAAATAATTATCTAGGGGTTAAACAAGTCCAGATTATAAACGAGACCGAGTCAGTGACTGGCTCGTAGACGCGGTTGACAACCACCTAACCTACCTAGCTAACCCTAACTATATAAACATAACATCTTCTTCTTCATTCAACCATAAACCATAGCCTACACCGCTCATTCTTTATCCCTTACAACCTCTCTTCCTCTCTCGTACGCTCTCTCTCATCACCTACAAACTCCTTATTCCTTCTTTAGATGACAACATCTACCAGAATAAAGGACCACCCGAAGCATCACGTTTAACATCCTCTCTTCTGACCCTAGAGCAGCGGCGGCAGCCGCCTACGACCCCCAGCCAAGCCACCATAAGCCTCACCAATCTCTCCCTCGTCTACCTTGCACAGCCACGACACCCCCAACGTTTTTACTCGAGATCTCGCTGCTCCGGATTAGCGACAGTAACAGCAACCAAAGACGCCGGTTGTTCCTGGTTCAGGTCTGGTAGATGGTGTCAGAGCTGTGGTGGCCTCGGGGTGGTTGTACTACCGGTGGTGCATCTGCAATCAAGCCTCTTCTGGTTCTGGGATGGCGGTGGTTCTGGTTTAGTAGTGGTTCGGGTCCGGTGGTGGTTTTGGGCTCAACTGTGGTTCTGGCTCGGTGGTTATAACGTCGGACTTGGACTCGAGGTAGCAGGTTCCGGACAGGTTTCTTTTGATTCCAGATCTGCGAGGTTTGTCTGTTTGGCCCTACTATGATTCGTTTTTTCTTTCGGGTATTATAACAGTCAAACACCTAACGGTCTCGGGTCAAACCCGGACCTAGTCAACTGTGGTCAAACATCCAGATATGGTCAAGCTCCTTGCCGGTTAAAGCTGGTCAACGAGTACTCCAAGGCGCACGCGGATCGGTTCGCGAGTTCGAATAACAGGAAGGTATAATGCGCGCTATGACTTTGGTCTAATTATTTTTATTTTATATTACCTTGTGTGTATATAAATAAAATCATAAAAACCTTAACGAACCGAACCGACATGGAACAATAACCATTGTATTAATAATTTGAACGATCGGAAAACGACTAACTTATAATAGTTATACTTATTGTTGCGATAATAAATAACGCCGAAACTTTACATGTATACATAGTACTTATCCAAAATGTATAGTCTATCTCTATTATAGCTTGGGCGAGTTGAATAACGATTAACTTATGTTGATGAATATAATATTAAAAGAATGACGAACTATGTTTATGTATTTCTTATAAAAGAATAAAGTTCATGTTCATTATACTTTTAATAACTTGAACCATTTGTCGAGTATAAAGACTTAGTTAAATTGTATTTTGTCTTGTGAATTTGGGCGATTGATGTTTTGGGATAAAATAGACGACTTGCGTTGTCTGTTTCTTACAAAAACAGAGGAGACTCTGCCCAAATTTTTATAAAATATAAACATATATGATGCTTAGATAATTTCGTGTAAATAAAGCTACATTTTACTAATAGATTCTATCCAAACCTTACTTCATCATAATATATGTACATACACAATATCCAAACTACGAAACGTGTTAACATTCAAGTTGAGTTACTCAAATATTATTTTCATTGTCCAAAATGTTTCTATAGCAGTAATTTCAATACATGACTCTAAATACTATAATAAAGTGTTTAATTTAATAAATTAATAATACGCATATACTTTCGTGATTCCAAACAATGTTATTGTCGGTTCGTTAAGTCATACACACTTAAGACGTGCGTGCGTTCAATGTGAGTCTATGTAGTTTAACAAACTATCTTTACAACCAAGAAACGAAACAAGCTTATTTCCATTAGAATTAAGAGTATCCTTTAGTTGTAATAGGACACAAGAGATTCAATTAATCCAACTTCAGATATTGTTTGCTATTCTTTCATGATGCACTTCAGGTGAGTTTACATAGCCCTTTTTTTCTATTTAACTATTTTGGGGTGAAACATGTTACAACATTCAATTTACAATTCAATCATAAGTGTCTATGTGTTATTCTATGTTGCATTATGTCCTAAACATTACTAGGGTAAGCACATTATTCTAGCATAATCATTAACATTGATCAGCCGACGGTATACAATGATAGATCTATTGGACTGACAATCCCACCCGGATACGTGTACCTCCTACATAGGTAGCGTGGGTGATTGTTATCGAACATATAACATAATCGAGTGAACCATATGCGTATGGGATGGACCACAATATTCTAGTCACAAGTTTTGATTATGCACTCGATTTACCTAATTGTTTTGTTTTCACATATTGTACAACATTTTTATTCAAACCTATGTAATTCTCACCAACTTTTGTTGAATGTGGCCCAAACCCAATATTTAATAGATCAATGCAAACTGTTGGATTTATATGTAAAGTCTTCATAAATTAACGCTACTAACTGAGCTATGACCCGTAAGAGTTACACCTTGGGCAACGAACATTAAATCCACTTAACCTGATTAACTGGTAATCACGAACAAGTAAACAAAAATAAACGGGTTTTATTATTTATACTAAATAATATCACGTTTATTTGGTTTCGGGGTTTTAAATCGCATCTTAGACTTGTTCTAGGTACATTAAGCTTGGGCATGGTGTGGATTAATTATGTGATAAGGATGGTTATTATGATAATCATTCATTATTATCTATAATATTAATTAATCATTATCTAATATACATTTATAAGATAATGATTATCTAAATATTATTAGATAACCTCAACCGTAAAAACCTTGCGGCAATTATTATTATATATAGATGCCATCTTCACAAAAATAGAGATATAGAAAAAGAGTGTACGTCACTTTTGGCTTTGATATTCACAAAAGACAAAAGTCACAATTAACACAAAGAAGTGAAAAAGGCAGCCGCAAACCCACTACCTGCTATTGTGTTCAGCCGGCACTATTACCCGTTGTCGTGACCAACACCCGGCTTTGGTTCCTGTTCGTATCTAGCAATCTGTTCGTTGTACCTCGGTGTCTCAAACGGTTAATTATTAACCACTAAGGTATATCTATCTCATTGGTAGATTAATAATATTGTACCGTGTTTGTATGTTTTTGTAACCAGATCCTGTTCTGTTAGTTTTGGTGTCAAAATTTAATAAACATTCCGCTGCGTTTATTAATTATATTTCTAATTAATAAAAGATATATCAAACCCATTTTAATAAAAAGTAAAGTTGACACCACTGAAACCCAACACAAACAACCTCCAAAATGGACTTAAATTATTATTATATTTTTCGTATTTATAACTAACATATAAATTATTTGTTTAACAGTTTCAAAAATGGACATAACGTGTTTAACATGTCAACCTAACAGCGTTACCCAACCCGCCCATCTTGCTATATCTAGTCACAACGATCCAGGATTAATGAAAAATATCAGCTTAGCTAAAATTTGTTTTACCTTGCTTTTAAGGTGTTTGTACTCTGGTCCAGGAACATCACGGCAGGGCTAATGATATTCCAGAGTTGGCTAGTGTTGTAACCTTTACAAGAAGATGCATCAGCTCAAATATATAGTTGTGTAGGTAGGCTATAAACACCATGGCTTTGATGCTTTGATGTATGGTTCAAAGTCATATGCCATTCTTCTTCAAAATAAATTTTCTAAAGAATATATAAAATCTTAGTTAGCCGACACTTGATGCATCTACATTGAACAAACAAAATTGTAAACACTAAAGACCTTTAATAATAATATCATGTGCCAAACGTGACGGGCTATTGCTACACGGGTTCATAGAAAACTTCCCTTGTGTAAACATCAGTCATTTGTTGGATAAAAATTTTGATGTTATTACTGAATGTTAATTCATTTACTTATAGGCTTGAGTTTAGCTTGTAGGCTTGCGATTAATACTGAAAATTAACTAACAAACTGTGTAATTACAACTTACAAATGAGAACTACAGTCAAGAATCATGTTTTTAAGAAAGCAATCCCAAAACATTTGGTACTGTATGAATACTTGAACTTCAATTCTGATTAACATAATCTAGCACTTATGTGCATAACACTTGGGGAGAACATTAGCTTTAGTAATACTTAACTCCTTCCTGAAGTTTGCTAAAGCCCATTGACTTATCTGGTGTTAACCACATGTTAAGGCATATGAAGAAAGTCTAAATTGTAGTTGGATCTCCATGTATGAATCACAACTACTCTTTCTCAAACATATCACAATCTTATTTAAATAACTTTTAATACAAGCTTCTTACAAGTGAGATTTTGCAGCATAGCCGTTGACATGCATACAATTTAATTCAACACAACCAACTGAACAATTTTATTCAAAGCACAGAAACAAAAATGAGTTTTAGCAATTCAACCCAACAGAGCCAAAAATTCCTTGTTAACAAACCCATCTTAAGCAACCAAAGATCGATTCTATCTCTCCACTAGCAAAGAAAACAAAGGATCAATAACAAAAGTGAAAAAAAAATCACAAATTTCAATAATGAAAACTTAAGAATGACATTTTATACAAAATTTTTAAAACTCACTTCAAAAGTGAAATAGTTCTAGTTTGTAGATCAAGTTTTAAACTCTCTGCTTACTCAAACAACATAAATGATAGACCCATCAATCCAAATACGGTAGACGTATTTTTCTACCTACTACCTCATTAATTGATCTAAACACATAGAAAAACATATCAATTATTTAGCCCAACATAAACTATAAGAAAAGTAATGAACCTGAGAGTCAACAATTTTGCCATTTAGTGTCTTCAAGATGATGCTTTGTGACATCCCAAGATAGCCTTCCGACGAATGCATAAAAATCAGAATCTTTTTTAGGCCATCGATATGAACAATCAAAATTACCTAACAAAAAAATATAATTCAATCTCAGATGCTCTCATAAGACATGCACTCTACAATGTGATCACCACTTTCCATCCAAATCAGCTTAGTGCTCATTACTACTTTATATCTCCAATTCACAGGAACTGTAATGTTTTGCGGTGTCGGCTGTATATTTTTAAAACCTAAAATCTTTCAATAGGGGGGGAGGGGGAATCAGATTAATACCAAGAAATTGGTGGCGGGGAGGAGACCGAAGAGGCATTGTTTGGCTCGCTTTCCTTTCAGTAGCCTTCAAATTGGGACCTTGTTGTTCCTGCACATTCACCAACCATCAAGCGAGTTTACTATGTAAAAAGATTCGTGTGCATATGTATTTAATGGCTATGATTTGAGAGAGTAAATGTACTAACCATGATTGCAATAGAAGAGGTGGCAGTAGATAGTGAGGTGATTCATCCAATGCATTGAATTTGTGTCGAGGGTGAAGGAAGGATGAATTCATGAAGGCTCTGAATCTAGTGGAGAAAGCAAAGGGGGATTTATATAATGGGCGGCAGAAGAGGTTGGAGAGAATCCCCTGGAATTACGGGAAGAGTAGTGTTAGTGGGGATGGAAACTTCCAATAGCCTCACGAAACCAAGAAACTACTTTGCTCAAAAGATAACCGTCAAATTTTGATCATAACCACCTAATTATTATGGTCAGGATTTTATCTCAAAAATAACTACTGAAATTGAATGGCTGAGATCATTCCGATCGGTATCCGGAGCACGGTTACGGTCACGGGATTCAGAAGTTTTGGCTTGAATATTTTTGTGGTCCTTGACTTGACATAAACTGGATCTCGGGATCTGGCGTTGTAAAAATCTGGGAGTGGTTGGTGGATGGAAGAAGAAGACATGGCCGGATATTAGAGGAGGCAGGTGATAAGAAAAAAATATGTGTTAGAGGGGAGGTGGATGCTGAGAAGGAGAATTAGGGTTTAGAGAAGGTAGGCTTTGATACCATGAAGAATATTGTGGTTTAATGCTTGCCTCCTTCTCATTGATAATGCCATCTATCTATATATATAAAAAAGAAAACGTATATGCTGACGTGGCATGCAATTGAGACCTCAACCTGTAACGCCCCGCAATTTTATTAAAAATATATAATAATATATATTTATATTATATTCGCACAACTATTGAATTTTCTTTCACGATATTACCTAATTAACATGAAATATTTTTTTTGTTTTATTATTACTCACCCACAAATTAAATTACATAATTATGTCACAAAGTGACGCGGTGAGAATACTTCGAATATTTAATGACTAGTCGATTCTAAATCTAACAAATTTAAATATACATCTCAAATACTCGTTTTGAATCGAGTAATATAAATAAATTACATAAAATAATTATCTAGGGGTTAAACGAGTCCAGATTATAAACGAGACCGAGTCAGTGACTGGCTCGTAGACGCGGTTGACAACCACCTAACCTACCTAGCTAACCCTAACTATATAAACATAACATCTTCTTCTTCATTCAACCATAAACCATAGCCTACACCTCTCATTCTTTATCCCTTACAACCTCTCTTCTTCTCTCGTACGCTCTCTCTCATCACCTACAAACTCCTTATTCCTTCTTTAGATGACAGCATCGACCAGAATAAAGGACCACCCGAAGCATCACGTTTAACATCCTCTCTTCTGACCCTAGAGCAGCGGCGGCAGCCGCCTACGACCCCCAGCCAAGCCACCATAAGCCTCACCAATCTCTCCCTCGTCTACCTTGCACAACCACGACACCCCCAATATTTTTACTCGAGATCTCGCTGCTCCGGATTAGCGACAGTAACAGCAACCAAAGACGCCGGTTGTTCCTGGTTCAGGTCTGGTAGATGGAGTCAGAGCTGTGGTGGCCTCGGGGTGGTTGTACTACCGGTGGCGCAGCAGCAATCAAGCCTCGTCTGGTTCCGGGATGGCGGTGGTTCTGGTTTAGTAGTGGTTCGGGTCCGGTGGTGGTTTTGGGCTCAACTGTGGTTCTGGCTCGGTGGTTATAACGTCGGACTTGGACTCGAGGTAGCAGGTTCCGGACAGGTTTCTTTTGATTCCAGATCTACGAGGTTTGTCTGTTTGGCCCTACTATGATTCGTTTTTCTTTCGGGTATTATAACAGTCAAACACCTAACGGTCTCGGGTCAAACCCGGACCTAGTCAACTGTGGTCAAACATCCAGATATGGTCAAGCTCCTTGCCGGTTAAAGCTAGTCAACGAGTACTCCAAGGCGCACGCGGATCGGTTCGCGAGTTCGAATAACAGGAAGGTATAATGCGCGCTATGACTTTGGTCTAATTATTTTTATTTTATATTACCTTGTGTGTATATAAATAAAATCATAAAAACCTTAACGAACCGAACCGACATGGAACAATAACCATTGTATTAATAATTTGAACGATCAGAAAACGACTAACTTATAATAGTTATACTTATTGTTGCGATAATAAATAACCCCGAAACTTTACATGTATACATAGTACTTATCCAAAATGTATAGTCTATCTCTATTATAGCTTGGGCGAGTCGAATAACGATTAACTTATGTTGATGAATATAATATTAAAGGAATGACGAACTATGTTTATGTATTTCTTATAAAAGAATAAAGTTCATGTTCATTATACTTTTAATAACTTGAACCATTTGTCGAGTATAAAGACTTAGTTAAATTGTATTTTGTCTTGTGAATTTGGGCGATTGATGTTTTGGGATAAAATAGACGACTTGCGTTGTCTGGTTTCTTACAAAAACAGAGGAGACTCTGCCCATATTTTTATAAAATATAAACATATATGACGCTTAGATAATTTCGTGTAAATAAAGCTACATTTTACTAATAGATTCTATCCAAACCTTACTTCATCATAATATATGTACATACACAATATCCAAACTACGAAACGTGTTAACATTCAAGTTGAGTTACTCAAATATTATTTTCATTGTCCAAAATGTTTCTTTAGCAGTAATTTCAATACATGACTCTAAATACTATAATAAAGTGTTTAATTTAATAAATTAATAATACGCATATACTTTCGTGATTCCAAACAAAGTTATTGTGGGTTCGTTAAGTCATACACACTTAAGACGTGCGTGCGTTCAATGTGAGTCTATGTAGTTTAACAAACTATCTTTACAACCAAGAAACGAAACAAGCTTATTTCCATTAGAATTAAGAGTATCCTTTAGTTGTAATAGGACACAAGAGATTCAATTAATCCAACTTCAGATATTGTTTGCTATTCTTACATGATGCACTTCAGGTGAGTTTACATAGCCCATTTTTTTCTATTTAACTATTTTGGGTGAAACATGTTACAACATTCAATTTACAATTCAATCATAAGTGTCTATGTGTTATTCTATGTTGCATTATGTCCTAAACATTACTAGGGTAAGCACATTATTCTAGCATAATCATTAACATTGATCAGCCGACGGTATACAATGATAGATCTATTGGACTGACAATCCCACCCGGATACGTGTACCTCCTACATAGGTAGCGTGGGTGATTGTTATCGAACATATAACATAATCGAGTGAACCATATGCGTATGGGATGGACCACAATATTCTAGTCACAAGGTTTGATTATGCACTCGATTTACCTAATAGTTTTGTTTTCACATATGGACTAGACTAGCCATGACACTCGAATTGTACAACATTTTTATTCAAACCTACGTAATTCTCACCAACTTTTGTTGACCCAAAATATTTTCAAACTTAACATGTTTCAGGTTATAACTTGCTTGAAGATTAGAGTTAATGCTTGAAGATGTGTATCTAGTATTTTTCATTTTGATGTACAAATTCTTGTAGAACAATTGTATGTAATGTATTTAAATCAATTATTGAAATTTATTATTTACCATGAGCTACTGAACAATCATCAATACGTGACATCCCGATGTTTCCGCCATCGGTTGGGGTGTTACACAACCTCCCTTGAGAGTGCCACGTGGCATCATAATTGAAAGATTTTAGTGTTTTTGAATATTTCTTTTTTAATTAAAAAAAAAAGATAAACATAAAACCCTAAATTAAATTGAGTTATTTTAGTAAAAAAAGAATTTAAAAATAAATTTAAAATTTTCTCTCTCATGTTTCCTCCCATAATTTTTAAACGTTTATATATTTTATATACGAGATTTTTTAAAGAAAAAAATTACACCAAATTAACGAGCGTTTTATTATCTTTCTAACGAGTAACATAGTCCTATATAAAAAACGGAGAAAAATCGACTATTTTTTGTGGGGTTTCGTTCATACAGGAAAAAAACACACAAAGTGTTCATGTTATTCATTAATCATGTTTTTTCTTTTAAACCAGGTTCTTATCTACGATGTTGAAAATCAGCCCAATCGACATGTTATCATTGGAATTTTACTAGGTATACTTTATCAAGAGAAGTTGGGAGAAGTGATTCTTTAGATGATTACTGATTAGGTTTTAGATTAGGAAATATGAGTTATTACTGATTAGAATACTATGAACATGCAATGATTGAGAGATTTTGTGGTTAGTTAACTTGAGCCATTTGCAATAGGTTATCACGTAAAATTAGATTTTTCAACCCCGGGACCCTCCCAGAGTAATCAGCTAGTATAAATATACAAGCAATTCCCTCAATTATGGGAATAGATAAATACAATGAATACATACTATAAATTCTGAATTGCCGATAATATCACTTCTAAATATACAATCTATTACAGTTATTAGTGTAAATTTGAGCAGTTAATTGGTGATGAACAATAGTATAATAATTATAATAAAAACATAGGTGTAAGAATATAACCATGTACAAAATAACTACATAACAAAAAAAAAAATATGTACACGTTTATTAAAGAAAACGTGTTCTTCAACGAGAGGTCACAAAAATCTTGCGAAAAGTAACAAAATAAGAAAATTCAGTGGACAGCATTTCTTAGAGCATATGGATGATCAAACTCAAACTCAAAAAATAAAAAAAATTAAAAAAAAAATAAGAAAGAGGAGGGAGAAGAAGATGTTAAACTTGTCTAGTTATCCTCGATTAATTACATAGATTCCACGTATTTTTTTTTTAATATTTGTGTGTTGACGTTTATTTTCATAATCGTCATAATTTGCTATAACAAACTACTGGATTATACTCGGGAACGTCTCGGATTGAAAAATCTAATATGACATGTGCTTTACAGTTACATACAGAAAAGCTTCGGGTAGCACCTAACCTAAAACAATTAAAAATGTATCTCCAATGTTAACGTCTAACCTTAAACAATGTATAACTCTAATATTAATATCTAACCTAAAACAATGTATAACTCCAATGCTAACGCATGTTGAAAATAGAATTCATATTTACTGATTTGAACATAATTAGTGACGTGCCTATGCATGATTAATGATTTACCTGAACACACTTTGTGTTTTTTTTCCTGTATGAACAAAACCCCATAAAAAATAGTCGTTTTTTTTCTCTGTTTTTTTATATAGCACTACGGTACTCGTTGGAAAGATAATAAAACGCTCGTTAATTTGGTGTAATTTTTTTCTTTAAAAAAATCTCGTATATAAAAGATATTAACGTTTAAAAATTATGGGAGAAAACATAAGAGGGAAAAATCCAATTTTGTTTTTAAAATTTTTTTTGCTAAAATATCTCAATGCCACATGGGATGACACATGACACACTCAAAGGGGAGAATGCCTCTTTGAGTGTCATGTCATTAAAATGACTTTGAATTGTTATATATACTAGGTGGAATCCCGTGTGAAAACACACGGGAGGAGTGAAGCAAGCCTTAACCGCTGTTTGGTAAACACCAACACATCAACAACCCAACCGTCTGCTGTTAAAAGAAAAACCGCATTTCGTAACGTCTGTTCCTTCAACGATAACAGTTAATAACACTGATCAGATGTTTAATAATTGTAACGTTACAACAAAGGTATAAAAAGTCTACAGACGGATTAAAAAGTTGTAGTCAATATGTAGGAATATATAAAAAAACCATATATAATCAACGTTAAACAAAACAAATATAATCAATTTTAAATATCACTATACATAGCTAGTTAAAGGAATTAATAAACTAAAGCTTCAATTCCATTGAAGCTTCAAGTTGTGCATGCAGATCTTTGAATCTTGTCAAAAATTCCACGTCCTTAATCCGGGACTCTGAATTGCACAACACAGACAAATCACGAACAGCGGTCGAAGGCATTGATTTCAAAATCCGTTGCACATCGTCTCAGTCAAATGTGCCCAAGTGCAAACGGTCAAAACAAATCTTCAAGTCTCTTGTAGTCTTCAAATCTTGATAGTATTGTGTTGTAATTTGATTAAGAACAAATTCCTTCATTTCATCTTCACGGTTATCTCTTGGGGCTTCCATTGATGCAATTAGTGAAGACTGAAATGTAAATGTTAATATTAAAATGGTTTATGATGAACTTCCGGATGTCTTTACTATTTTATACACTGATAACGCGTGAAAAAATGAAAGGTCATATGGTAGAATAGTTATTATACTTGGGTTAACGTGTTAAACGAAAGGTTTTCTTATAATGATTATTTAATTTCAAAACGTTTATAGTATCTAAAAAGTCTATACAACTTGTGAAACATAAGTGGACGATGTCACACCCTCAAATTTCCACATGCGGGGTTTTACCGCGAGGCGCGTGACACACCAGGATCCAAGTCAACGGTCACAATAAACGACATCTATATGTTAAGAAAACAACGTAAACTACCATTGAGTTTCAAAAACCGTTCTAACACAGCGGAAGCAAAATGTATTATTACAACTTAAAAGTAAAACTCAAAGTCTGAAATGATTAACAAAACATGCATATGATCCCTAGACGCCGTGAGACTCCGTGCGCCTATACTCAATGCTGCTACCTTAGCGACCTGAGAAAACATGCCAAAAAGACGTCAACATATAATGCTGGTGAGTTCACAGGTTTTAAGTTCGTAAACGTTTTCATGTGTAAAGCAATTCCTCATAAAGTGCCAAGTGTGCAAAAGTTCCAAGTAAATAACAAACGTTCCCTTACTACTACGACTATGTTGCTAAAACCATTACTGACAAACGTTGCTCAAGTTGTTGCCCATGTGTCAAGTGTCAAGTAGAGACAATATGCACCCGCCCGGCTCCCAGCCGTCAGGTGGGGTTCGTCACACCCGATAGATCTATCCACATTTCCCCCGTTGTGCCCTGCACATTCATGGTTTCAATAGGGACTTAGGTTTCGTCGTATAGTAAATAAGTGCCAAGCGTCAAGTGTCAAATGCCAAACATCAATGTTTAAAAGTGTCAAGTGCCAATGTTTAAATATGCCAAGTGCCAAACGTATCACGTTTCTTAAAAGAGTCACATTCCCAAAAGGCGTCATGTTTCTAAAAGCGTTGCGTTTCAAAAGTGTTGTGTTTCAAAAGCGTCGTGTTTCAAAAGCGTTATGTTTCCAAAAGTGGTAAGTTTCATAAGAGTTGCGTTTTCGAATCATAAACGTTGCATTGCTAAAACGAGTGGCATGCTTCTCCCCCGAGAGAAAAGAGTATAAAAGAGGGGCCGTGAAACTCACCTTAGAGTGCGTCTTCTGATAACTAGAATTCCAACACGTGTATGATAATCCCAACTAATGACAACCTATCAATGAGTTTACATAAGTGTGATGACTATTAACCCGAAGGCTAACTAGTCCCCGATTGTCCAGATCTTGACTACGTGTGTTAAAAAGTGTGTTTAAACGTTAACCGGACATCCCAGACCGACCCGATATCCCGTTGGTGACCCATTACATCAATTAGTCATGCACATAAGTTTAACACATAAGTTTCAAGCATAAAACACTTAGTTTGCATCAAAAATCTCATTCCGGACATCAGATGCTCGAATGTGGTTTTTCCCATTTCCACGTTCGCCCATTTGAGCCACGTTCGCCCGTTTTTCCCACATTTTGTTCCACGTTCGCCCGTTTTTCCCACGTTCGCCCATTTTTCCACGTTCGCCCATTTTTCCACGTTCGCCCGTTTTTCCCATATTTTATTCCACGTTCGCCCATTCGAACCAATTTTATTCCACGTTCGCCCGTTTTCATCAGCATTTTATAAAACGCACCAAAACGCATCTAAACGGTCCGAAAACATCACGAAACATTACCAATCACAGCAGTCAACTATCATTAACATATTCCTACATAACCCTACCAATTTTATCCCGAAATCCGTCCGTTTTACAAGTTACCCAAAATAGCAAATTATGGAGATGTCACATCAAACGCATGCAATCTTTACCCAATTAAGAAACTTTATGAAATCAATCAATAATCAACTTAATATACTCAGATTATCATGAACAATAAACCCCCCAATCATATCCTTATCACTATCATCATGAACAAGCCCTAGATTTAACCCGAAATCCCCAAAATGAACATAACATCATCAATAATCAATTGTAACCTATCTCAATCATAAAACATCATCAATAATAGTCCTAGATCATTGTTATAACATCTATACAGCAATCAATCATCAAACAATACATAACATCACATAAAACACCATTAACACATGTTAATTTGTATGAAAACTCATTGTTTATGAATAGGTTTTGTTTAGAAAGACATTAGGAAGGTTTTTATACATGAAAACATGTTTGAATCAGATTTGGACTCTTGGGGTTTAATGAAAACGAATTGAAATGCTTTAAAAATGATTTAGAATGAAGAACACACCTTAGATCTTTGTGTAGAAGATGTTTGTAGGTTAGATTATAGAAAACAAGGGCAAAAACTCCTTCCCCAATGTTTAAAGTTGCTAGAGAGTGTTTTGAGACGGTTAGGGTTTGTGAAATGGTGAAAAATGACAAAGTGTGGTATTTATACTATGTCCACATTCGCCCATTTTACCTGGGAGAATGTACTCTCCTTCGACCCTTTCACAGGGTCGAATGAGCCCTGTCCTGGTCGAAGGGAATTCTTTCAATTCTATATCTCAGGTTCGCCCATTTACAAAGGGTCGAACCAAACAAGTTTCCTCCTTCGACCACTCGAAGTGGTCGAACCAGGGTCCATGTTTGTCTAGTTTTCCAGTTTGTCGTGTTTAACGCATTCTAACGCACCCTAACATACGAGCATGCAACCTTAGTCTATGTTTAACATATTTAAGCACGGATGATTATCTACACATCATTTAAGCACATCTAAGCATATAATCCACCATACGACAATAATCTACACATACACTTAATTTGTTTATGTAATTCACCAACAACGGGACTCGGTACTAGTGTATTCCCAAAATGACTCCCAATGATCCTACAGATCATTGAACCCTGGACAATACGGACTGTGTTCCGACTCTACTGACCCCGCCAAGTTGTTTTAATAAACGTTTTTCGCTAAGGTAGACTTATGTGTTTATAAAATGTTGACCCAAACATGCCGGGTGTCACAGACGAATGCTTTGGAAAACAAATAGACGAAATAACCAACTATCAGTATAACAAATCAAAGATTTAAATAATTATACCAAATATCGAGTGAAATTAATTATCTTTCGAAATTATTACTATAAATATGTTCATATCCAACCTAAAATTTATCTATAAATTCCACACAGTACATATTCTAAACTTCATCTAGAAAAATGGCAAACAGATCATACTATCATTTTGCTGATACATCAAATGTTAAGTCTTTATCCAGTGCTTGGTCACTAACTATTAAAGAGAATAGATGAAGATATTTGCAATAAAGTAGAGAGGATCAAAGAAACAGTTAAGGAACAGTCATGGGCAAACATTGCCCCTGCTAGATATGGTGTTGCATGAACCAGCAAGTGGTTTAAGAGACAAGATAGAAGACTATTTGACTAAACAACTACGAATCGACAACAACATCCATGGAGTGTTGACGGAATTAAAAAATGATCTTTCAAGCGAGATTCTGAAAAAGAAACAAAGGATTATTGAAATTTTAATTAAGTAGTTTGTATAGTAGATATGATTTTTCTTATGTACCTTTTAATTTTAAATGTTAAGCACTGTTTAGTAAAAAAAAAACATTATGAATCCCATCGTCTGTTGTTTGACAACGTCTGTTTATTACATCTGTTTGTTTCTTAAAACAATAACTTTAACGTCTGTTTAGTTATACCAACATTATGAAGCCAAACGTCTGCTGTAAAGTAAACCTGTTTAGTAACATCTGTTTCTTTCTTTAAAACAATTATTACTACCCAAAATCTATCTCTATATAATAAATGAAAACACTAGGGTTGAATCCTAGCTTTTGAGAGGGTCTCTTAGGATCCAAATGGTAAATGGAGCTCCATGAAATGTAGTATATAAACTTCTTTTTTTTTTTCTCACCATCCATTTGTATCTTAAAACATTCTTCCTCCTTCCTAGCCTAATACATTGTTCATCCTTCATATCCTAATTCCTTTCTCATTTCTCATTCCTTTCTCATTGTTCTTTTTGCAAGGTATGTTATCCATCTAATCTTATATTTATCATATTACATCAATCTTCTATGAAATACAATCGGTTTTTTGGTAATGATCAAAACGTTTTACGATTAACATAAGTGTCGAAATTGTTTTATTATCATATTACATCAACACGTTTTTTAATAACATTAGTATCTAAACTGTAATAGGCTTAAGTTTCTGATTTGGATGAGATGCATACATAGCTGTTTACGATCATATTACATCAAACAGAAATACAATCGGTTTATATATTCATTTTTCTACAAAGAAAAATCACCATCGTATTACATCAATATTCTACCAAATAAAATCGGTTTTTTTGTAATGATCAAAACGTTTTTTTATTAACATAAGTATATAAACTGTTTACGATCAAGTTTCTGAATTGGATGAAATGGATACACAACTGTTTACGATCAGGTTTAATCATTGTATAATTATCCAAATAATTGATGTAATGTGATTGTGGTTTTAATAACAGGATTCAAATGAAATCAGTTTTGAGTTTTCGTGAAAATGAAAAAAAAAAAAACTTTCTTGAGTTTATGGTTACATTAACAATTATTTGTTTTGCATTTGAAAAACAGGATTTCATTAGGACAAAGAACTTGATTATGGCTTATCACAAGGGTGACAAATTCTTCAAGTTTATTCATGACCCTTCCGCACGAGTTTTGGTATGAGTCTTTCTAATTTTTTTTAAATAAAAAAAGTTATTCCTTATTATAATGTTGGTTTTTACGTGTTCGTCCAGACATTGCCGAAATCCATGAACAGGTTTTTGTTATCTAAAAACTTACGCAACAACAACATTAAAGTTTCCACATACCATGCTCAATCTTGGTTTGTTCTGTTAGAATTTATAGATGATGATTTCTGTTTAACAAATGGATAGTCAAAAGTTGTACATGATTTTGTATTCTTGATTGTTTTGTTAAGGTTTACTGTCATTGGATGGGATGACTTGCGTGAATCAGAAGATATTTCTATTGGTGACTATTGCGTGTTCAAATGGTGTTCCGACCAACGTAGGCTGTTTGTTACCAAGATTGACACACAAGAAGTTATTGATTTGTCATAAATGAATTAATGCGTGTTCAATGTATTCAGCCTTTATTCCATTAAACACATTTTCAATACATTCGTCAATTTAATTTGACTTTCATTGAGTTGTTAAAACTTTTCGCCATTTGATATTAATTATATAATTGACTAAAATTTAATGATGTTAAATATGTGTATTGACTTTGACTGTCTTATATATGTTTATTTTTCGTTATAAAACTGTAAACACATTTATATGCAATCAAAGTCAATATAAAGGAATAAATGTAAATCAGTGGTGGCCATATGCGATTATTTAGGAATTGAAATTTCGCCATTTGAATATGTAAACACATAATGTATAAGGAAAGTCAATATGTTTATTGACCTTGACTTTGAATACGAATTGACTGTCAATTCATAATTCAGGAATTAACTTTGAATACGAATTGTAGATAATTAAGGAAAGTCATGTATCAATATTATTAGGGCAGTCAAAGTCAATACATAATATACGAATTTTCCTTATATAACATTTATCTTATAAATATGTAAACACAATATGTTATTGAAATTGGACCCGTAAATTACTATGTGTTTACATGTTAAGGCGAAATTGATACATGTTAAGGCGAAATTTATGGTATCCTTCTACAGTAACATATTTACTTTGAATACGAATTTACGGATCTAATTTCATACATGTTAAGGCGAAATTGATGGTCTCCTTCTACTCCATTGTTGAATGTATTGCAAATATATTTCATAACTTTAAATCTCAATAATAACAATATGCTAATTCTAATGCTAATTAGACTCCACTATTTCATCCATTTATATGCAGTCAAAGTCAATATAAAGGAATAAATGTAAATCAATGGTGGCCAGATGCGATTATTTAGGAATTGAAATTTCGCCATTTGATATTAACTTTGGAATTGAATTGGAATTGTAATTATATAATTGACTAAAATTTAATGATGTTAAATATGTGTATTGACTTTGACTGCCTTATATATGTTTATTCTTCGTTATAAAAATGTAAACACATTTATATGCAGTCAAAGTCAATATAAAGGAATAAATGTAAATCAGTGGTGGCCATATGCGATTATTTAGGAATTGAAATTTCGCCATTTGATATTAACTTTGGAATAGAATTGGAATTGTAATTATATAATTGACTAAAATTTAATGATGTTAAATATGTGTATTGACTTTGACTGCCTTATATATGTTTATTCTTCGTTATAAAAATGTAAACACATTTATATGCAGCAAATGTAATTAGACCATTAATTATGTATCAATTCAAAATGCATACTGTATTACGAAAGTCAATATGTTTATTGACTTTGACTTCCTTATATAACATTTATTCTTATACATATGTAAACACATAATGTATAAGGAAAGTCAATATATTTATTGACATTGACTTTGAATACGAATTGTAGATAATCAAGGAAAGTCATGTATCAATATTATTAGTATAAGGCAGTCAAAGTCAATACATAGTATACGAATTTCCGTATATAACATTTATCTTATAAATATGTAAACACAATATGTTATTGAAATTGGACCCGTAAATTACTATGTGTTTACATGTTAAGGCGAAATTGATACATGTTAAGGCGAAATTTATGGTCTCCTTCTACAATAACATATTGACTTTGAATACGAATTTACGGATCCAATTTCATACATGTTAAGGCGAAATTGATGGTCCCCTTCTACTCCATTGTTGAATGTATTGCAAATATATTTCATAACTTTAAATCTCAATAATAACAATATGCTAATTCTAATGCTAATTAGACTCCACTATTTCATCCATTTCTTATAGTTTGATACCTATATAAACACGTCAAACGCAATTCACATACGATTGTAATAAGACACGTTGATTGCACTTTGAGTAATCGCAAAGATATATTCTTAGGTTAATTTCTGTTTCTCATCTTTAAATACATAAACATTATTTTTTTTGATTTGTTATTAACCAATCGATTATGCTGATATTTTGCATACATTCTGGAGTGATCAATCCAGACATTTATGCTACAATACATTTGAAACTTATTAACTAACTATAATATAAGTTTCAATATTATTATGTTGTCTACAATTTGTGTTAGTGAAGTAATCTATTGGTTTTTACATTATTTTTTTCCAGTTACAAAGATCAATGGCTGCTGTAGATGCAAATGAGTTTACCATGGTTAACCAAATTCATGTCAACCGAAACGGTGTGGCGTTAAAGCTAAAGATTATTCGGGTTTGGCGTCAACCCGATCGTCGAAATCCTAATGATGTGTACTCAATTGAAATGATCCTATATGATGAAAATGTAAAACTCAACAACACATTTTTTTTATAGCCTCTTATTTTTAAATTTCATAACTTTTTTTTTAGCTATTGATGTTTTTAATTTTAATGTATACGAATTTTCTTATATTCGTACATTAAAATACCTCAATTACGTATATACATATTTATAGTGTTTTTTTTATTTTTTTTATAATTAACAGGGTGACAGGATTCAAGTGAATGTATTTAAGCGGTTGTTTTTTAGATTTGATAGGTTTTTAAATGAAAATGCTTCTCTTATTATAAGAAATCCAGGAGTTGGGGTCAATTCTTCTAAATACAAGTATGCTCCAAACCCAAACAAACTCTGCTTGAATATGAATACTCAAGTTTCCGAATATGATGGTTTCCAAGGTCCAGATTTTGGTTTCTCTTTTGTGCCCTATCAAAGAATTCTGGATAGGGAGGTTGATGAATATGTTACAATAGGTATATTTCGTCAGTATAGTCTTTTTTTCATCACAACCAAACCATAATAATATTGTTTGGTTTTACGTTTCATTAATGTTTATTTTATACTTGATTTTAGATGTTATAGGACATGTTAACAAGTTCTTCAGCAATGATGATAAAGATAAAAAGGTTGTCACTGATAAGAAGAGGTTAACAATGGAAATCCAAGATATCGAGTATGTATTCTTTATTTAATTTTTTTTTTTTGCATTTTATATACAAACTGCAAATTACGTAGGTTTATAAATTGTTTATTTATTTTTTACTAAAATAATTTGTAATTTTTGAAGGGGCTTGAGCATCTATTTAACCTTGTGGGATACTTATGCCATGGAGATGTCTAAATATGTTGCAACTCATCAAACGGAGAAAGAATTTATAATAATACTGCAGCTTGGCCGTTTGAAGTTTTATAATGGTTGTATAATGTTAATAAATATTTATATTTATATTTATAGCTACATTATATTTTGCAATAAAAACTATGTTCTAACTTCTAAAGTTTCTTATTATTAAATATTTCAATTTTTTTCCCTAATATTTGTTTTATATAGGAAAACCGTATGTTTCTAACTCTTTTGGAGATCGAGTTAGTCGACTGTTCATCAATGGAGATATTGAAGATATAAACCTGTACAAAAAAGGGTTTGTACTATTATGTTTTTCAATACGAATTACAAAATCTTTATAAAAAGTATTAATAAATATGTAATGTGTAAATCAAATTATTTTTATCAGGTTGGGTAAGAAAATCGCTAATAATCCTTCCTCTTCTCATCGACCATATGGAACTTCTATGTTCTGTTCTGATGAAGATGAATTTGTCCATAACACTCCTTTTAGTAACATTGGTGACATTTGTGAGATTCAAGAGGTGAGTATAATGTTGATACTTAAATACGATGTTTATAATTAAATATAAAAAGTGTAATGTTATTAAACAAATAGTTTTATTTAATATTAATACCCATTGTATACCATAGACTATCTTATTTCGTTAACTAATTATAATATTCATACAGGAGCAGGCTCTGGTATTATTGGGTACTATTAAAGACCTGTTTACCGAAGTTGGCTGGTACTACATGGGATGCCCCAAATGCACCAGAAAATGTAGTATTGATTATATAATCAAACAGGTTGGTGAAGGAAGTTCAGATTTTGAGGAAGAAAAGGTTTACGAGTGTTTGAATGTTAGTTGTAGTGCCAAACAAGTTGAGCCTACTCCAAGGTCGGATATATTTGTAACATCAATTTTAATATACACAAATAAAGTTTGATTTCAAAGATTTAGTTATAATTTTTGTTCTATTTTTGAATTTTTTTTTCTAGGTTTAAAATTCAGGTTCGTGTACAAGACGTTAATGGTGCTGTATCTCTTACATTGTTTCATCGTGACGTTGCACAACTTATTAGTAAAAGTGCTTCTGAATTGCTTGATTTGAATACGGTATTCCATTTTTTAACTAAATTTTAAATACATTAAATTTATTTTTAATAATTCTTTAATTATAGTTGTGTAATATTTATGTATTTGGTTATTCCTTTTAAATAGGTTGGTGATACAGTTGAATATCCTGAAGAGATTAAGACTTTGTTAGACAGAGAGTTTGCTTTTAAGATTTTTGTGTCTGGCTTCAATTTAAACAACAAATATGATGTTTATGGTGTAACTAAGATAAGTGATGATCCAACAATTATCTCGCAGCTTAAGAAAAAGTTGTACGTAGGACAGGTACATAATCGAATTCCATTTGCTATAACTTAGCAAATTTTATTTACGTAAGACTTTATTACATTACAATTTTTTTTCATGTTTTTTTTACAGCCTGCTGAATCAGAATCACTTCACACGTCTCTCCTAGCAATGCCGTCTAATGTTATTTCTGTTTCCAAGGTACCATTTTCACAAACACTTAAATTCATATTAATACATTTTACTCATTTTTTCTTTCATACACAATCACTGATGAGTTTGCCACATATGTTTGTAACTATTTTTTCTTTAGGAATCAGACACAGGCGATAATGATACGCCAATTTCCATTGCTGATAACTTTGTTGATAAGAAAGTTTATGCTGAAGGAGAACAATGTTCTATCAGTTCTAAGTATCAAATGGTTAAGCGTAAACTGATTGACGCGATTTCTGATGATGAAAGCACATCAATTCCTTCAACTAAGATTGGAAGTGGTGGTAGTATGGAGTAACTTAAAATTACGTTGAGGCTTCCGTCGTCCTAAAGACAAAATGAAGAGGATTTGTTTGCTATGCTTATGGTCTACCAGTTTTATTGCTTTATCTTTTGTTTTTTTAAATAAATTTGAACAATTTCTACTTTGTTATTTCCTATTTCTACCATGATATGGTTTACTGTTTTTATTAAGTTTCATAACGATGATACTAATTTAAAAATGCGTTTGCTTGATTGATAAGTATGTTTTCATCCATTTGATATTATGTTTAGTATAGATAGATACAACTAGATTAGTTGATGTAGTCATATACCCTAATAGTGAGTTTTAATTTTGTATGATTAGTATCTAATTATAACAAAAATTGTAACATAAATGTTATCTATCATCTTAAATTGTTACCCCAAATATGTTGTTAATATATAAGCAAAGTTGAATCGGCCCACTAACTTACCAACACCAGGCCATATAAACCGTACATATTAGATTATTTATTGGGCCAAATGCTTTTGTTAAACAAAGGCCCGAGTGAATCTTAGATTCTGATTCAGCCCAACATGAATTATAACAACATAATATTCGTACCCTATATTGTACACGCGTTCAGATTTCCAGGCTCTTCAAAAAAGCTACTTTACCAAAAGGTAAGTAACCTTTCATCTTCTTCACGATTATGAAGATATCGATACTATCAATACTCTTAGACATCATCGTAATAATCGTGTATCTATTAGTAATCGATGTATCTGTTATTATCACTATGATTTTTTGATGATGCATGTGCTATCAATTCTCCCATTAACAGTAGTAATCGTGTATCTTGAATTGTAATGTGAATTAAACGTATTGAGTAACAATCAGTGTTTGATCTGTAATGTTAAGTAGATAAACAATCAGTGTTTAATATAGATGAATATCATTAATAATTCTGGAGAAATAGTGGTTTGATAATTTATTATTAATCACGTTTGATTCTTTTGATCAATGTTTTATCTCAAATAATTGTTCTTGAATGTATGTAAATAATTGTTTGTATTAGTATGTTAATTTGGAAATATGTATAATATGGTAATTAATTATTGTTTAGTAGTCTACTAATCAGCTGATGAAATATATAAATATACATATCAAAACTGATTTATAGAATTTTTTTTCATTTGCCATTAACATATACCGCGTGTACTCCGGTGGGTACCAATTTATTGATTAATTGCTCGATAAATCATTCCGGTCATGTTATCAGTTTTTTTCAGTAGCATGTAAGTTTTTTGCTTAATGTTTGATGATTTGTAGACAATAATCCATATTCAATCATATGATGTTAGCTATGTTTTTTGTATTTTATTGTTTAGTCTTAGTCGATTTTCTAGAAATTGCCATAATAGACATGCGTTTTTATTTAGATTTGTTTGTTTTCAATACATGTGTAGTTTTATAGATATTTATGCTTTTAACCTTATTTTTCACTTTCAAATGAATGCAGCCTTTGCCATCCTGCCTCTTAAGTACCAAAAAAATGGTAAAACCATGAGGAGTTTTCTTTATTTTTTATATCTATTTTTTGTAAACATACAATTTATTTGCCACTTTCTAATTGTTCAGGCTAATCAACAACCTGTTGAAGTGATTGAAGTTTCAAGTGACTCGTCCGACTTTAGCGATTGGGATAAAAGCGATTCAGATAGTGGGATGCACAATTTCGGTGTATTTAACTGGGAAGCTGCTCCTGATGGTGATTCCATTGTTACAAAAGTCACAAACAAATTTGTGAGCATTTGTTTAGTCATTACTAAATTTTATCTCTAAGTATTTTTTTGTAACAATTGTGATCTTTTAATTTAATTATTACACGCAAATGTTTATGTATTTTTCCGCAGCGCTTTCCAGTCGCTTTTGCAAGGCAGCATCACTTCGAAAAGAAAGCCACCATTTCTGTCCAGTTTGAAAACGGACCGTTTATGATTAGGAGAGTGCTGGTTGAAGGAAGCGGGAGTAAGGCAAGGTATTCGTTGAACAAATGGAAGTCAAGAATGAAAAGGCTTGGGTTAAGGAATGGTCGTCGCTATAAGCTTACGTTTTACAAGGGTATGTTGGTTTTCTCCATTCCTTAGATAAAGGCATTGGAGGTTCTATGTTTTGCTTTCATCATTCGTTGTTGAAAATGACGATATCGTAGTAGAAATGAAATATAACATGACGTTTATGTAGGTTAAATGGTCCCAAATTTTGGTTGTTTATTATTGTGGGTACCCATTTTGTACTAGCAACTTACTTCTTAAGAAATGACCTTCATGTTTAGTTGTTAACTTTTATCCGAATATGAAAGAATCGGTTTGTAGTATGTATGTTGTTTTAATTTTTCATCCAGTTATGTATTCATACAAACAATCGATGCTGCTATAAGTTTTAACCTCTTTCAAATTTCTATACACTTATTAGAAACAATCCATTTAATATACTAATAAAACCGCGACGTGGTTCTGCGTTTTGGTACACCGAGCATTCTGGTGTTAATTTCATTATTTACTTTACGCTTTTTTTTTATTTTTCAATATTAAATTTTCTTATATTCGTACATTAAAATACATCAATTATTTAGATACATATTTATAGTGTTTTTTTTTTATAATTAACAGGGTGACAGGATTCAAGCGAATGTATTTAAGCGGTTGTTTTTTAGATTTGAGAGATTTTTAATTGAAAATGCTTCTCTTATTATAAGAAATCCAGGAGTTGGGCTCAATTCTTCTAAATACAAGTATGCTCCAAACCCAAACAAACTGTGCTTGAATATGAATACTCAAGTTTCCGAATATGATGGTTTCCAAGGTCCAGATTTTGTGTTCTCTTTTGTGCCCTATCAAAGAATTCTGGATAGGGAGGTTGATGAATATGTTACAATAGGTATATTTCGTCAATATAGTCTTTTTTCTTTACAACCAAACCATAATAATATTGTTTTGTTTTATGTTACAATAATGTTTCTTTTATATTTGCTTTTAGATGTTATAGGACATGTTAACAAGTTCTTCAGCAATGATGATAAAGATAAAAAGGTTGTCGCTGATAAGAACAGGTTAACAGTGGAAATCCAAGATATCGACTATGTATTGTTTTTTTTTTTTTTTTTTTTTTTGAATTTTTTTTAGAAACTGAGAATGATGTAGGTATATAAATTGTTTTTTTTATTCTAAAATAATTTTACCTTTTTGAAGGGGTTTGAGCATCTATGTAACGTTGTGGGATAGTTATGCCATGGAGATGTCTAAATATGTTGCAACTCATCAAATGGAGAAGGAATTTATAATAATACTGCAGTTTGGGCGTTTGAAGTTTTATAATGGTTGTGTAATCTTATTAAATAGTTATATTTATAGCTAGATTATATTTGGCAATATAAATTATATTTTAACTTCTAAAGTTTCTTCTTCTTATTATTATTTAGAATTTTTGATCCTAATATTTGTTTTATATAGGAAAACCGTATGTTTCTAACTCTTTTGGAGATCGAGTTAGTCGACTGTTCATCAATGAAGATATAAACCGGTACAAAGAAGGGTAGGTACTATTATGTTTTTCAATACGAATTACAAAATCTTAAACGTGTATTGCTATTTATATAATGTGTATATCAAATTATTTTTATCAGGTTAGGTATGAAAATTGCCGATATTCCTTCCTCGTGTCATCGACCATATGGAACCTCTATGTTCTGTTCTGATGAAGATGAATTTGTCCATAACACTCCTTTTAGTAACATTGGTGACATTTGTGAGATTCAAGAGGTAAGTATAATGTTCATACTTAAATACGATGTTATTTTGATACCTGATGACTTACTTATTTCTCAATCTTCGGATCCTGTTTCTGATTTGATAGCCTTTGTTTATCCGTCACTTTTGGATAACATCCACATTCCGACTTATTTTCAAGATCGAGCTATACTGGCACCGAAGAATGAAGTTGTTCATGAAATTAATGATATATTACTTTCAATGTTTCCCGGTGACAAAGTTGAGTATCTAAGTTTGGATAGTGTTTTCCAGTCCGAAGATGTTAACAAACAGGTTGATGAAAGATTAGTTTCTCCTGATGTCCTGAATGGTCTTAAGTTTTCAGGAATACCAAACCATCGTTTGGTTTTGAAAGTTGGCGTTCTCGTAATGTTACTTAGAAACATTGATCAGAAAAGCAGTTTGTGCAATGGGACAAGGTTACAAGTTGTTAAAATGAGAAAACGTGTCATTGAAGCGAAAATCATATCAGGAAGTAACATTGGGATGCGAACTTTTATTCCAAGAATTACTTTATCCCCCTCGGATAAAAAAATTCCTTTTAAATTTAACAGAAGGCAATTTCCACTTGCTGTTTCTTTCGCAATGACAATAAACAAAAGTCAAGGACAATCCTTATCCAGAGTTGGGTTGTATTTGAAGGATCCAGTTTTTTCACACGGGCAGTTGTATGTTGCGCCATCAAGAGTCAGAAGTCAAGATGGACCGAAGATAGTTATAGTAGATGAAAATGGTGAATTGACCAACAAAACATCAAACGTTGTGTACAAAGAAGTCTTTCAGGATTTATGAATAATGTGAGTAATTTTGATGCAATTTTTTACTTATCTTTATTGACGTTATGTATATACAACTTCAATAATAAAGTATTATTTTAAACTTTTTTTTTGTGCTTTGAACAGTGCGTTGCCATTGGTCAATAAAACAAGTTATGTCCTAATTACAATTACATTAAAAATAAAAATATGATAAAAAGTAATTTACAAAAACACAATGTATTCATACCTTTTGTTCTTTTTTGTTAAATTTTATACTTTGGTTGAGTACTAATCATAATAGGTAATCGGTTTTCATTATTAACGTTACTTATAACTTACATAAAATATCCACTTTGACATGAAAACCATAGTTATATATTAGTTTTAATTTTAATATCCATTTCATATCAACGCAACATTGAAACATGACGTTTATATAAGAAAAAAATATCAGGCTAACCGTTATTCTTAAGACTTTACGTTATAGCCACTAAACTTGAATAATACAACTCTTAGTTTAATATATTTTTTTTATTTACTATGGTTTGCACCGTGGGTCCCCACGGGTCTCAAACCTAGTATAAAATAAATAAACACACCAACTGTTATGCTCTGTTTGGTAAAGACCAAATTAAAGACTCAATCTACTGTTAAAAAAAAACTGTATTTTCTAAGGTCTGTTCCATTCAAAATACCAGTTAAATGTAGAGACAAATTAAAGCCCTGTTGAGATAACACATATTAAAACAAAAAAGAGGATGTTCAAATTTAGAAGTAAAGCTAAAGTTGAAAGAAAAATTGTATTTGGTAACGTGTTTCAAAGCACGCTTAGCAGAATATTTAAAACACTGTTTTAAAAATATGTTGATTAAAACATATATAAATTCAACTGTTTAGTTAATTTTTCCACTGAAACAACTCTTCAAATTCTTTTATTTTATTAAATAAAAATTTCCAGACAAACACAAATACTATTTACAAATATTTGTAGAAATATGAACATATCATGTTTTACATTTTTCATATTATCAATAACTGTTTAACTTCTATGTTATGTAAAAAGGTTGTTTAACTTGGTTTCGTAAAAAGACCTTGTCACTAACAACGGTTATTTAAAATACTTACCTAATAACCGTCAATCAAAATTGAATAATTACAATTCCATAATTTGAGTTAACCATTGAATTTAACAGAAATAAATACAAAATGGAAGAAACTACTTTAATGATAATAGAATTACAATATGCGACTTTACAAACTACATAAAAATACAAGGAAAGATAAAAAATCCCTACTAACAACCAAACCCTAGAGAATGATCTTTCTTTCCAGCCTGATCAAAGCAAATAACAAACAGAAACAATGAAATGCAGTACACAACAGCAGCTCGTATCTAAATATCTTCCAGATCCAAAAACACTAAACATTGAAAATAGAAACTGGATGTATTTACGTAATAATGAATTGATGTTTTCCTTTGATTGTAAGAATCTTTCGAAAAATTTGTGGAAACATATTTGAAAGTAATATCATAATGCATATTGAATGGAGTGATGTAAAGTGAGAGTAGTGAAAATGAATATTGAGGATTCATCCCCATTTATAGGCTGAAATATAATAACTATTCATAAGTTGGTTTTCAAATTTATTAGTTGAATTTCAAGTAAATATATACTAGATACAATCAAAAGTAAACTAACACTTTAAACATCTAATCTAAACAAATATATTGTCACACCCCCGAATTTCCACTGCGGAGTTTTACCGCGAGGAGCATAACAAACCAGGATCCAAGTCAACGGTCACAATAAACAACACTATATGAAATACATAAACTCAAAAACATAGTTTCATAAGGTGACAACCATAGGGAAGCATTTAAAGAATTTAATCAGCTACAAAACCGTGTTCCAAAGTATTCAAGACACTTATTTCAAAACTTGCAACTAAGCCTAGACGCCAATGCAGATCTGTGCGCCTAGTCCAACCGATGCTACCTTAGCGACCAGAGAAAACATGCCAAAATGACGTCAACATATATAATGCTGGTGAGTTCAGAGGTTTGTTCAACGTGCGACCAAAATGTTACCAATGTTACCATAGTGTTACCAAAGTGTTACCATGTCCATACTATATCAATGTTACCAAGTACGTTAGCTAGGCATATGTCTTGTTACTACTACGATTGGAAAACCATTACTAGACTGTTACCAATGTTAGGCCCGAGTGTGTTTAGCAATGTTACCAGTTCGAGATAATATGCACCCGCCCGGCCCTCCAAGCCGTCGAGTGGGGTCTGTCAAACCCAATAGATCTATCCACATTTCCCCCGTTGTGCATCCCCCCACATTCATGGTTTTCCCCGGGACTTTCAAAGATCGTATAGCAACGCAAAGTTAAAACCATAGTATGACATATGTTACGAAAATAAGTTTAGCGCATGTTTTCTCCCCCAAAAAGTTAAAACAGTAAAAGTGGGGCCGTGAACTCACCTTAGGTTGTGTCCCTCAGTAATATAAGAAAGCCAAGCCCTTGATAATCCCACTACCGGAGATCTATCAAAATGTTCACATAAGTGTTCTGACTAATAACCATCAGGTTATCTAGTCCCCGATTGTCCAGATCGTGACCAAGTATGTTTTAAAACGTGTTTTGAATGTTCAACCGACACACTAGACCGACCCGACATCTCGTTGGTGACTCATTACCATAACTAATCAAGTATACATAGATCACACACAAGGTTCAAGCATAAAACACTTAGTTTGCATCAAAAATCTCATTTATGATTGTATAGGGTCGAACCAGGGTTTTCAGTTCTACCTTCGCCCCTTTTCTTCCATGTTCGACCCTTTTAGAGTCACCTTCGACCTATTTAAGACAGATTCGACCACAATTGTCCAGTTCGACCATGGGATTCCACCTTCGACCCTACGACTGGTCGAAGGTGCCCAGGTTCGACCCTGGCAGAGTGTTTTTTGTAACACCCCAACCGATAGCGGAAACATCGAGGTGTCACGTTGTGATGATTGTTCAGTAGCTCATGGTGAATAATAAATTTCATTAAATGATTTAAATAAATTACATACAATTGTTCTACAAGAATTCGTACATCAAAATGAATAATACTATGCACACATCTTCAAGCATTAATTTAAATCTTCAAGCAAGTAGAACCTGAAACATGTTAAGTTTGAAAATATTTTGGGTCAACAAAAGTTGGTGAGAATACATAGGTTTTTGAATATAATTGATAACAATAGTTTGTACAACAATCACAGTTGTATGATGATATAGTATGATTCTGACATGTAACAATGCGTCTTTGTACAACCAAACCTTGTGTCGACTGATGACTAACTCGCAAGTTAGTTAAATGTTGTTACTGTTATCGATCATCCCTGAATTTATGCGGGGGGATGGGTTTGTCAGACCTAGAACGCTATAATCTAAACAGGCGGCTTGATCATTGTTAATGATTGTACTGTGTCTTTTTGTTACAGTCAAATGATAGAATGATGATGTAATTGAATCACAAGTAAATATGAGTAAATGATAGTATAAAATGTTTAAACATGTTTCACCCCAAAAATAGTGAAAATAGAGAAAAGGGGCTATGTAAACTCACATTGGCTAAGGTGAATTATCCTCTAAGTGTTGTGAATGTATGCGAGGCGAATCCCAAAGACTCAACAACGTAGCTAGTCGAAAAAGAAAGAATAGCAAGCTTCCAATTCGCCAATTACAAGAGCTTATAATCAAAGCTTCAATTGTAGAAGCAATAGACTATAGAAGAAGGGTATGAGGGAAAGTTTAATCGGATTGAAACAATCGATTTAGAGGTGCAAAGTATAATGGGTCATAGGTGAGTTTTTATACTAGTTTTGGATTCAATTAGCCATTAAAATTGGTCAACACCATAAAGTAAGGTTTTTATGATGAATTGACTATTTGACTAAGACTTTGACTGTTTGACTAAGACTTTGACTAGGACTTTGACCAGGACTTTGACTGATCAATTTAAGGAGTGTGTTAAGTTTATTTTCTTCTGAAATACTACACAAGATGATAGTTGGCTCAGTTGGTTGTCACTGTGTGTTGGTTGGCTGTGGACGCGGGTTCGAGTCCCGGTCCACACAAATCTTTTTTTTGGCAATTATTTCCCTAAAACTATATTATTCTAAATTCATAATATGATTATATAAGCCCGAAAGTGACTCGAAATATTTTTAAAACGTACAAAAGTGTCGAGATACAAATAATTATTAGTTTAATGTATTTAAAACATATATTGTTTAAAACAATACATTCTTTTTATCAAAAAAATTTAGGGGAAATTCGCGATGTTACAGTCTCCCCTACTTTTGGAAACTTCGTCCCGAAGTTATTAAAAACACAGGTTTGAGGTTGATTAGGTAGAAATTAAGGCAGATGTGGTTTGCGTTAAGGCACGACATGAATTTATAGGTAATAGAATAATTTGTTTCGAATAATTTGGATAAGAGGTTTGAGATGTGAGTTTTAAGGATTGGATTAGGTTCGTCTGAAGTAGCAAGAAGTATAAGAATCTAGCAAAAATACTAAACTTATGTTTTAGGAATCTTATAAGAAATGCATGAATTGATTGGCTATATGAAAACCAAATGAACTACTAAAACCTTATTAGAATTTCACACTACCTTAACATACCTGTAAATTCATGATTACGTTCCAGACCGCAATCACCAATTTACCTTACATTAGGGTTGTGTGTCCTTCTATGACTCTAAACACACATGTAAGTAATGCAAAATAACCTTGTGATTGAATCGTTTACAATGTATCCAAAAATGAGTCCAACTGTTGAGTAGGAAAAAGACTTCTACCAGTCAGTGAGTAAGAACCTCTACCGATTGTTGAGCAGGTGTGATAGCCTCTACCAGTCGTTGAGCAGGTTGTAGGGCCTCTACCGACTGTTGAGCATGCATGATGACCTCTACCAATCGTTGAGTAGGTTATTTGGTACTCAACTAACTGTTGAGTAAGTACTTCATCCTCTACCAGTTGTTTGATTAAGTGTACCAATTATTTCACACATAAATTGCAAATTGATAATATGTACATATAAACAATCAAGTATCAAGCATAGCATGCGAGTTGTAATAGTGTTGTCCTTGACAAGGTTAATGACTCTAGGTGTGTCTATAGCAAATAGTTTATATTCCATGATTTCTAGTATCAAATGTTTAAATATGGTAGATAATCGAATCCTCATGTATAACTAAGGATTAAGTTTGATGCAACACACAACCAAGTTTCAATAGTCTGGTTATCATGGGTAACTAGTTCATGTTTGAGAAGGTGAAGGATATAAATTTAGTTCTTGAGAGGATGATGAAAAATCATGAAGCAGAATCAAGGTTGTGAGAGATAGTGAATGTGAAGATAGTTGATAAAGAGTTTATTTTATAGTAAGGAGATTATGTAGCAGTGTAAATTTTGGGGTTTGGATCAAAGGTTATAATCAAGTGTATAAGAAAACATGATTGTGGTATATGCCAAATATTGTAAAAATTTGAACAAGTTGAAAATGAGTGAGTGTCGATGGAGAATCTAGAGACTAGATATTATTCCTATGAAAAAAAATTTATTTTCAAAATTGGTTTTGTACATAAAGCAAAAGTTGTTAAATAGTACAAGCTAAGTAGGCTTTGATTAAAATATTCCCGTTAGTTGGAGATTTCAAACATGACATTAGGTTTTGAAGATCAAGGTTCTATTAGTGATTTTTAATAGTTTAAAGCATTATATAGAAAATCGTTTGTTACGTCAATAAATAAACAATTGAATTTAAGTTCGAGGACATCTTTTGACAAAAAAATATGTACTTTGTAAAGTTACTAGGTAATGAAAATACAACAGGATTTAGAAATCTTTAGTTTATGCTAAGGTATAAGGTTATAGTTTTTAAAAATAAGTAACATGTGGAGAAATGAAATAATATGATTTGGGTAGGGTGTTGAATATTTAAAAAGTGGCTACGATGGTAAGGTGAAGTGTGATTGTGAAATCCATAGATGGTTATGAAATGAGATTGATTTAAGCTGTAAAATTTTGAGATTTTAGAGCTTAGTTTAAGGAAAGTGAGTGTAATCATTTATTCATTAATTAAAACGAATAAACGAAAATATTGACTTATCAAAACTTCTAGATTCTAATAACATAGTGAAGACATGCTTTAGCCTATAGGTGAACACTCATCCCGAGAATTCCCAGGTAGGCATCCGGGTCCCTCGTCTGATTGGGATATATGCGCAATGCCAGCCTAGACAGAAGACTCAGAATACAGGCGTTCACCCTTCCAGATTGCACGTGTTCGTTATTAAAATCTAGAACTTCGACGAGATCTCAAGGTGGTTGTGACACCCGTCACCCTCGTCTTTCGTCAGATTTACAAAAATAACCCTTGAAATATTTTCATTATAGTCCCTATAAGTTCGTCGTTTTCAAATTTAATTTTTGAAAAAATATATATATATATATATATATTTATTATGGATCGGGTGTAAGTTTTAGTCAAAAACGTATCTCGAACGTCAACGCAATGGATTTTATAAAAAAAAAACTCCAAGTTTTAAAGAGTTTTATAAAGTTTAAAGAAAAAAAAAATATATTGGTTAATTATCCTAACTTGGTTAGTGTATTTATAAAGAAAACATAACAAAAATCATAATAAATTAACCAAGTTAAAGGTTGAGGGACTAATTCTGCCAAATAGGAAAAGTTTTAAAAATTTTTTCCCCTCCCTCTCCTCTCCACGTTTTTCCGGCGATCATGTCCGGCCACCGGATTTTTTTTCCGGCCAAGTTGAAAACTCCACTTTTATCAAGCTTTAACCCGTTTTAATGATTGCCAAGCGTTTCTCCACCCATAATTAAGAGTTTTCAGCTAGTAATTGAGTTTTAAACGCGTTTTTAATCAAGCTTTAATTGTGAAAAGCTTGAAACCGTCGCCTATCATCAATGGCGCGTTTTCTTGTTCATAACCTTATAAATAGACCTTTGCAAATCATTGCTGCACATCCACACAATCTAACCCACGAAAAATTTCGTCCTAAACGCGTCTGAAACGAGTCCAAAGGTCGGATTTTTGTGCGGGTCTTGAAGCTTCCATATCGGCCTTAAACACCTTTGTGAGTTCTTGTTTTTAATGCCGTTTTATTTGTTACATCATGCCCTACAAGAGCCCTCTAGAACAGCTTTGAATCGAGTATGTTTGTGGGTTATTAAAATTTGTCCTAGGGTTAGGGTTCATGCTTAGTAAATTGGGGAAGAAGATGACTTGTTATAACAGGTTAAATATAATTATGTCTGGGTAAAATCAATAACTTAGTGTTTGGTTCAGTGGTTATGCTTGTGTTGTGCACAGGAAAGGGGACGGGTTCGAGTCCCCTTGAACGCAAATTGTGGTTTTTTTTTTGACTATTTCTTTTCTATTATTTTCTTAAAATATATATATTATATAGATTTTGAAATATTCATGTTAAATCCATTCTTTACCCAAAAATTATGAAAATTTAGGTATAGCTTCTTGACATCATAAAGAACATTTCCACATTTTTATTTTCTGAAAAATGTTTTATTTTTATATTTTTATTGAATTAAATTGTTTTAATCATAAATAATTGATAAAAAATTCATTTTTAATGATTTGAATCTCAAACTTTTTGAGTAATTATTGCTAACCATTCTCAACTGAAATAAAAATTATTGGTCAAGAAAACATTTATTTTTATTAATTTTCCCATTTTTAATCATTTAAACATGATTTAATCTCATTAAATCAGTTTTAAAAATAAATAAGCTTATATAAATTATGAGAAAATTATTCTAATATGTTTACATCAGAAATCATCCATTTTCTATAAAATGAATATTTTTGGATCACGTATAGTATTATTAGTCTTATTTACGTTTAGTTAGACATAATAAAACATTTATTTATTTATACAATTTAAACATCTATTTTATAAATGTTTTTCTTATAAAATAGAAATACTCGTATGGTTTAATGTCTTAATTTTATTTTTTTTTGTTGAATCGTTGTGTAACACAAAAATTATTTATTTATATATTTATGGTTATCGTATTATTTTAATTTAGTTAAAGTAACTAACTGAATTATTTTGTCTTAATTATTCAAACATATGGTTATCTAAATATTTAGTCGGTAATAATTATATTACCTAAATCATATTACAAACTTTGGTATATTATTTTTAATATACAACTTTTACATTAATTCGACTAATCATAAAATCTCTAATTCCCCAAATCGACTTAGCAAACCCTAATGCCTTAGACCCTAGATACCTTAGACTTTGTAGACTTTACCTTACTAGTATTTATATACATTATAGGTTGAATTCCTCGGAATTCTCACTACTTAGCTCACAACCGCTTAAGTGGATTGTGATCGCTTTCACAAACTGTGAGTATATCTTTCCCCTTTTTACTATTTTACATTTCGGGGTGACTCATGTACTTACTATCAAGTTTATATTTCCTTTTACTAAAATAGCAATTTCTTATGTGTGTTTGCTTGTGTTATTTTGTGTATCTATGACCTGTCAAATCATTAACCGCTGGGCGGCCTGGCATTTCAATGAATAGTACTATGGTTTATACCCTTGTGACTCTGTTGAGAGTCCTCGTCATTGCTATGTATTACATTACTACTAGCGCATACTATATATATCTGCTTTCTTCTCTTAGGGTTGATTTGACCCGGATACTACTTATTTCATCTTGCAAAATAACACACGAATTGCTAAAGTTTACCTTACTATATATATCAAACGGATGTACTCACCAATACATTATATGTGTTGACAAAAATTGTTTTGTACATGTTTCAGGTGACGTTTGATGTTTCATGCTTTCACGCTTAGGCTGGACCTAGTGCTTAAATAAAAGTTGAACATTTAATATTTATGTTTGAGATTTCTATTAAGACTCTTTGTATTTCGTTTTGAATGATGGAAGTTATTTGCTATTAATATTTACAATTTAGTCCATGTGCTATTGAACAATCGTCACTACGTGACACCTCGATGTTTCCGCCATCGGTTGGGGTGTTACAGTGGTTCAGGCTAAACCTGAGGATTTTGTCCTATTAGTCTAAGAGTAGATCCAATGGTGGAGAGCAACCTTCTTGTAAGGATGAAAGTAGGGACGAGCAGTAGGAGGGAGATAGAGAATAGCAAGTAAAAGGAGCAAATACTGGTTATAATCCTATGGTTATAGACTAGATTATTTTTCTAATAACCTAATTCCCTATAACCATGGCTCTGATACCAATCTGTAACACCCCAACCGATGGCGGAAACATCGAGGTGTCACGTAGTGATGATTGTTCAGTAGCTCATGGTGAATAATAAATTTCATTAAATGATTTAAATAAATTACATACAATTGTTCTACAAAAATTCGTACATCAAAATGAATAATACTATGCACAGATCTTCAAGCATTAATTCAAATCTTCAAGCAAGTAGAACCTGAAACATGTTAAGTTTGAAAATATTTTGGGTCAACAAAAGTTGGTGAGAATACATAGGTTTTTGAATATAATTGATAACAATAGTTTGTACAACAATCACAGTTGTATGATGATATAGTATGATTCCGACATGTAACAATGCGTCTTTGTACAACCAAACATTGTGTCGACTGATGACTAACTCGCAAGTTAGTTAAATGTTGTTACGGTTATCGATCATCCCTGAATTTATGCAGGGGGATGGGTTTGTCAGACCTATAGCGCTATAATCTAAACAGGCGGCTTGATCATTGTTAATGATTGTACTGTGTCTTTTTGTTACAGTCAAATGATAGAATGATGATGTAATTGAATCACAAGTAAATATGAGTAAATGATAGTATAAAATGTTTAAACATGTTTCACCCCAAAAATAGTGAAAATAAAGAAAAGGGGCTATGTAAACTCACATTGGCTAAGGTGAATTATCCTCTAAGTGTTGTGAATGTATGCGAGGCGAATTCCAAAGACTCAACAACGTAGCTAGTCGAAAAAGAAAGAATATCAAGCTTCCAATTCGCCAATTACAAGAGCTTATAATCAAAGCTTCAATTGTAGAAGTAATAGACTATAGAAGAAGGGTATGAGGGAATGTTTAATCGGATTGAAACAATCGATTTAGAGGTGCAAAGTATAATGGGTCATAGGTGGGTTTTTATACTAGTTTTGGATTCAATTAGCCATTAAAATTGGTCAACACATAAAGTAAGGTTTTTATGATGAATTGACTATTTGACTAAGACTTTGACTGTTTGACTAAGACTTTGACTAGGACTTTGACCAGGACTTTGACTAATCAATTTAAGGAGTGTGTTAAGTTTATTTTCTTCTGAAATACTACACAAGATGATAGTTGGCTCAGTTGGTTGTCACTGTGTGTTGGTTGGCTGTGGACGCGGGTTCGAGTCCCGGTCCACACAAATCTTTTTTTTGGCAATTATTTCCCTAAAACTATATTATTCTAAATTCATAATATGATTATATAAGCCCGAAAGTGACTCGAAATATTTTTAAAACGTACAAAAGTGTCGAGATACAAATAATAATTAGTTTAAGGTATTTAAAACATATATTGTTTAAAACAATACATTCTTTTTATCAAAAAAAATTAGGGGAAATTCGCGATGTTACATTTTTCCACAAAACGCTTCAAAAACATCCGAAAACATCCCGAAACATCATCAATCACAGCAGTCAAGTATGAATAACATATCCCCACAAAACCCCACCAACTTTGCCACAAAACCTGTTCGTTTTAACCCTTTCCCAAAATGGCAAAAATTATGGAAATGTCACATCATGCATGAAATCTTTACCCAATTTGAAAACTTTTCAAAATCCTTTCTTAATCATCTTATTTTGCTCAGTTTAATGTGTATACGAAAACCCCCAATAGTTTTATTGATGATACCATCATGCAACAAACCCTAGATTTATCAAAATCCCCAAATTCGACATAACATCATCATTCATCTAATTGTAACCTTAACCAATCATATTCCCATAATAATAGCAGCCCTAAATCATGTTTCTATCATTAATACAGCAGCAAATCATTAACAACACATAATATCACATAACACATAATTAACATATGCTTATTGATACGAAAACCTATGTTTAATGATAAGGTTTAGGTTTAGAAAGATGTTTAAAAGGTTTTAAATGGTGAAAACATCCTTAGAACAGATCTGGACATTTAGGGTTAGATGAAAACAAATTAAAATGCTTTAAAAAGGGTTTAGGATTAAGAACACACCTTGGATTCTTGATTAGATGTTGTTTGTAGGTTAGATTATGAAAAATGAGAGCAAAAACTCCTTCCCCATTGATTAAAAATCGGTTGAGAGTGTTTGGAGGCGTTTAGGGTTTGTGAAATGGTGAAAAATGACATAGTGTGGTATTTATACTTATTCCACGTTCGCCCCTTGTATAGGGTCGAAGGTGCCACCTTCGCCCCTTCACAAGGTCGAATGAGCTTGTTCTACAGTTTGTTCCAGGTTCGCCCCTTAACCATGGGTCGAACCAAGATTCATTTCCAGGTTCGCCCCCATGCCATGGGTCGAACCTGGGCTTATGTTTTCCATGTTTTCCAGTTTTGTCGTTTTAACGCATTTAAACACATTCTAACGTATGATCATGCAATTCTAACACATGTTAAGCACATATAGGCACGTATAATCATGTTCACACCTTGTAGCACGTATTATCATGTTATGTTACACGTGTGTTAATAATCTACCCGTCCTACTTGATTCAGTTCATGTAATTTCACCAACAACGGGACCCGGTACTAGTGTATTCCCAAAATGACTCCCAATGATCCTCCAGATCATTGAACCCTGGACAATCCTATCATAACCCGACTCAACTAACCTAGTTAAGTCCATTTATAAATGTTTCTCGCTAAGGTAGACTTATGTTTTACCAAAATGTTTAAACCGAACATGCCGGGTGTCACATCATCCCCACGTTGAAAGAATTTGCGTCCCGAAAATTGCACGAAGCCCAAAAATGAAAGAGACGAAAAGAAGGAAACGAAAAAAAATTTACCGGTGTGTCACATCATCCCCACATTGAAAGGAATCTCACCCCGAGATTCATTTAGCTTCAGCGGTACGATGCCTAGATTCGAACGCACGTTTTGGAAAAAGATGAGGATGTTTAGCTTTCATCTGATCCTCACGTTCCCACGTGAACTCCGATCCACGATTCGAGTTCCAACGAACCTTAACGATGCGGATTTTACTCCAACGAAGGCTACGAATCTTGTAGTCGAGAATCTCAACAGTTTCCTCCACAATGCGAAGACGATCATCAACCCTGATCTCTTCCAGTGGTACAATAAGAGATTCATCAGCCAAACACTTCTTCAAGTTAGACACATGAAAGACGTTGTGAACACTACCGAGCTCCGCCGGTAAGTCAAGTCTGTATGCCACCGGTCCAATCCTTTCCAAAGCGTATGACGCCCTTCCATGGTGAAACTTTCAGAAGTACCCTGTCCCCAACCTGGAACTCCAAAGGTTTGCGATGGCGATCGGCATAACTCTTCTGACGATCCCGTGAGGCTGCCAAACGGTTACAAATTTGTACGTTTTTCTCCGAAGTTTCGTACACCAGTTCCGGACCAGTGAGCTGGCTCTCACCCACCTCGGCCCAACAAAGAGGAGATCGAAATTTCCGCCCATAAAGAGCCTCGAACGGAGCTACCTTGATACTAGTGTGATAGTTGTTGTTGTAAGAGAACTCCACCAACGGTATGTGAATCTCCCAACTTTTGCCAAAATCGATAACACATGCCCGAAGCATGTCTTCCAAGGTTTGAATCGTCCGCCCACTTTTTCCGTCAGTTTGCGGATGATAAGCCGTACTCATATCCAACTGAGTACCCAAAGCCTTGTGCAGAGCCTTCCAGAAACGCGAAGCAAAATGAGAATCACGATCAGAGATAATAGAAACAGGCACCCCGTGCCGAGCAACCACCTCCTTAAGGTAAAGCCGGGCTAACCGCTCGAGCCCATCCGTTTCCTTAATAGGTATGAAATGCGCCGATTTTGTCAACCTGTCCACAATCACCCAAATCATATCGTATCCACTTGGTGATTTCGGTAGCTTGGTGACAAAATCCATCGTTATTTGTTCCCACTTCCATTCTGGAATCTCCGGTTGTTGCAGGAGACCAGACGTTTTCTGATACTCCACCTTGACTTTAGCACAAGTCAAGCATTTGCTCGCGTATGAAGCTATATCAGCCTTCATGTTTGGCCACCAATAAAGTATCTTCAAATCCTGATACATCTTATTGGAGCCAGGGTGAATAGAATACCGGGATTTGTGACCTTCATCCAAGACAAGCTCATGTAATCCCCCGAATAAAGGAACCCAAACACGCTCTGCGAAATAGTGTAGGCCATCGGACCTGAGCTCAAGATGCTTGTCCGCGTTGTGCATAGTTTTATCTTTAAGGTTTTCCTCCTTCAAAGCTTCCAATTGTGCAGAACGGATTTGGTCAGGCAATGAGGAATGGATGGTGAGCTTTAAGGCTCGAACACGACGAGGTTTCGCAGATTCCTTCCTGCTCAAGGCGTCCGTCACAACGTTCGCCTTGCCAGGATGATACGTAATAACACAGCCATAATCGTTCAGGAGTTCAACCCAGCAACGCTGCCACATGTTTAACTCCTTCTGGTCGAAAATATGCTGAAGACTCTTGTGATCGGTGTATACATCACATTTGGTACCGTACAAGTAATGTCTCTAGATTTTCAACGCAAAAACCACCGCACCCAATTCCAGGTCAAGGATAGTGTAGTTCTTCTCGTGAACCTTGAGTTGACGAGAAGCATAAGCAATGACCTTCCCGCGTTGCATCAACACACAACCGAGACCACGAATAGAAGCGTCACAGTACACAACAAAATCATCTGTGATGAGGGAAGCAGGTCTACCCCCATGTGGCTACAAGAGTGCAAATCCTAGACTGCAGGAGTCAAAATAAAGGGCATTCGTAGTTGTAACAGTTCTAAAGCGGTAGTGATGTGTGGTCCTTTGTTTTCTGACCTTCGTATTAAGGGTTTCGTGGAAGAAACCAAACGTATTTCAGCTAAAACAAAACAATGTATGCCCAAGTGGTCAGATGTAATTGCTTCACAAACTGAGTCGTTCATTGAGATGGTCGAATTAGAGGATGATATAGGCCAGATATAGGACCAGGATGTGGGTTGTGTGGGAGGGCAGGTTGAGATTCAAGATGCGCGTGATGCTGTTATGGAGGAGGACATGCAGAATAACGAGCAACAGATTAGAAGTCAAGGATTTTCCTATGCACGACACTCATACGGCTAGTCTGAAACTGTGACATCCGTCACTTTTCCTTTTTATTAATAATAATAATAAATTTTTTTTACTAAACCAAATCCATAACCCAATAACAACATGAACCCAATTTGAGACCCACACCTCTAGCCCATTAGTCTTTTTTTTTAAAAAAAAATGCTTCAGATGCCCATTAACAAGCCCAGATAGATCTGAGCCCAAGCCCATCAGACAAGGAGCCGGCCCAAACTTCTTTCCCTCCTTCTCCTTTGAACGTAACCTGCAACTCAGATGTTGACCAAGAAGAAGCTTCTACTTTGACCATTAAATTGACCTCATCTTAGGAAGGTTAATTCCTATTAATCACTGCTGACTCGATTGAACGAGCACACGCGTCTACAACCCGAAAATCAGCAGGATTAGAGCGTTAATTGCTCGTCTGTTTGACCGAACTCGACACCATCGTCAAACCTTCCTTTCTCTACGGCATACTATAAATTGAACGTGCTCCCTCAGTCACCACTCGCCGAACATCCCTTCTTCACCTTCAATTCCTATTAACAATCAATTTCGAAGCTCATTGTGCTCAGTTTGACCTTTTCGTTGACTTGGTGATTATCACGAAACCGTGCATTGTAAGTACAAATTCTTGCATAGGTTTTGTTTATCGGCCCATGAGAACTATTAACCCCATGGTTAAACAGTCATTGAATCCAGTATTAAGCGGATTGGGAACTAGGACTCGACCTAGTCTTGGGGAAGACGACTGTTGTGACCCCTTATAACCTTTTCAAAACAAGAATATCAACCAACTGATCCACAGATCAGTTGGTTATGTTTGTGGTTCGAAAGTTTGAACCGGCCGAAGGGCCTGGGTTCGAGCCCCACCCACAACAAACCTTTTTTTTTCAAAAACCCCCTTTTTCTTTATTATTCATTATTATTTTAAAATTAGTTTTTAAAATACTAAAACACATTTATAAATTCTACAAAATTTATTTTATGTTATTCCACTGATAAAGTTCATCATCCAATTTTTAGTTTTTCAAAAATAATTTATTTAATATATATTATAAATATTACAAGTTTATTCAATTAAAATTATAAAATTCTATAAAAATATCTAAACGATTTTATAAAATTCCACAAAAATTATCCTAAACTTGTATAATAATATACATTTCAGAAATAATTTTTATTTCTGAAAAACCGTTTGTTTAATATTTTTAATCAATTTTCGTTAGTATTAATCATAAATAATTCATAATAAATTCATTTTACAATATTTTTGCACCAAAATTTTACATAAATTATTTCTATCCATCTAGAACTGAAATACAATTTTTAATTCAGAAATTCTTTGATTTTAATATTTTTAGATTTTAAAGTCATATTTTGACAATTTGAAATAATTAGATTAAATATTCTATTTTTCAAGAAAATAATTTTATAAAAATTATTTTCATACTTAAAACCTTATGTTGTGACTATATTCATCTTAAAATTGTACAAAGAGACTTTTATTTATTTATTCATTAAATTTCTTATATTTAATAAACAAATTGTTTATTAATCAAATAAACGTTTATCCCCAATTCGAAACCCTAGAATTTCATGTATCCTAGAGTTATTCCTTACACATTATCAAATTCTTTAGGTTAATTCTTTGGAATATTTTCCAACGCATATTTCGTTGTCCAGTTCAATTTCAAGCTATTACATAGACAGTGAGTATTTCCTATCCCCTTTTTGCTTTTATTCATTTTTGGGGTGTTACATGTACACTTATACAAATTACAAATACAAGTTCACATTTTTACAATACAATTCTAGTACTATGTGCATTTGCTTACAAACGTGCTTTATGCTTAGACATTACATGTAGAATACATTTGTACTTAGTGAAATCATTAACATTGTACAAGCCGACCTTAACATTGGATGGCGCTATTTGGATTGACAACCCGCCTAGATTGATTCTCCCCCTTTTTCATCGGAGAATCCGTGGCCAGTGTTAAGCCTTTTTATCCATTTATTGGATAAGTACACTACAGTTCATACAGTACATTATACAGTCACAGGGTTGATTTCGCTCATTTGTATGATACATAGTTTACATAATTGCACTGTAGCTTGCACTTGAATTGTATAACTTTTTAACCTACTATATATATATCAAAACTAGGAATGCTCACCAACATTTCATATGTTGACCAAACCTATTTTGTACATGTTTCAGGTGCAGTTTGATCTAGTGCTTTAGCAAGGAACATATAGTGCTTTATTTTAATTCAGTTATTTCAATATTTACATTTCATTTAAACAATGTAATTTCCATTTCCATGTAAGACAATTTTGGATTATTCAATAATATTTACATTTTAGTACCATGAGCTTTTGAACAATCGTCACTACGTGGCACCTCGATGATTCCGCCATCGGTTGGGGTGTTTCAGATTGGTATCAGAGCCATGGTTATAGGTGTAAGCGAAAGATTTTGACTAAAACAGGATTATATGATCATACAAGTTACAAAACCAGGTGCGGAAACCTTAGTTCTGAACAAACTGATAAAACTCTAATCAAAACACAATCAATATCATTTTCAAAGCTTTTTCATAGATTAACTTTCTCAAATATTCAATTACAATCACACACACGTTAATCTAGATCAATTACAGACTTTCACAAAATAACCTGGAACCTGACCTGAACACATACACAACTAATAACTCTCTTACATTCACAAAAACACAAAATCTATATATAGACTCTGCACGTTCGCCCAGTTGATATGGTCGAATGTGGAGTTCTTCCACATTCGCCCACTTCCTAGGTACGAATGTGTTCTTGATAAGCTTCCATTCTTCCTTCGCCCATTAGTAATCTACCTTCGCCCACTTTATGTTTACCTTCGCCCACATTTAACTACATTCGCCCAGTCAACACAACTTAACATATGTTAGTATCCAATCACTAGTCGCAAAACGCATCTACAAACTCCCCCTCGACTATTGATTGGATTGTCTTCTCTTTTCGTCCATAGCTTTGTTCATCAGCTTGATTCTGAGCTGTTTCTTCTGCTCATTAGTCATTGCAGGCTCAAATGTTCTCTTCACTGGTTTCGACACATTTGCCATCTTCACCGTCTTGCCAAGTTTATTCTCCAAATTACTTCCCGCATTAATATCATAAGCAAAACAAACTCCAACCACTTGAGTATACTTTCTTGCTTGAGCAGCGTCTTTCGGTTCAAAGTAAATCGGATTATAGAAAAGCATGATGATGTCTTCAAAAGTGCAATTAATCAACCACATAGGATCAAATACATGAACATGCTTGTATTTATCCTTCCCGTCTCTCAGCACAATCACCGCTTCAGCCTTTCTCCAATCATAATACCAGAAAATAAAATCAGCACTGAAATGTTGTGGCATAGGCATCAAAGGTATTTTTCTCATCACTTCAGGTGCTTTGTATATCAAAGTAACCCGTTTCATATTGGTTTGAGGATCAATATCCCTATGAACTTTCCTTCGGGGATATTGAGGCTTAAATCTATTCCATCTTGTTCTACTCTCCCAAACCAACTTGTCTGCACACCAACCAACATGTGTACCGCTCACTGAAGCACCAGACATAGGAAATCTGCATAGATCTCTGACCGCCCAGTACGGTAGAGTTAGCAAGTCAATGAATCTGTTAAAATACAAGATTCCTGTTTCCCATTTAGCAGCTATGCACTTCAGCCTGCCCAAATATGTCCACCCGAGAGCTCTGCCTTTGAACTTGGCGTTGTGAAATCTATAAAAGTTTCCTTGAGCTTCAGGCTTCGGTCGGTTCTCATCCATTTCTCTCAACTTCTTCAAATAACTCTTCAATTCATCAGATTGATTTGAAGATTCTTGCTTATCAGCACCAAACACCTTCTCCACAAACTCTGCACTCCTTTGCTGTGCTTTCTGCTTCGCTGAATTGTTTGGTGTCTCAGTGAAATCAGGAAATATTTCATCTTCATCTGTTTCTCTGAAGTACTGAGGAAACTCTTCATGAGTTATATCTTCAACCTCCACTTCATCAAGCTCAGGAGTATTCTTATCATTTGAGTGACTTCCAACATCCTTTTCAGAAATGTCAGGAATCGACTCATCTTCTATAAACTCCTCAAATGTTTTCCCTACTCTCTGTGCAAGTCCATCCAAAATTTCCTTTGCCACAGAAGCAGGTACTTCACCTTCTTCAAGATCAGGATCTTCGTATTCCAATTCATATCTCAAATCATCAGTTTGGAATATCTTAGCAAAACATCCTGTGAACTCAATGGTCCATTCTCTTCTTTCCAACATGTCTTTATACACTTGTTTAGCATCATCTGATAAAGACCTCACCTTTCATTCCAGAAGATACTTTCATCTGAATCAACGTTCTCACCTTTCTTCTTCTTTGAACTTGATTCTCCAGTACTCTTCTTTTTGGATGTTCTTTCTTCAAATGTAAACTTTGAAGTATCATCACCTCCATCATCATCATCATCACTCTCACTATCATCTTCTTTCTGTCTCCCAGACCCTTCAGCATCATCATCATCATCATTATCATCCTCATCATCATTTTTATCTGACTCTTCATCATCCTCATCATCATCTTTTTCTTCATCCGATTCAGAATCTTCATAGTCAACTTTCTCTTCTTCTTCTTCTTTATCTTCTTCACCCTCCTTCAACTTGGGTGCAGTATTATATAAATCATCAATCAAATCACTAAGGCGTTTATTCTCAGCCCTTAGTTCTTTGTTGTCTGCTTTAATCAACTTAATCCTACTCTTGTTTCTTGCACACTTTCCTTCAAGTTTTTCATTCTTTGCTTCAAGCTTCTTAACCTTCTCATTAATCTCATCTTGATTAGATTTAGAAGCAACCACAATCTGAAGCATTTTCTCTTCATTCTGTTTAAACTTGGCTATTTCAGCTTGTTGAGCCACAATCATTTTCATCATATCATCCATTTTCCTGTTCACCTGCTTCATCACATCATCATCCACAGTGACTTTCTTCGATTTGGATCTGGATGGCTCAACTTCCTTTTCTTTCTGAGGCTTTCTGAACATGTCAAGTACATTGTCCAGTGCAACATTAAGTTGATCAGCTGATATTGTATCTGCCTCTTTAGACTTCTTTTGCTTTTTGGTGACAGGTGCAGATAGCTTTGATGATGTACCAGCATCGGGCACTCTTTTTCCTTTCAACAATTGTGCTAGTTCTTTCTCTCTCAACTGTTTAGTGCTTGTCTTCTTAGACATGGTCTTGTGTTTGGCTTTGGGCAAGTTTACAACCACAGTCTCTCCAATATTCAACTCTTCCAAGTCAACACCTAAACCTTCATCTTCAACATTCAATGATTTCTTTCTTTTCTCAGCTTCTTCAATCGATTTGTTTAAAGATTCAGACTCACCAACCATAGTGGCCTTACGTTTGGTGGTCCTAACATTCTCAGTATCAGAATCCCATCTTTCTTCTACCTCAGTTTCCTCTGAATCCACTGATTCTTCATCAATCAAACCAGTACCTTTCTTTGCAGTTGATTTCTTCCTCACCACCTGTTGCTTAGAACTTCCTTGATCAGTCTTTCCCTTACCCTTCCCTTTGGCTCCGGGATTGACTACCTGTCTCTTCCTCTTAGTACTTGCATCAACATACACCAATGGATCATCATTATCAGAATCACTGTCATCATGTCTTGCTCTGTTCTTGCCAGGATCAGTGTAATCCTGACTAGCTAAAGCTCCAAAGAGTCTCCTGTGAGGTGGCTTTTCATTGTCTGGCACACCTTTGTATCCTTTCATTCTCACCAAAGTACGAATGTTCATGTGATCTTGACCTAGGATCATAGTTGGATCCCTCTTCAATTCTGGATACTTGTGATCAAAAATCATCATGAGAAATCTCGGATATAACATGAATTGCTTCTTCTTCACACCCTTTAACATCTCAAGCATATGATCCAGTATCATCCCAGATACATTGAATGGTTTGTTGAGAATCAACGCAACCATCATCGAACTTAAACTTTTCCTCATAACATCCTAACCTCCACTCACACATCCAAATACATGGATAATGACATGTGCAAAGTACTTGAACTGCACACTCAGCTTCCCTTTATACATAGATCCATCAGTGATCGGACCTTTGTACTTCATTCTTAAGAAACAAGCTTTCTGTTCAGTCCACGACAATTCTCTGGGATCCTCACTCACCTCGAACTTTATCTGGAGTGCTTCTCTAATGTCAGACTCTGTAATAAACATCTCCAAGTCTTGTATCTTGCTTCTAATGATTGTCTGATTGTCCCAGAAGTCATACTTTGCATTCTTGTAGAAATCTTCAATGATATCTTTGTAAATGATAGTCGGAGTAGCTAAAGCATAGACAACTCTGCTCCTCCTCAAGAATTCAATGATTCTAGTAAACTCGACATTCTTTTCTACATCGCCCAGATAAGCACAACAGTTATGCGTTTTCTCAAACAACCAACTGCTTGTACTTGACGATTCTCCTTCCTGAACGTTCTCTGGAACTGGTTCTGAAACTATATTCTCCACTGGAGTTTCAACATTCTCAGTCTGATCAGCCATCTGCACATCAAAAACAGAATCAAACGTCAAAATACAAAAACGACAAAAAAATTAAAAATTTCAAGGTTTTAAAGTTCCACATTCGTCCCTTTTGATCTGGACGAATGTGAATATATCTGGTCGAATGTAGAACATTTTGGTCGAACGTGAAAAAGTATTGAGTTAAAAACACATTCGCCCGTTTATATGTACATTCGTCCACAAAATTCACCTTCGCCCGTTTTAATAGACCCGAAGGTAAACCTGTTCATCCCCAAAAATTTAAAATTTTGCCAAAACTGTTTTTAACATGTAATTTTGATTGAAATGTATCCTAATATGGCCGATCAACACTCGTCCATGACCAATTGTTCCTAAATTTCAATTTTCATCAGTTTTTCATAGGAATTAGGTCACGTCTATTTTAAACAATCAATTATCCCTTTGTTGTTGTTATTAAACTAATTCCTGAAGTATTCTCCCCCTAAAACTGATGGGGATTGAAATGCAATCAAAAACAATTAACAACAAACACCCTAAGACCCCCAATAATGAAACCCTAAGTCCGGTTATAAAAACGACGAATCTGATCTCGTTAAGGCTCCATTACCTGTGATATTAGTATAGAAATGATCAGTAATTGATAGGGAATCAATTATGCAAGAACAAGGAATCAAAGCAACAAGGTTTGGTATTGAAGAAAAAAATTCTGAAAAATTATGAATGAGGGTTCGAACGTGAAACAGGTATATATAGAGAATGCACCTTCGCCCGTTTATAGTGGGCGAATGTAAGGATATCCCACCTTCGCCCCAAATTAATGACCCGAAGGTGAAATAGTTACCCGAAGGTGAAATTGTGTTATAAAACGCCCACATTCGTCCATTTTGAAACGGCCGAAGGAAAGATTTTTCCACATTCGACCCAATTAAGGGGCGAATGTAAAATGGAAAAATCTGAAAATTTACCAAATCACGAATTCGAATCCCGTTCAACATTTTTCAAGCAGTTAAACTTTCAAAACTCAAATTTTCACTTTTTGAATGATACAAAGCCCAGATGGTGTTATCAAATCTCAGAAATTGACCATCAAACATCCCCGGTTATCAAAAATAAAGCAGAAATGCAAAAATTTTGGATTTTCTGAAATTTTATCAAAACACACCTAAAATCTTTTTGGATTTTGTATCTTTTTGACAATAAAAGTAAAATGCAACAAAGTAAAATGCATCAAAGTAAATGAAAGCAGTAAACATTTTGTGATATCCGGTAAGAGGATCATATCAGTTTACTGAGAAATCTGAACACAGCGTTGATCGGATTGTTTTAATATTATCATTAGAAACAATATGTGACAAGGCAATTGCTGATATTGTGGTCCACGTAAGCTCACATGCAGACAAATAAGCAATGCTTTAAAATGATACGAATTAGGTGTTTTAGACTAACACATTGTGGTTCCCACACACACGACATACTCCCGTATCAAGTAATTGCACAAAGCTTCATCGTAACACGTGATTATGCCAGAGTTATCCGTAAAATTTACAAAGTATATAGCACAGAGGTGTACAGGTCAGCAAATGAATGCAGCAAAGTAACATGTGCGTATACACTAGGTTGAGGCTGATATTAACCACTGATTTGCATCAGAAAGTCAATACGATGTAATAATGATCTTTGATCAATAAAACATAAAGTTCCTCAATTCGGTAACTTTCGGTTTTGGCAATAAGCTCTTTTTGCAAATATTCTGATGAAACTAGGTCCGTAAATCAATACGACAGAAGTTTAATCAGAATATCCCGGATAACCATAACATAACGACCCGAAACCTCAGATTTTGGCAATCCTATCAAACGAAATTACGGTACTAAGACCATATGCCCATGAGGTGTTCAGCCACGAACGCGTAGTTTGTTATGTTTGTATCACTAATGCACGCAATATTTAGTCTACGAAGCCTATCAGCATATCACACGTAATCAACATACGTCTCATTATACTATTCAATTCTTTAGCCTGTGTCAGATTCCCACTGATGTACTATCATTTCCTCTTTTTATCCAGGAAATCATTTTGGTTTTTCTAATTTTTAGGTCTTTTTAAAATTTTTCAATGTTTTTGGTTTTTCTGATAAAATGACTCCCCCTAAAATAAAGAACATATTTTTGGGTTTTTAATTTTTCTGAAAAACAAAACAAAAATTTGAAAGAAACAATCCTCTTGAAAACATCAACTTCTTTGAGGATTAAACAATCCCCTCGAAAGCATCAACTTCTTTGAGGATTATGACAGAAAAGAGAAATTCCCAATTAGCAAAGAGAAATTCCCAATTAGCAAAAATTTAAAAACTAAAACTAAAACTAAAAAGCGATAAACCGAGGTGCCGATTAGTCCTGTTTTTCTTTTATATTGTTTACTTTTAAAAGATATTCAAAGCGGGATCTGTCAAAAGCTTTTGTAAACAAATCTGCACATTGATAGTCAGTATGGATTTTGACCATATCTATCAATTCCTTAGCGTAACAATCACGGATAAAATGATATTTAATCCGGATATGTTTCGCTTTAGAATGATTTTCAGTATTTTTAGTTAATGCAATTGCTGCTTCGTTGTCACAGTGTATAGGGTTTTAAGAAACTGCAAACCGTAATCCACCATCTGCTGTTGGATCCAAAGTACTTGCGAACAGCAACTTGAGGCTGCAATGTACTCAGCTTCACAGGTAGACAGCGCCACGGAAGTCTGTTTCTTGCATTGCCAGGTAATTAACCTGCTCCCTAAAAACTGGCAACCAGCTGTAGTGGATTTGCTATCTTTGTCACAGCCGCCCCAATCTGCATCACTAAAAGCAATAAAATCAAAATCATCATCATTAGGGTACCAAAGTCCTTTTGATGGACAACCCTTCAGATATCGAAGGATACGCTTGACCGCCGTCAGATGACTTTGTTTCGGCTTCGATTGATAGCGAGCACAGAGACACGTTGCATACATAATATCTGGTCGAGACGCTGTCAAATACATCAGAGATCCGATGATTGCTCTGTATGTAAATGGGTCCGTCAGCTCCCCCTTAGCGTCCACTCCAATCCCGTGATTGGGTTGAATCGGGGTATCCATTGGCTTAGAGTCCTCCATCTGGAATCGGCTCAAGATGTCGGATACGTATTTCGTCTGGTGAATGAAGATCCCATCGGGTCTTTGGTCCACCTGCAAGCCGAGGAAAAACTGCATCTCCCCCATTGCGCTCATTTCGAACTTTTCTTGCATGACAGTTTCGAATTCCCTGCATAAAAGTTCGTTAGTTGAACCAAATATAATATCATCAACGTAAATCTGTACTAGAAGCAAATCATCTCCCGTCTTCTTCGTGAAGAGGGTGCAATCGACGAGGCCGCGCTTGAATCCTTTGGAGATGAGGTATGTACTTAGCTCCTCGTACCACTGTCTTGGAGCCTAGTGCAAACCATATAAAGCTTTGTTCAGCACGTAGACCTTATCCCGGTGGATTGGGTCCTCAAAGCCTGGTGGCTGCCCGACATAAACCTCTTCCTTGACTTTCCCGTACAAAAATGCGCTCTTGACATCCATTTGATAAACTTTGAATTTCTTGTATGAAGCAAACGCAAGGAACATTCGAATAGCTTCAATCCGTGCTACTGGTGCATAGATTTCGTTGTAATCAATCCCTTCGATTTGATGGAAACCCTGCACAACCAATCTGGCCTTGTTACGAACAATAACCCCACGATCATCCTTTTTGCACTTAAACACCCATTTAGTGCCTATTTTCTTCCTTCCCGGCGGCAAATCCGTGAGCGTCCAAACTCCCAATTTCTGGAATTGCAATAACTCCTCCTGCATTGCCTCAACCCAGGCATCTTCATTCAATGCGTCCTTGTATGTCCTTGGCTCTACCTGCGACACATAACACGCAAACGACCAATCATTTTGACTACCAGATTTTTGAATTTTGGCATATAATGCTAAAGCACCAAAACTCTCTGGCGAGTTAACACTTTTCAGCTGCCCTCTGGTCATAACACCACTTCCAGGATCACCGATAACTTGCTCCAGCGGGTGAATACGATGAATCCGAGATTCCGGATAAACAGGTACAATAACTCCCGTCTGAGCAGTCAAGTTTTCTACAGCATCCAGATCATGACCCGTGTTTGATGATGAAGCAACTTCTGGAGTTGGAGTTGGGTTCACTGGTATTGCCTCTGGTTCTTCTGCATGTTCAAGAATGACTTCTTCAAATTGTTCAACTTCAGATTCTGAAGAGTCTAATGAAGTTGAAGCCTCTTGAAACACATCTTCCTCTTGTATAGGAGCATTGGTATCATCAGAAGCTGGTAATGGGTTCACGGTGATTGGACGCACCAACGATGAAGTCGACGCGTTTTCACACTCGTAAAGTAATCTGATAACAGCTTCTTCAACCAAGCTATCTAGGTTGAATGATTCAAAGAAGTCTTTGTAATCAAACATCCAATCAGGACCCGTGCCTTGCAAATTTTGAGTATATCGTTGAACTTCCACGTTAGCCCAATCCTCCACTTGACGAGTTCGCTTGTTGAATACCCGTTTGAGCGGGGTTGCATATCCAACAAAATATCCCTCCTCAGCTTTAGGACTAAACTTCTCACCTGGATTCAACATCGTGCATGGCGCCCCAAAAGGTTCTAGATACTCTAAGTTGGGCTTTCGTCGGTGTAACAGTTCATAAGATGTTTTTCCAAACTTCTTCACTGTTAGAACCCGATTTAGTGTATAATTTGCTGCATAAATCGCCTCATTCCAGAACATTACCGGAAGATTTGAATCAGCAAGCATTGTTCTAGCCGCTTCAATTAGAGTCCTATTCTTTCGTTCAGCAACACCGTTCTGCTGTGGGGTGTACGGAGCCGAATATTCATGATGTATCCCTTTGCTTTCACAAAGTTCAACCATGTTGGCATTTTTGAACTCCGTCCCATTATCACTCCGAATTCTCTTTATCTTCACATTGTAGAGATTCTCCAATCGAGTGAACAGAACTTTTAAGTTGTTAAAGGTGTCACTTTTATTTTGCAAACACATCACCCATGAAAATCGTGAATAGTCATCAGTGACAACTAAACAATAAAGCTCTCCAAGATGACTTTTGCGCTTGACTGGTCCAAATAAGTCCATGTGCAATCGCTCAAGTGGCATCTCAACAGAGTTAACTTTCTTCACTTTGTGGGCCTGTTTGTGTTGCTTCCCCTTCTTACAGCTTACACACTTGTCATTCAGATGGAAATGTTTCACGTTTACTCCATCGACAAGCCCATTTTTCACAAGTTGATTCATTTTTCTCAGATGAATGTGCCCCATTCTTCGGTGCCACATTATTGGGTCCCAGTATATGGTGGATTGCGTGAGCTAGTATTGGCCGAAGCTCACAGTTCTAGATATTCGGTTCACCCGGGTGCAGACAAGATGTTCCACGATTTGAAGGAACTTTATTGGTGGCCGAATTTCAAAAGGGATATAGCAGCCTATGTTGCGCGATGTTTGACTTGCGCAAAGGTCAAGGCTGAGCACCAGAAACCTTCCGGTTTGCTCCAGCAACCGGAAATACCAGAATGGAAATGGGAACGAATCACCATGGATTTCATTACCAAGTTACCCAAGACAACAAGCGGCCATGACATGATCTGGGTAATCGTAGATCGATTGACAAAATCTGCACACTTCCTTCCGATTCGCGAAACAGACAGGTTGGAGAAACTGACCCGTTTGTACATTAAGGAAGTGGTGTCTAAACACGGTGTACCTGTCTCTATCATCTCCGATCGGGATAGTCGTTTCACTTCCAGATTTTGGGAAAGTTTAAATGAAGCCCTCGGTACTCGCCTCGACATGAGCACCGCATATCACCCCCAAACGGATGGTCAAAGTGAACGAACCATCCAGACCTTGGAAGATATGTTACGGGCATGCGCGATTGATTTCGGAGGTAATTGGGACACGCACTTGCCATTGGTAGAATTTTCTTACAACAACAGTTATCATACGAGCATTCAAGCCGCACCGTTTGAAGCTCTATATGGACGCAAGTGCCGGTCGCCATTATGTTGGGCGGAAGTTGGAGAAAAACAACTCACCGGGCACAAAATTGTTCAAGAGACCACGGATAAGGTCTTTTTGATAAAAGAACGCCTCAAAGCGGCCCGTGACCGCCAGAAAAGCTATGCTGATATGAGGCGAAAGCCTTTAGAGTTTCAAGTCGGAGACAGGGTCCTACTAAAAGTGTCACCTTGGAAAGGTGTCGCGCGCTTTGGAAAGCGCGGGAAGCTGAACCCACGATATATTGGACCATTCGAAGTCTTGTCCAGGGTAGGCACAGTGGCATACAAGCTCAAGTTGCCTCAAGAGCTTAGTGGAATACACGACACGTTTCACGTGTCAAATTTGAAAAAGTGCCTATCCGACGAAACTCTCATCATTCCTACAGACGAAATCCAGATTGACGACAAGTTACATTTTGTTGAAGAACCAATCGAGGTAACTGATTGGAAGGTCCAAAAACTTAGGCGCAGCAAGATCAGATTGGTCAAAGTGCGCTGGAATGCCAAGCGTGGACCGGAGTTCACGTGGGAAAGGCTGGACCGGATGAAGCAAAAATACCCCGCCCTATTCGAGAAGACACCTGTACCGGAGAACTCGAAGTGAATTCCGGGACGGAATTCTCTTAACGGGGGGAGAATGTAACAACCGGCAAAAATAAGGTAATTCCGTACAAATTAATTAATATATGATTAACGTAATTAAATGCAATTATGTGTGATTTAATTATCAAGGCCTTAGGAGATAGCAATTTCCAAATAGTGCATAGGAATGCATACGTTTAATGGTAAAACATGATTGGATCATGTGCGAATAAGCTATCCGGTATGGACGTTGGCAATTATCCGGTAATAATTAAATAAACGAAAAGGATCCCGGACACCCAGGATATAAAATAAAGGGTATTTTCATGAAATATAATGAGTTTTGGAACTCCAAAACCATAAGTGAAAACGTCTTGTACAAATCTCCCGGTAACGAATAAAATGCGCGTACCGCACCCGATACGCGTATAACTCATAATTTCACCCGGCAGAGGCCTAAATAACCAATCAACGCTTAAATTAGACTATATTTAAGGGCTATTAAAGGTATTTTTAATGTCCGAATAACGCGTGATTAAAACCCGAAAAATACCCGAACGACACCCGAACGACGGGGGATTAAACATAACAAATATTGGGTAAATATTTGAAGTTGTGGACCCCACCTAAACCCACACAAGGGCCGGCCTAGAAGGCCTTGTTATGTCCATGTAAGTGTGGTAATAATAATAATCTACACTCTTAGATATAAAGCATGCATCACTAAAAACAAAAGGTGTATGACACACTAGTACAAAGCATGCAAAATCTTACAATGTGTAAGATAATTTCGGCCAAGAGGCCCCAAGAATCCAAGACATAATCAAACCCACTACACACTAGTAAACACATGCATGAGAAGGATATTATATAAAGATTATGAAAGATCACAAGGATTTAGCAAGATTTGCAAGCAATCTTCCCCATCCATACATACATACACGGCACATTACACACACACACATATCATATCTTTCAAAAATCCCAAGTACACAACTCAATCCTCCATAAGATTTCTTGAATCTTTGGAATGATTACATGTGATAAGGCTTTATAAACATGTGTTAGAGACTTGGAGCATCAAAGCAAAACTCTTCTTCTTCTTTCCTTCTTTGGCCGTGAGTTATACCCCTCCCCCATACATCATTCTTTCAAGTTTTTACATCTCCAAATCACTTAAAACAATCCATCATCCAAACCCCTATTGTGTGTTTCAAGCTTGGAGCTTAACCATTAAGGAAGAACACACTAAACCCCTCTCAAAATCAAAGGTTTTGTCTTCCCTAGCCTTGTGCTAGTAGTAAGCTTCTTAACCTTGTTTTTGATTATTATTATTCATGTATGTGTTCTTAGAAGCAAGTTGTACATGAAGGGTTTAAAAGGTGGTTTGAACATAATCTTTAATAGGTTTTACTTGTGTAAAATAGATGATTAAAGATATGTAAATAAATCATGGATTTGATGATGATAAAGTAATAATCTTGAAAATATATAAAGTTTACACTTAAACTAAGTAGGATGATGATTTGGTTAAGATTTGGGAGATGAACTTGAATATGTTAAAAAGTAACTTTAAATCATCTTATTATGATCATTTAAGGTATAATGTGTGGTGGAATATGTTAGAAGATTAGGAATAAAGAAGATGAAAAATTAAAGTTAACTTACTTAGAAGAATGATATTTTGTTAAAATGGGCAAATACATAAAACACACATACAAGTAGTCTTATATATGGAATATAAGACTAATAAAAGTGTTTTGATACAAAAATAACTTACCAATAAAAAGTTGAATCTTCAAAGTCTACTATTTTGAGTGAAAAATGTTAACTTTGGAAGTTAGAGTGGAAAAATGCAACTTTTGAAAGTTGAGGGACTAATATTGTAACTTTGAAAGTTAGAGGGCTAAAATGGATATTTTAGAAACTATTAGTCCAAAAATGCAAGAATGGAAAGTTTGGTGTCAAAAGTGTAAGAAATAAATCTCTAAGGATGATTTTGGTAAATACTAGTGGATATACTTGGGTATTTGGTATAAAAGTATATTTTTGAAAGTTATAAAAATATGGATTACATCAACATAAGGATTTTTATAAAATAGAGATTTTATAAAAATATTAAACAAACTTGAGAAACTTATACAAAAATGAATACTTTTATATAAATGGGAATATAAAAGTGTTGGAAACATTTTTGTAGTTAAGTTGACAAGTTGGGTTAAAAATACATAAGTATTTTAAACCATCCAAGTAACATGTGAAAAGAGGAAGAAATATGGATAATATTTCTATAAAACACATGTTGGGAAAAACTTGGAAAAATTAACTAATCGAGTTAAGATATCGAAATAAGACGCGTTAACGAACCGTACACGGACAAAACATGAGAAAAATGTCATTGCGGCAGGATAAGAAAATATATATTTTTAAGAAGTAAAATATATATACATTATGGGTGAAAACTAATAAACACTTTCCTAAGTGTTGGAGGAATTATTCGTGGGAGAAAAACACATGACATAAACAAATAAGACGTTAAACAAACGCATATACTTAACAAGAAAAATTACACATTTATATATATGTACGCTCGTCTCGGCAAAATTCTAGTATATCTACTTAATGGGAAAGTAGATATGTGGGAAGGAAAGCCACGACGAGAAGACAAAGATATATATATGTGTATGCCGTACCAACGAGATCCTAGTATATTTATTTGAATGGGAAAATAAATATACGGTATGGTGAGTTGAATCGGGCGTTAAGAATATACAATCGAACGACAAGATCTTAGTATATTTGTTTAAATGGGAAAACAAATGTGCGGCGAAGTGAGTCGGGTCGAGTGTTGAAATATATATTATATCGAACGATGCGATCTTAAGTATAATTATTTAAATGGGAAAATAATTATATGTTAAGTGAAGTCGAGTCGATGATAATAAAGTACAAGTTAAGGAAATATTAACAAGAGTAATATATAACTTGTAACGCAAAGGGCAATCTAACGCCAACGAAACCTAGGATACGCGCTTAATTAAACGGGATTTGGAATAACTTGTGGTCGGGAGTTGGGTGTACAACTTGCCAAGGCACATGCACTATAGGAATAGTGACTTATACGTCTAGGACGTTTGTAGGTGCGAGACCATCTTTGCTATCCGCCTAGTAAGCCAGACAGAGTTTCAGGTGAGTTTCACGGCCCCATTTTAAACTATTTTTTTACGTTTTCCGGGGAAAGATATGTTAGGGAAAATGTTTGACGGATTTAATACTTGAGGTGTGACCGCCACTCGGGGTTGAGTCCTCGCCTCTATAATCATTTATTCAGGGAAATGAAACCGGAGGAATATTGAATAGTACTATTGGTGCCTGACAAGGCCCACCCCTAATCGATAGCGTCGATTATGCATTAGGTTATGCCTGGGGTGCATATATTCTGAACTTAAGTCGTGGGAAACCGAGTAACGACTTGGAGCGGGGCATATTTATTTTATACGTCTTGGTTTGATTATAGTCTCAAGTAGAATTATAGGAATTTGCAACTCCTATATATTGTCATAACATGGTATTTCCCAAGTATTCAAGTTTTGGAAACTAAAAACCTGTGAACTCACCAATATATTTATATTGACGAAACTTTTAAACATATCTTTCAGGTAATTAGATGAAGGAGAACCGGGCAAGCTGGGTCGTGGAATCCTCCAATGCGGCGTCAAACTTTTGCGGGGTTTCACTTTTATTTCCCAAGGCATTTGGGATATATTTGAGAAACCTCTATGATTGTCTTAAAAACAATTTACTTTTGTGTAATATTTGAACAAGATTTGACGTCATAATAAATGACCCATTTTCTTAAATTACTTGTGTTTAGCAATAACCTTGACTTTATGCTTTGAACCGTCGCGCCACGTGTTTCCGCCATTGTCGTGGTGTGACAGAAAGTGGTATCAGAGCCAAGGTTATAGCGAACTAGAGTATTTTCTTTAAAAACTAGACTATAACCGGATTTGGTTCAAAAAGATAAAGTTTTCAAAAAAATATATACATAGTTGCTAAATGCAAATAAAGTAATTTTTCAAGAAGCATTGGGCATGAGGAGATTCCGACCAAGCTAGCCAGGGGTATCGTTATGCATTAACATAGTATTAGAGGTTAGAAAGGATACTGATAATGTACGCCTTAACTATCTAATTTAAATTAATTCATATATATACATGTACGGTTCTTTTGCCAGGATGTCGGACGCTGGTAGCATAGCGCCCAGTTACGATAGCAGCATTCAGATCATCCCCGCACCACCGCCTGAGTCAGTCGAGCTGGTTGTACTTGATGCGGAAGACGACGACGTGGAGATGAACGTCGCAGGAGGTTCAGATGACGATTCGGACGAGACGGATCCTAGCGAGGATCCTGACTGGGCACCTGTCGTGGTTGACGCGCCGCTACCTATTGTACCGGCCGCACCTTTAGCCCCACGCCCCATCCGAGCTATCAGGGACTTCCCTGAAGGCTGTGCCGGTCCGTCCCGGCCGATCCCAGCCCAGTCAGAGACAGTAGAGTCTCCGTTCGACAGACAGGCTCACGTTGAGCATGAGCCAGCACCTGTACCACACATCCACATTCCTCCAGGCATGAGACTCATGCCGATCTCCCGTGGGAGGAACGGGTGGATATCTGATGACTCGGACGACGAGTCCGTAGCCTCGGTTGAGCACATGCTGGTACCCGAGATCCCAGCTGTTCAGGAGGAGCCAGTGGCTCCAATGATAGAGGACGCACCTGCTGACCCCGTAGCCCCACCAGCACCACTTGAGCCCGCACCTCAGGAGGGGCCAGCCATAGCAGCGCATGTATTTGAGGGTAGCCCCGCCGATAGCTCTGAGCTACGCAGGGCAGGTATGGCAGCCTTTGCCACCGCGAGCCCTCCTACCCCCACTGTCGTGGTATCCACTCCAGAGTGGGCCACTGTTTCGGAGCCTCTTGTAGCCCCATTAGCCGAGCCTATACCACCACCCCCAGTAGCCATGACTTTACCGATCCCTACCCTTCCCAGCATGCCACCTGCACCGTACCCTCTGGGTGCAGGGGACCCTTACATGATGCCACCCCACTTTACCCTCAGACCACCAGGTTTTACCCCGTTACTTCCACACATACCGATACCAGCCCCCTTTGGGCCATTCCCATCAGCTCACCCAGATATACCCGGACCATCCCAGCCACCTAGGATGACACCCTTGTCTGGACCAGCATGGTCCACTGCCATCACCTTAGAGCGGGACTTTCAGACTCTCGCTGACACGGTGCAGCGCACCGTAACACAGGTAGAGCAGCAGACCCGTCTGATGTGGACGAGGATGATTGATGCACGAGACGCTTTGGCGCACTATGCGGAGGAGTTACTGAGCATGGACGCTCAGTGTGGTATTACAGGGGATGCGCATTTTGCGCATCGGCAGTTCTTATATGAGCGTATCATGACGATCAGCATGACGATCAGTACGCATGCACCACAGTACCAGTATCCGCCACCACCGCCACAGTGAGGATGCATCAGGGATGCACGGAAGAATCACCAGCTTATGTACATAGTAGCAGCAGTATGGTAGTATAGCACGGGTTGTGACACTCGTCTGCATTTTGCCTAGCCGTACGGGTACGACGGCACATGATATGATGTTTTATTTATTTCAAAAACAATGTATTGTATGAGAAATGTATTCTCCATTTTGTTATTATGAACAAGCATTGTACTAGTACTATTGAAATTAATGAAAAATCTTATTATTATGGTGAAATATGTTGTTGTCTATGATTATTATTGCTTACTCCATATGTTGTGGTTTGTGTATTTGTGTGGTGATGTTGTGTTGATTACTATTTATTTTTTTGTATGATGTGTTGGTATGTTGTGTGATGACTTGGTGTTGATTATTGTGTTCATATTCTGGTTTGTTATTTATGCTTTATATGGTATAAATGTTTGCCAAATTAACCTTTGATAATTATTATTGAAGAAAATGGCACCAGCCACCAGAAGCAACAGCGGTGCAGACGGACTGCCCGCAACACCAGCCGAACTTGAGACCATGATTTCTGAACGCATAGCCCGCGCGATCGCGGAGCACGACGCTGCTCGCTCCGAACGATCACGTGACTTGACTGGGAGTGACCGACAAGAAACCTCCCCCACTGGTAAGAAGTTGAAAATAATTGGTAAAGCGATGGGAGGATATCCTAAAACTCCTATCCCATAATAACATACAACTTTATTGATGCAGAAACGGCCTCGCGAGAGCGTGGCTGCACCTTCAAAGCCTTCCTAGACTGCAAGCCGATCAATTTCAACGGCACGGAAGGATCAGTTGGCCTGGTCAAGTGGTTTGAAAAGACCGAGGCAGTCATCCGAATCAGTGGGTGTACCCCACGTCAGTCAGTTATGTACTCCACCAACTTGTTCTTGGACCAAGCACTGACGTGGTGGAATGGACAGGTACAGTCATTGGGTGATGACACTGCTTACTCCCTGTCATGGACAGAACTGAAGGAACTCATGATTGCTGAGTACCGCCCGGCGAGCGAGGTACAGAAACTGGAAACTGAGTTCTGGAACCTCACTATGATGGGAGCGGACGTGACTGATTACACGTCTCGATTCCATGATCTTGCCAGATTGGTGCCACGGTTGGTCACCCCCGAAAACAACAAAATTGAGCGTTATTTGTTCGGCTTAGCACCGCAAATACGCAGCATGGTCACTGCTTCTAAACCTACGACCATGCGCGCAGCCATTGATCTTGCGCTAAGCCTCACCGAAGATGCTATACGCATGGGTACACTGATCCGACAAGTTTCGGGATTGAAAATTTCTGAGGCAAGCAGTGTAGAAGCCAAGAATCAGGGATCAAACTCAGCTGTTGTGTCGAACGACCAGGGTAACAAGCCGAGATTCGGGAAAAGGAAACGGGAGGAAGGGAAAAGGGACAGAGCGTCGGGTAGCTCAAACAAGAAGGGAAAAGGATATGTCGCCACGGGACGTGGTAATGGTAACAAACAGGGTAATCAGGGAAGAAACAATGGGTTAACTTGTGGAAAGTGCCACCGCACAGGGCACAAGACTGAAGAATGCCGTTCTGGAGCACCGAAAAATGGAGGGGCTAGACCATGCTTCGCATGCGGGTCGCTAGATCATTGGAAAAAGGATTGCCCCAAGATCAACAACCAGGCCCGCGGGCGGGCATTTGTGATTGGAGCCGGTGATGCACGGCAAGACCCCAACGTGGTCACTGGTACGTTTCCTCTTAATGGTCATTATGCCTCTGTATTATTTGATACCGGTGCTGACTTTAGCTTCGTATCCATTGAGTTTAAAAGGCTACTTGGATTAAAAACTAGCAAACTAGATACACCCTACTCTATAGAACTGGCTAATGGTAAAACTATTGAAACGAGAGAAGTAGCGAGGGATTGTAAATTAGAACTCTGTGGGCACGAGTTTGGAATTGACCTCTTGCCGGTCGTATTGGGAAGTTTCGATATCGTTGTCGGCATGGACTGGTTGTCCGCGCATCATGCCATCGTGATTTGCAACGATAAAGTTATTCAAGTCCCCCTCGCAAGCGGTGAAACTCTCTCAATTCAAGGGGAAAGGCACGGAACGCCGCTAAGAATTATTTCAAGCATGAAGGCTCGTAAGTGTCTAAGAAAAGGGCTTGTCGCATTCTTGGCACACGTAGTGGACAAGAAGGCCGACGAGCGAAAGTTGGAAGACATTCCAGTAGCTAGAGATTTTCCGGATGTATTTCCAGAAGATTTGCCGGGGTTGCCGCCACCTCGACAAGTCGAGTTCCGCATCGACCTCGTTCCCGGAGCTGCTCCTGTGGCACGATCGCCATACCGCCTAGCTCCATCAGAGATGCAGGAACTGTCCAGCCAGCTACAAGAATTGTTGGACAAAGGTTTTATAAGACCGAGTTTCTCACCTTGGGGAGCTCCCGTCTTATTTGTGAAGAAGAAGGATGGCACATTTCGCATGTGCATCGACTATCGAGAGCTGAACAAGCTAACCATCAAGAATCGCTATCCTCTCCCCAGGATCGACGATTTATTTGATCAGCTCCAAGGTTCCAGCTATTACTCCAAGATCGATTTGAGGTCTGGCTATCACCAGTTGCGTATACAAGAAGAAGATGTACCAAAAACGGCCTTCAGAACCCGGTATGGACACTATGAATTTCTGGTAATGCCGTTCGGCTTAACCAACGCACCAGCGGTTTTCATGGACCTAATGAACCGCGTGTGTAAGCCATACCTGGATAAATTCGTCATTGTTTTCATTGACGATATTTTGATCTATTCACGCACAAAAGAAGACCACGAGAATCACCTTCGGTTAATTCTTGAAGTATTACGCAAAGAGAAGCTCTACGCTAAATTCTCGAAGTGTGACTTTTGGATTCGAGAAGTTCACTTTTTAGGCCACGTGGTAAACGAGAAGGGCATACACGTCGATCCCGCCAAGATCGAGGCAATTAAAAATTGGGAAGCCCCTCGAACCCCTACCGAAGTACGACAATTTCTAGGCCTTGCGGGTTATTACAGAAGGTTCATCGAGAACTTTTCAAAGATAGCACAAGCTTTAACCACATTAACCCAAAAGGATAAGAAATTCGAGTGGACGGAAAAGCAAGAGGCAGCATTCCAATTGTTAAAAGACAAGTTATGTGGCGCTCCGATACTATCACTCCCCGATGGTACGGAAGATTTTGTGGTTTACTGTGATGCCTCGCATCAAGGCTTGGGTTTCGTATTGATGCAGCGAGAAAAAGTAATAGCATACGCTTCCAGGCAACTGAAAATCCATGAGAAGAACTACACTACACACGATTTGGAATTAGGTGCAGTGGTGTTCGCTCTCAAGATATGGAGGCACTATTTGTACGGAACCAAGTGCACGATTTTCACTGATCATAAGAGTTTGCAACACATCTTTGATCAGAAGGATTTAAACATGCGACAACGGCGATGGGTCGAATTATTAAACGATTACGATTGTGAGATAAAGTACCATCCCGGTAAGGCGAACGTCGTAGCCGACGCCTTGAGTCGCAAGGAACGGGTTAAACCATTGCGTGTTCGAGCTTTGGGTCTGACTATCCACACGAATCTGACTGAACAAATTCGTGAAGCTCAAATTAACTCCCTTAAACCCGAAAATGTCAAGGGTGAAAGGTTACGAAAGATGGTTGATTCACTGGAACCAAAAGCGGACCAGACACTGTATTTCATGAATAGAATTTGGGTCCCAGTATATGGTGGATTGCGTGAGCTAGTATTGGCCGAAGCTCACAGTTCTAGATATTCGGTTCACCCGGGTGCAGACAAGATGTTCCACGATTTGAAGGAACTTTATTGGTGGCCGAATTTCAAAAGGGATATAGCAGCCTATGTTGCGCGATGTTTGACTTGCGCAAAGGTCAAGGCTGAGCACCAGAAACCTTCCGGTTTGCTCCAGCAACCGGAAATACCAGAATGGAAATGGGAACGAATCACCATGGATTTCATTACCAAGTTACCCAAGACAACAAGCGGCCATGACATGATCTGGGTAATCGTAGATCGATTGACAAAATCTGCACACTTCCTTCCGATTCGCGAAACAGACAGGTTGGAGAAACTGACCCGTTTGTACATTAAGGAAGTGGTGTCTAAACACGGTGTACCTGTCTCTATCATCTCCGATCGGGATAGTCGTTTCACTTCCAGATTTTGGGAAAGTTTAAATGAAGCCCTCGGTACTCGCCTCGACATGAGCACCGCATATCACCCCCAAACGGATGGTCAAAGTGAACGAACCATCCAGACCTTGGAAGATATGTTACGGGCATGCGCGATTGATTTCGGAGGTAATTGGGACACGCACTTGCCATTGGTAGAATTTTCTTACAACAACAGTTATCATACGAGCATTCAAGCCGCACCGTTTGAAGCTCTATATGGACGCAAGTGCCGGTCGCCATTATGTTGGGCGGAAGTTGGAGAAAAACAACTCACCGGGCACAAAATTGTTCAAGAGACCACGGATAAGGTCTTTTTGATAAAAGAACGCCTCAAAGCGGCCCGTGACCGCCAGAAAAGCTATGCTGATATGAGGCGAAAGCCTTTAGAGTTTCAAGTCGGAGACAGGGTCCTACTAAAAGTGTCACCTTGGAAAGGTGTCGCGCGCTTTGGAAAGCGCGGGAAGCTGAACCCACGATATATTGGACCATTCGAAGTCTTGTCCAGGGTAGGCACAGTGGCATACAAGCTCAAGTTGCCTCAAGAGCTTAGTGGAATACACGACACGTTTCACGTGTCAAATTTGAAAAAGTGCCTATCCGACGAAACTCTCATCATTCCTACAGACGAAATCCAGATTGACGACAAGTTACATTTTGTTGAAGAACCAATCGAGGTAACTGATTGGAAGGTCCAAAAACTTAGGCGCAGCAAGATCAGATTGGTCAAAGTGCGCTGGAATGCCAAGCGTGGACCGGAGTTCACGTGGGAAAGGCTGGACCGGATGAAGCAAAAATACCCCGCCCTATTCGAGAAGACACCTGTACCGGAGAACTCGAAGTGAATTCCGGGACGGAATTCTCTTAACGGGGGAGAATGTAACAACCGGCAAAAATAAGGTAATTCCGTACAAATTAATTAATATATGATTAACGTAATTAAATGCAATTATGTGTGATTTAATTATCAAGGCCTTAGGAGATAGCAATTTCCAAATAGTGCATAGGAATGCATACGTTTAATGGTAAAACATGATTGGATCATGTGCGAATAAGCTATCCGGTATGGACGTTGGCAATTATCCGGTAATAATTAAATAAACGAAAAGGATCCCGGACACCCAGGATATAAAATAAAGGGTATTTTCATGAAATATAATGAGTTTTGGAACTCCAAAACCATAAGTGAAAACGTCTTGTACAAATCTCCCGGTAACGAATAAAATGCGCGTACCGCACCCGATACGCGTATAACTCATAATTTCACCCGGCAGAGGCCTAAATAACCAATCAACGCTTAAATTAGACTATATTTAAGGGCTATTAAAGGTATTTTTAATGTCCGAATAACGCGTGATTAAAACCCGAAAAATACCCGAACGACACCCGAACGACGGGGGATTAAACATAACAAATATTGGGTAAATATTTGAAGTTGTGGACCCCACCTAAACCCACACAAGGGCCGGCCTAGAAGGCCTTGTTATGTCCATGTAAGTGTGGTAATAATAATAATCTACACTCTTAGATATAAAGCATGCATCACTAAAAACAAAAGGTGTATGACACACTAGTACAAAGCATGCAAAATCTTACAATGTGTAAGATAATTTCGGCCAAGAGGCCCCAAGAATCCAAGACATAATCAAACCCACTACACACTAGTAAACACATGCATGAGAAGGATATTATATAAAGATTATGAAAGATCACAAGGATTTAGCAAGATTTGCAAGCAATCTTCCCCATCCATACATACATACACGGCACATTACACACACACACATATCATATCTTTCAAAAATCCCAAGTACACAACTCAATCCTCCATAAGATTTCTTGAATCTTTGGAATGATTACATGTGATAAGGCTTTATAAACATGTGTTAGAGACTTGGAGCATCAAAGCAAAACTCTTCTTCTTCTTTCCTTCTTTGGCCGTGAGTTATACCCCTCCCCCATACATCATTCTTTCAAGTTTTTACATCTCCAAATCACTTAAAACAATCCATCATCCAAACCCCTATTGTGTGTTTCAAGCTTGGAGCTTAACCATTAAGGAAGAACACACTAAACCCCTCTCAAAATCAAAGGTTTTGTCTTCCCTAGCCTTGTGCTAGTAGTAAGCTTCTTAACCTTGTTTTTGATTATTATTATTCATGTATGTGTTCTTAGAAGCAAGTTGTACATGAAGGGTTTAAAAGGTGGTTTGAACATAATCTTTAATAGGTTTTACTTGTGTAAAATAGATGATTAAAGATATGTAAATAAATCATGGATTTGATGATGATAAAGTAATAATCTTGAAAATATATAAAGTTTACACTTAAACTAAGTAGGATGATGATTTGGTTAAGATTTGGGAGATGAACTTGAATATGTTAAAAAGTAACTTTAAATCATCTTATTATGATCATTTAAGGTATAATGTGTGGTGGAATATGTTAGAAGATTAGGAATAAAGAAGATGAAAAATTAAAGTTAACTTACTTAGAAGAATGATATTTTGTTAAAATGGGCAAATACATAAAACACACATACAAGTAGTCTTATATATGGAATATAAGACTAATAAAAGTGTTTTGATACAAAAATAACTTACCAATAAAAAGTTGAATCTTCAAAGTCTACTATTTTGAGTGAAAAATGTTAACTTTGGAAGTTAGAGTGGAAAAATGCAACTTTTGAAAGTTGAGGGACTAATATTGTAACTTTGAAAGTTAGAGGGCTAAAATGGATATTTTAGAAACTATTAGTCCAAAAATGCAAGAATGGAAAGTTTGGTGTCAAAAGTGTAAGAAATAAATCTCTAAGGATGATTTTGGTAAATACTAGTGGATATACTTGGGTATTTGGTATAAAAGTATATTTTTGAAAGTTATAAAAATATGGATTACATCAACATAAGGATTTTTATAAAATAGAGATTTTATAAAAATATTAAACAAACTTGAGAAACTTATACAAAAATGAATACTTTTATATAAATGGGAATATAAAAGTGTTGGAAACATTTTTGTAGTTAAGTTGACAAGTTGGGTTAAAAATACATAAGTATTTTAAACCATCCAAGTAACATGTGAAAAGAGGAAGAAATATGGATAATATTTCTATAAAACACATGTTGGGAAAAACTTGGAAAAATTAACTAATCGAGTTAAGATATCGAAATAAGACGCGTTAACGAACCGTACACGGACAAAACATGAGAAAAATGTCATTGCGGCAGGATAAGAAAATATATATTTTTAAGAAGTAAAATATATATACATTATGGGTGAAAACTAATAAACACTTTCCTAAGTGTTGGAGGAATTATTCGTGGGAGAAAAACACATGACATAAACAAATAAGACGTTAAACAAACGCATATACTTAACAAGAAAAATTACACATTTATATATATGTACGCTCGTCTCGGCAAAATTCTAGTATATCTACTTAATGGGAAAGTAGATATGTGGGAAGGAAAGCCACGACGAGAAGACAAAGATATATATATGTGTATGCCGTACCAACGAGATCCTAGTATATTTATTTGAATGGGAAAATAAATATACGGTATGGTGAGTTGAATCGGGCGTTAAGAATATACAATCGAACGACAAGATCTTAGTATATTTGTTTAAATGGGAAAACAAATGTGCGGCGAAGTGAGTCGGGTCGAGTGTTGAAATATATATTATATCGAACGATGCGATCTTAAGTATAATTATTTAAATGGGAAAATAATTATATGTTAAGTGAAGTCGAGTCGATGATAATAAAGTACAAGTTAAGGAAATATTAACAAGAGTAATATATAACTTGTAACGCAAAGGGCAATCTAACGCCAACGAAACCTAGGATACGCGCTTAATTAAACGGGATTTGGAATAACTTGTGGTCGGGAGTTGGGTGTACAACTTGCCAAGGCACATGCACTATAGGAATAGTGACTTATACGTCTAGGACGTTTGTAGGTGCGAGACCATCTTTGCTATCCGCCTAGTAAGCCAGACAGAGTTTCAGGTGAGTTTCACGGCCCCATTTTAAACTATTTTTTTACGTTTTCCGGGGGAAAGATATGTTAGGGAAAATGTTTGACGGATTTAATACTTGAGGTGTGACCGCCACTCGGGGTTGAGTCCTCGCCTCTATAATCATTTATTCAGGGAAATGAAACCGGAGGAATATTGAATAGTACTATTGGTGCCTGACAAGGCCCACCCCTAATCGATAGCGTCGATTATGCATTAGGTTATGCCTGGGGTGCATATATTCTGAACTTAAGTCGTGGGAAACCGAGTAACGACTTGGAGCGGGGCATATTTATTTTATACGTCTTGGTTTGATTATAGTCTCAAGTAGAATTATAGGAATTTGCAACTCCTATATATTGTCATAACATGGTATTTCCCAAGTATTCAAGTTTTGGAAACTAAAAACCTGTGAACTCACCAATATATTTATATTGACGAAACTTTTAAACATATCTTTCAGGTAATTAGATGAAGGAGAACCGGGCAAGCTGGGTCGTGGAATCCTCCAATGCGGCGTCAAACTTTTGCGGGGTTTCACTTTTATTTCCCAAGGCATTTGGGATATATTTGAGAAACCTCTATGATTGTCTTAAAAACAATTTACTTTTGTGTAATATTTGAACAAGATTTGACGTCATAATAAATGACCCATTTTCTTAAATTACTTGTGTTTAGCAATAACCTTGACTTTATGCTTTGAACCGTCGCGCCACGTGTTTCCGCCATTGTCGTGGTGTGACATCCCTGCACACAAAAAGTAAATCATTTAGTTCTTTCGGGGGACCCAAGCCTGAGTCTTGGGCCTTTGAACATCAGCTTTCAAAGAAACATTTTCATTCACATTTTCAACAACTTTTTGTTTTGGATCAATCTTTTTCTGATTGTTCAAAACAGTTTCCTTTTTCTCATTGACCTTTGAAGTTGAAGCTCCTGGAGTACTATTGGGTGACCAAGACTGTTCAGACCTTTTAAGAATGCGAATCTGAGTTTTTGGATTCTCAGTCGGTTTCTGAACATTGTTAACAAAAGTAACTTTCTTGATTACCTTATCTGAGTTAACAGACTTAGGTCCAACATTTGATTTGACAATCGGTTTTTGTGGAACCTTTTGCCTATCAATTGTTGCGTTCACCACAGGCTTTCTCCATGATTGTTCCATAGCAATCCGATTTCTTTGATCATATTGAATTGGACGATTGTTCCTCATTTGATGAAAATTGTTTTGATTATAAAACTGTTGTTGTTGAGGAACAACTCGTCTGTGTGGTGGAACATAATGATCAATCGGTTTTCTCATGGAATTTCTCACTTCAACCTCATGTCTTTTATGCCTTACATATGGACACTGAGCAAGTAAATGCCCACGTTCCCCACATTTAAAGCATTTTCGATATTCTTCAAAAACATATTGAGCATTTGGTTGAGCAAATGATCTAACAGGATATTGATCATTATACTGTTGATTCCTCAAACTCTCAGGAAGTGGTCCTTTTGAGTAAGTAGGCTCATGAAAACCATTAGCTCTGTCATTTGGTCGAATGAACTCTGTGACATGGACCTTTGGTTCTTGAGGAACATCCAAAAACAATTTCTTTAAGATTTCTGGTGGAATCTCATTTGTTCTCTCATGTTTTGGAAACCAAATAGTGCTTTCTTGCCAAATCTTTTCTATTTTAGCATAGTTAGCATTTTTGATTGGAAATTCCTCATCAGAGATGATTTTATCGGATCCTTCCATCCGATAAAACACCTTGACAGGTTTGTCACATGGTTCATTCTCAAGATCTTTCTTAATCTCATTTTTTTCAGACTTTTTCTCACGATGAGCAGTTGCCATTGGATGTACATGTTGAGATGGTGACACTGGTTCAGTAGTAATGATGTGATTTTCTTTTGGAATTTCACACGCATTAACAGTTTGGTCATTACCAGTATCATCACTCTCTGAGTCTGAATCCACACTTTCAGCATAAACACCCTCGTCATTCAAGCCTAAAATCGGTCTCACATCGGAATGAGGATCACCAATACTCGAGGTATTAGATTCCATTTTCGATGATGAGTCTGATTTTACCGAGCTCTCCGGTATAACTTGGTGATAGTTATGATTTTCAAAAAGAACCGGAGATGGCACAGACTTGTAATTAGTGGTGTTATCATCTATGATGTGATCTACCACATAAGCAATGTGCTTATAACTTTCCAACTTTTTGTTTACTTTCTCAGCAAAGCATTTTATGGCTGCCATTTCCAACTTGGTGTTTTCAATTTCATTGATATAGTTGTTAATTGCCAATTGTTTTAATGATAAAGTGTTTTTCAAGTCGGAAATGTCCTTTTTGTAGCCATCTAATACCTTGTTGAAAGCATTCAACTCTTTGCGAGTAGATTGACTGTTCATGATAGCACTATCACGTTGAATTCGGAGTTGTTTATTCTCCTCAGTCAATCTATCACATGTGCCACAATATTTATCACTTTTAATATCAATGCTAGACTCAGAACTTACAGGTTTTGGCGGATCAGTCATGGCCATTAACGCGAAATGAGCTTCCTTTCCAGCAAAGAATTTGGAATAGTCAATCTTGGTAAAAGCGTCATCAGCAATGCACGACTTCCTTGTCATCAGAAAATCCGCTTCTGCTAGCAACTGATCTATGTCATCATCTAGGGATGTAACACTTGCTTCCGTATCCGATTCACTGTCTGAATCAGAATAAACCGACTCACACTCCTCAGGAACATCAGAAACAGTATCAATCACCACTCCAGAATTAGTTTCTTCAACCTTAACCTCAACAGGTTCATTCTCCACATCCATCTCAGCCTCAGACTCATCACTTTCACACTTAGTTTCTTTCTTTTCATCCACCGTCACCGACTCTTCAATATCAACCTTGCATGCAACGCAAGCCACATTGCCACCAGTAGTAATTTCCTCCACTCCTATTTGCAATCCCGACCAATCAAACCTTTCATCTTGTTGAGTCATCAATGCTTGATTCTGACTCGTGTTCTGTTGATGCATTTGCGACTAAGGATTGGATATGATATTATTAACACATGTTAGTTGGTAGCCGAAGGTGTATGGATATGGGCGAAGGTGAAGATAAACTGGGCGAAGGAAGAACCTGAATGGACGAATGAAGAATGATCTTAGACAGAAGACCACATTCGACCACTGCATGTGGGCGAATGTGGATTTTGCTCACATTCGACCTATAGAAAGGGGCGAATGTGCAGATGTTATATATAGGTTTTGAGTTTTTGTTTATGTAAGAGAGTTATCATTTTGTGTCCAGGTTCTGTGCAGGTTCAGTAGTGTTTTTGTGAAAGTGTCTTTGTGATTCTAGATTAACATAAACGTTGTAATTGCTTATTAATTGAAAGTTAATCTATGAAATTGATATTGAAAATGATCTTGATTGTGTCGTGATTAGCATCTTATCAATTTGTTCAGATCTAGGGATTCCGCACCTAGATTTGTGACTTGTATGATCATAATATCCTGTTTTAGATAAAATCCAACGCTCACAAAGTGGTATCAGAGCTTAGAGGATCATACAACAACAAATTCGATAAGATCAGAGTTGATTTGGACATGTTTTAGACAAATTATCATCTGTTTTTACAAAAACTTTTATAAAACATAGTTTTTGATCGATTTAAAGGTGATTTTGTGGTCAAATTCAAGTTTTCCAAGACTTAAAGTTGGTCCAAATCAAATCCGAAACATAACCTGATTGAGATCATTGAAATCCATGAACTTTTGAAAATCTCAGATCAAAATAACCGTTTTTCAAACAATAACCGTTTTTCAAAAGTGAAATCTGCTGATATGGGGCGAACCTGGAACCTGGACTGAGTTTGTGGGCGAACCTGACATAAAAGTGGGCGAACCTGAGAGTTTGAGTGGACGAACCTGAAAAATTGTTTGATATTTTTCACATTCGGGTGGTATATTCTACATTCGACCGTTTTGCTTCGGACGAAAGTGGAAATTGTGTTTGTGTGATTTACATTCTGGTCATATTCACCTTCGGGTATCACTGTTTGGACGAAAGTGAGTTATAAGGGACGAGAGTGTGACAGAATTGGACGAACCTAGAAAATTTTGGACGAAAGTGTTATTTTTGGGCGAACCTAGGATATTTTTGCTGAAAATTTTTCTAAGTGTTGTGTTTTTCAGATTTTGATCATGTGGCGTTTTCAGACTACTTCGGGATCAGCACCAACACAACCACAACAGCAGACAATGGACCCATGGACTGTTGCAGCTCAAAAGACGAACACGCAGTCCTCACAACCACTGAACTACATGACGACAACGAGCACGATGCCTCAGAATGTAGCACATCCGGCATTACAATCAGATTACTGGGGAGTAGCTGCAGCGGCGGTAAATACTCAAACCACTAACGCTATCTCTACCTTGATTAAGGATTTGTCTACAGGTAGTGGAACTCGGCCACCTAAGCTCATGGATATGCAAGAGTACAACCAGTGGCACACCATGTTCAAGATCCATCTGGAGGGCATGGGAGTTGAAGGAGCTGAGGCGTGGAGCATGATCGTCAAAGGATATACAGCACCGATTCTGGAGAATACCGGTGAGTTGATTCCTCTGGAGAGCTTGGCTGAGGATGAAAAGAAGAAATACGTGGTGGAGAAGAAGGCGTTCTCTCAACTGACACAGGCGATCACAAGTGACCTGTTGCATCAGTTTGGGACATGTACAACGTCAAAGCAGCTTTGGGACAAGCTGAAGATGAAGCATGATGGAAATGAAAAGACCAGGAGTTTGAGAATGGAGGAGTTGGTTAAGGAGTTTGATAATTTTTCGTTTATTAATAATGAAACTTTGAAAGAACTAACACCAAGATATATGCATTTATTGTCTGAATTGTCTAGCTATGGTGTACAGATTCCCATGACAAAGCAGGTGGATAAGTTTGCAGATGCTTTGCCACCACAGTGGGATCAGCATGTGGAGGTACTTAGAGAGAAGGATGCTTATCAATTTTGGACCATTTCAGAGTTTATTGAGAAGTTGGAGAACAAAGAGCTGGAGGATAGGAGGAAAGCTAGGAGGTCGCAGATTCCTCAGAATCCAAGTCTGTATTTTGGAGGTACTTCAGTTTCAGCTGGAAACTCGAGCTCTGGAAGTGTTGCACCACATGTTGCATGCATTTCTAATGTCATGGATTCATCAAAACCAACCACCAACTACACACCACCACAATACAATTCCTACACACAACAACCATCATACACACCACCACAATATACTTCCTACATTTCACCAGTCTCTCCAATGCAACAAGCTAGTTTTTACACTGCTAACCAAACACAACAACCATCAAACCAAATTACTCAACATAAACAACCGGTGGTTTTGGATACATCCAACTTAGGAAACGTGACTGTGGAGGTTGCTCAGCAACACATTGCTTTAGTCTCTGCTATGGTTTCATCATACAATGGATTGGTTGCTAGTCAGATTGGGAACAACAACCTGACCAACGAAGACTACGCACAGATCGATAAAGAAGAGATGGAACTCATAGACATTCAATGGGCTTTTGCGAGTATAATGAGGAGAGCAACAGAGTTCATAGAGAAAACTGGAAGGACTGACTTGGCAACTTCTCCCAACACGACCTATGGTTTCAATAAGGAGAAGGTTACATGCTTTAATTGTGGAGAGAAAGGACACTTCAAACGGGAATGCACCCAGCCACCTAAACAAGGTAACCGAAACCCTTTCAATGCAAACTACCAGAACCGTCAACAAAACCAAGTTTCTTACCAAACCAACAACAACTACCAAAACCGAAACTTTAACAACCAAAACAGACAACCAAACACTCAAAACCAGATTCAAAACCAATCTCCTAATCACCCAAACCGAACAGTTGTACCGATCACTACACCTACTGAGACTCAACAGAATGCGGGTCAAAACCAAGCTTTGGTTACTCAGCAGGATGAGAGGTTTGACTGGTCGGGTATGCAAATAGGGGTTGAAGAAGTAACTACTGGTGGGAATGTGGCTTGTGTTGCCTATCAGGTTGATTTGGAAGAATCAGTGGTAGTTGATGAGAAGAAAGAAACTGAGGAGAGTGAGAGTGATGATTCTGAGACTGAGATGGAAGTGGAGAGTGAACCTGTTGAGGTTAAGGCTGAGGAGAAGAGTTCTGGGATGGTGATTGATTCAGTATCTGATGTTCCCGAGGAGTGTAAATCAGTCTATTCAGACTCTGAGAGCGAATCAGACACAGAGGGAAGTGTTGATTCTTTGGATGATGATATTGACCAGTTGCTGGCAGAAGCTGATTTCTTGATGACGAGGAAGTCGTGCATAGCTGATGATGCTTTCACCAAGATCGACTACTCAAAGTTTTTCACTGGAAAGGAAGCTCATTTTGCTTTGATGGCCATGACCGAACCGCCAAAACCTGTAAGTTCTGAATCTAGCACTGATGTCATGAGTGATAAATACTGTGGGACTTGTGATAGGTTGACAGAGGAGAATAAACAACTCCGAATTTCACGTGATAGTGCTATCCAAAACTGTCAATCTACTCGCAAAGAGTTAAATGCTTTTAACAAAGTATTAGATGGCTATAAAAAGGACATTTCTGACTTGAAAACCACTTTGTCATTAAAACAATTGGCCATAAATAACTACATCAATGAAATTGAAAACACCAAGTTAGAAATGGCTGCCATTAAATGCTTTGCTGAAAAGGTTAACAAGAAGTTAGAAAGCTATAAGAATGTTGCTTATGTCGTGGATCATATCATTGATGATAACACCACCAACTACAAGTCTGTACCATCTCCGGTTCTTTTTGAGAACCATAACTATCATCAAGTGATACCGGAGAGTTCGGTGAAATCAGACTCATCATCAGATATGGAATCTAATACTTCGAGTATTGGTGAACCATATCCTGAAGATGTGAGACCGATTTTGGGCTTGAACAATGAGGGTGTTTATGCTGAGAGTGATAGTTCTGACTCAGATAATGATGATACTGGTAGTGATAAATCTGATAATGAATGTGAGATTCCAAAAGAAAATCACATCATTACTACCGAACCAGTATCACCATCTGATCATATTCATCCGATGGCAAAAGCTATTCATGACAAGAAATCGAAAAAGCTTGATGTTAAGAAAAAGAATGTTGTTAAGAATGTGATTGAAAAGAATGAGCTGAATGAAACCAGTGACAAACCTGTAAAGGTATTTTATCGGATGGAAGGATCCGATAAAATCATTGCTGATGAGGAATTTCCGATTAAAAATGTTAACTATTCTAAACTTGATAAAATCTGGCAAGAAAGCACAATTTGGTTTCCAAAACATGAAAGAACCAATGAAATTCCACCAGAAATCTTAAAGAAACTGTTTTCAGAAACTCCTCAAGAGCCAAAAATACATGTCACTGAGTTCATTCGACCTGATGATAAAGCAAATGGTTTTCATGAACCTTCTTACTCGAAAGGACCACTTCCTGAGAGTTTAAGAAATCAACAATATAATGATCAATTTCCTGTAAAATCATTTGCTTCACCAAATGCTCATTATGTGTTTGAGGAATATAGAAAGTGCTTTAAATGTGGAGAACGCGGGCATTTACTTGCTCAGTGTCCATATGTAAGGCACAAGAGACATGAAGTTGAGGTTAAGAATTCCATCAAAAAGCCGATTGATCATTATATTCCACCGCATAGACGGAGTGTTCCTCAACAACAACATTTTCAAAATCAAAACAATTTTCAAATGAGGAACAACCATCCATTTCATTATGATCGGAGGAATCGGATTGCAATGGAACAATCTTGGAGAAAACCAGTGGTGAACACAACAGCTGATAGACAAAAGGTTCCACAAAAACCAATTGTCAAGTCAAATGTTGGACCTAAGTCTGTTCAATCAGATAAGGTTGCTAAGAAAGTTACTTTCAGTAACAATGTTCAGAAACCTATTGAGAAACCAAAATCTCAAATCCGTATTCTCAAAAGGTCTGAACAATCTTGGACACCTAATGGTTCTCCAGGAGCCTCTACGTCAAAGGTAAGTGATAAGAATGAATCTGTTTTGAAAAATCAGAAAACGATTGATTCAAAACAAAAAGCTGTTGAGAAAGTCATTGAGAATGATTCTTTGAAAGCCAAAGTTCAAAGGCCCAAGACTCAGGCTTGGGTCCCCCGAAAGAACTAATTGTTTACTTTTTGTGTGCAGGGAGTTTCAGTTGGCCCTATTAGCAGTCTCTGGATTGTTGATAGTGGAGCTTCAGGCCACATGACGGGGGATTTGGCGTTGCTGTTCGATGTAAAGAATATTAATGGTGGATATGTTGCGTTCGCGGGAAATAAAGGAGGATATATAACGATGGAAGGAAGCGTGAGTAACGGAGTTGTGACTTTCGAGCGGATATCTTATGTCAAGCAGATAGACTATAATCTGTTGAGTGTCAGTCAAATATGCGACAAACAATTTTCTGTGCATTTTGATGACAAATCCTGCTACATCCTCAAACCGGGCTTCAAGATTCCAAAGGAGTGGGTTATGTTGATGGCACCTCGAGTCAACAATCTTTACATTCTTGATATGTCTAAGGCAATGACACCACAGGGACAGATAACATGCTTTCTTTCCAAGGCGACCGAAAAAGAATCAATAATGTGGCACCGCAGGATGGGGCACATTCATTTGAGGAAAATGAATCAGTTAGTGAGAAGTGGACTTGTTGATGGAGTTAATGTGAAACATTTCCATCTTAACGACAAGTGTGTGAGCTGCATGAAAGGAAAACAACACAGACAATCCCATAAAGTGAAGAAGGTTAACTCTGTTGAGATGCCGCTTGAGCGATTGCACATGGACCTTTTTGGACCAGTCAAGCGCAAAAGTCATCTTGGAGAGCTTTATTGTTTAGTCGTCACTGATGACTATTCACGATTCTCATGGGTGATGTGTTTGAAGAACAAAAGCGACACCTTTACCAACTTACAAGTTCTGTTCACTCGGCTGGAGAATATCTACAACTTGAAGATCAAAAGGATCAGGAGTGACAACGGGACGGAGTTTAAAAATGCAAAGATGGATGAACTTTGTGAAAGCAAAGGAATTCATCATGAATATTCAGCTCCGTATACCCCGCAACAGAACGGTGTTGCTGAAAGAAAGAATAGGACTCTGATTGAGGCTGCAAGAACAATGCTCGCTGACTCACATCTTCCAGTAATGTTCTGGAATGAGGCGATTTATGCAGCAAACTACACATTAAATCGGGTTTTGACAGTGAAGAAGTTTGGAAAAACATCTTATGAGCTGTTACACCGACGAAAGCCTAATCTAGAGTATCTAGAGCCATTTGGGGCACCATGTACGATGTTGAATCCAAGCGAGAAGTTTAGTCCTAAAGCTGAAGAGGGATATTTTGTTGGATATGCAACCCCGCTCAAACGGGTATTCAACAAGAGAACTCGTCAAGTGGAGGATTGGGCAAATGTGGAGGTTCAACGTTACACACAAAATCTGCAAGGTACGGGCCCTGATTGGATGTTTGATTACAAAGACTTCTTTGAATCATTCAACCTAGATAGCCTGGTTGAAGAAGCTGTGATCAGATTACTTTACGAATGTGAAAACGCGGCAACTTCACCGTTGATGCGACCAATTACCGTAAATTCCCCACCAGCTTCTAGTGATACCAGTGCTCCTACACAAGAAGAAGAGTTGTTTCAAGAAGCTTCAACTTCGTTAGACACTTCAGAATCTGAAGATGAACAATTTGAAGAAGCTGTTCTTGAAAATGCAGAAGACTTAGAAGAGCAAACTGTGAACCCAACCCCAAATCCAGATGTTGCTTCATCATCTAACACGGGTAATGATCAGGATGCTACAGAGAACTTGACTGCTCAGACGGGAGTGATTGTACCTGTTAATCCGGAATCTCGGATTCATCGTATTCACCCGCTGGAGCAAGTAATTGGTGATCCTGGTAGTGGAGTGATGACCAGAGGGCAGCTTAAAAGCGTTAATACGCCAGAGAGTTTTGGTGCTTTAGCTTTGTATGCCAAAATTCAGAAATCTGGTGACCAAAATGATTGGTCGTTTGCATGTTACGTGTCCCAAGTAGAGCCAAGGACATACAAAGACGCTTTGCAAGAAGATGCCTGGGTTGAGGCAATGCAGGAAGAGTTATTGCAATTCCAGAAATTGGGAGTCTGGACGCTCACAGATTTGCCGCCGGGACGAAAGAAAATTGGCACTAAGTGGGTGTTTAAGTGCAAAAAGGATGACCGTGGGGTTATTGTAAGGAACAAAGCCAGATTGGTAGTGCAGGGTTTCCATCAGATTGAAGGAATTGACTACAACGAAATCTATGCACCAGTAGCACGAATGGAAGCTATTCGGATGTTCCTTGCGTTTGCTTCATATAAGAAATTCAAAGTCTATCAAATGGACGTCAAGAGCGCATTTCTGTATGGTAAAGTCAAGGAGGAGGTTTATGTCGGGCAACCACCGGGCTTTGAGGACCCAATCCACCGGGACAAGGTCTACGTGCTGAACAAAGCTTTATATGGTTTGCACCAGGCTCCAAGACAGTGGTATGAGGAGCTAAGCACATACCTCATCTCCAAAGGTTTCAAGCGCGGCCTCGTCGATTGCACCCTCTTTACGAAGAAGACGGGAGATGACTTGCTTCTAGTACAGATTTACGTTGATGATATTATATTTGGTTCAACTAACGAACTCTTGTGCAGGGAATTTGAAACTGTTATGCAGGAGAAGTTCGAAATGAGCGCTATGGGAGAAATGCAGTTTTTCCTCGGCTTACAGGTGGATCAAAGACCCGACGGGATCTTCATTCACCAGACGAAATATGTTGCCGACATCTTGAGCCGATTCCAGATGGAGGACTCTAAGCCGATGGATACCCCGATACAACCCAATCACGGGATTGGAGTCGACGCTAAGGGGGAGCTGACAGATCCATTTACATACAGAGCAATCATCGGATCTCTGATGTATTTGACAGCGTCTCGACCAGATATTATGTATGCAACGTGTCTCTGTGCGCGTTACCAATCGAAGCCGAAACAAAGTCATCTGACGGCGGTCAAGTGTATCCTTCGATATCTGAAGGGTTGTCCATCAAAAGGACTTTGGTACCCTAATGATGATGATTTTGATTTTATTGCTTTTAGTGATGCAGATTGGGGCGGCTGTGACAAAGACAGCAAATCAACAACAGCCGGTTGCCAGTTTTTAGGGAGCAGGTTAATTACCTGGCAATGCAAGAAACAGACTTCCGTCGCACTGTCTACATGTGAAGCCGAGTACATTTCAGCCTCGAGTTGCTGTTCGCAAGTGCTCTGGATCCAACAACAGATGGTCGATTACGGTTTGCAGTTTCTTAAAACCCCTATACACTGTGACAACGAAGCCGCAATTGCTTTAACTAAAAATACTGAAAATCATTCTAAAGCTAAACATATCCGGATTAAATATCATTTTATCCGTGACTGTTATGCTAAGGAATTGATTGACATGGTCAAAATCCATACTGACTACCAACGTGCAGATTTGTTTACAAAAGCTTTTGACAGATCCCGCTTTGAATATCTTTTGAAAGTAAACAATATAAAGGAAAAACAGGACTAATCGGCTCCTCGGTATATCATTTTTTTTAGTTTTAGATTTAAATTTTTGCTAATTGGGAATTTCTCTTTGCTAATTGGAAATTTCTCTTTACTATCATAATCCTCAAAGAAGTTGATGCTTTCGAGGGGGTTGTTTAATCCTCAAAGAAGTTGATGCTTTCAAGTGGATTGTTTCTTTCAAATTTTGTTTTGTTTTGTTTTTCAGAAAAATTAAAAACCCAAAAATATGTTCTTTATTTTAGGGAAAGTCATTTTATCAGAAAAACCAAAAACATTGAAAAATTTTCAAAATACCTAAAAATTAGAAAAACCCAAAATGATTTCCTGGATAAAAAGAGGAAATGATAGTACATCAGTGGGGATCTGACACAGGCTAAAGAATTGTATAGTTTTTTTTTAGACGTATGTTGATTACGAGTGATATGCTGATAGGCTTCGTAGACTTTATATTGCGTGCATTAGTGATACAAACATAACAAACTACGCGTTTGTGGATGAACACCTCATGGGCATATGGTCTTAGTACCGTAATTTCGTTTGATAGGGTGTTTGTACAAAACTCGGAGGTTTAGGGTCGTTATGTTATTAGTTGTCTGGGGATAGCCTCTCTGATCTTCTGCTGTAAGTCATTACGGACCTAGATCAGACAGGATATCTTTATAAAAGAGCTTTATGCCAAAACCTAAAGTTACCGAATTGAGGAACTTTCCATGTTATATGATGATCATAGATTATCTATAATATCGTATTGATCATAGATGCAAGTCATGATTAATATCAGTCCTCAACCTGGTATGGTGCATATGTTACTTTGCTGCATTAATTTGCTGACCTGTATACCTCTATGCATTATATCTTGTACAATTACAGACGACGAAAGCATAATCACGCTTTACAATGAGTCTTTGTACAGATTACTTCTTGATACGGGAGTATGTCGTGTGTGTGGGAACCACAATGTGTTAGTCTAATACATCTAATTCGTATCATTTTAAAGCATTGCGTAATTGTCTGCATGAGAGCTTATGTGGACAACAATATCAGCAATTGCCGTATCACATATTGTTTCTAATGATAATATTGAATCAGATCAACGCTGTGATCAGATTTCTCAGAAAACTGATATGATCCTCTTACCGGAAATCACAAAATGTTTACTGCTTTCATTTACTTTGATGCATTTTATTTTGTTGCATTTTACTTTTATTGTCAAAAAGTTACAAAATCCAAAAAGATTTTAGGTGTGTTTTGATATAAATTTCAGAAAATCCAAAAGATTTGCATTTCTGTTTATTTTTTGATATCCGGGGATGCTTGATGGTCGATTTCTGAGATTTGATAACACCATCTGGTCTTTGTAACATTCAAAATGTGAAAATTTGAGTTTTGGAAGCTTAACGTATTGAAAAATGTTGAACGGGATTCGAATTCGTGATTTGGCGAAATTTTCAGTTTTTCCATTTCACATTCGCCCCTTAATTGGGTCGAATGTGGAAAAACTATCTCTTTCGGCCGTTTTTATTTTGGGCGAAGGTGGATTTTTCACTTCCGGGTGAGATTTTCCACTTCCGGGTGAGATTTCCACTTCCGGGTACCTAGTTTCACTTTCGTGTCTTTCATTAGGGGCGAAGGTGGACCAACTTTCACATTCGTGCCATTAAAACGGGCGAATGTGATTATTTCTCACTTTCGTCCATACTAACCGGTCGAAGGTGGGACCTTATAAATAGACCTGTCACATTCGAGTTCTCATTCTGAAACTTTTTCAAAAATTCTCTCATACCAAGACCTTGTTGCTGTGTTTTTCTGTGATTGTGCATTTTAATCCCTCGTGATTGCTGATCATTTTAACCATCATATTGCAGGTAATGGACGAAAGAACAGATCAAATTTGACTGTTTAATGAACTGGACCTAGGGTTTTCAATCTGGGGATTTTTGATGTTTATTGGCGAATGATTTTTATTGCCGAACAATTTACATAGGTTTTAGGGGGAGATGGTGAAAGGAATTAGGAAAATAACATGTTTAGATGACAGTTTTGATTGATTGGACTCGATGAACCCTAATTCCATTTGAAAACCGATGTAAATTGATGTTTTGATAAAATTGGTTATAAACAAGTGTTAGTCGGACATATTAGTACACATTAGAATCAAAAATACAGGTTTAAACTAACAATGGCAAATTTTCAAATTTTTGGGTAAAACAGATTCCACCTTCGGTTCATAAACCGGGCGAAGGTGAGAATGTTTGGACGAATGTACTCAAAAACGGACGAATGTGACATTTTATCAAGATCAAATTCACTTTCGTCCATATATGTTCAGATTCGACCAATAATTTCCACATTCGGCCAATTCAAAAGGGGCGAATGTGCAGATGTGTTTTGACCAAAATTTTTATATTTTTGTCGTTTTTGTGTTTTGACGCGTTTTATTGATTCTTATGTACAGATGGCTGAACAACCAGAGAATATTGACGCTCCAGCAGTGAATGTTGAGACTCCAGCAGAGATAGCTGTTCAAGATCAGTTCCCGTAGCTGAAACATCTACACCGAGCAGTTGGCCTTTCGAAAGATCGCACAACTGTTGCGCGTATCTAGGAGACGTGGAGAAGAACACGGAGTTTACTGGTATTATTGAGTTTCTGAAGAGGAGCAGGATTGTACATGCTCTAGCCACACCAACTATCATCTACAAAGACATAATAGAAGATTTCTACCAGAACGCTAAGTATGATTACTGGGATAATCAAACTATCATCAAGAGCAAGATTCAGGAGATAGATATGTTCTTGACTGAAGCCGACATCCGGGAAGCTTTACAGATTAAGTTCGAAGATAGAGAGGATCCCAGGGAATTGTCGTGGACAGAACAGAAGGCGTGCTTTTTAAGGATGAAATACAAAGGTCCTATCACTGACGGATCGATGTATAAAGGGAAGCTGGGAGTGCAGTATAAGTACTTTGCACATGTTCTGATTCATGTCTTTGGATGTGTTAGTGGTGGCTATGACGTAATGAGGAAGAGTTTGAGTTCATTAATGGTTGCGTTGACACTCAACAAACCATTTAATGTTTCGGGGATGATACTTGACCACATGTTGGAGATGCTGAGGGGTATAAAATTTAAGAAGTTCATGTTGTATCCAAGGTTTCTAATGATGATCTTTGATTACAAGTATCCAATGCTGAAGAAGGATCCTACAATGATTTTAGGGCAAGATCACATGAATATTAGAACCTTGATGAGGATGAAAGGTTATAAGGGTGTAGCTGACAATGAGAAACCACCCAACAGGAGATTGTTTGGAGCTTTGGCTCGTCCGGATTACACTGATCCAGGCAAGAACAAAGCAAGACATGATGATAGTGACTCAGATAACGACGATCCCTTAGTGTATGCTGATTCAAGCACTAAGCGGAAGCGTCAAGTAGTCAATCCTGGAGCCAAAGGGAAGGGCAAAGGAAAGGCTATTGATCAGGGAAGCACAAAGCAACAGGCTGCTAGAAAGAAATCGACTGCTAAGAAAGGATCGAGTTTGGTGGATGAAGAGTCTGTGGATTCGGAAGAAACTGAGGTTGATGAACAGTGGGATTCTGATGACGAGAACGTGAGGACCACCAAACGTAAGGCCACTATGGTTGGTGAGTCTGAATTATTGAATCAGTCGATTGAAGAGTCTGAGAGGAGAAGGAAATCAGTTGAAGATGAAGGATTGGGAGTTGATTTAGCTGAGCTGAGTGTTGGTGACACTGTAGTTGTGAATTTGCCAAAGAAGACAAAGAAACAAAAGACGATGGCAAAGAAGTCTAGTGTGAAAGAACTGAGAGAGAAGGAGTTGGCTCAGTTGTTGAAGGGTAAGAGATTGCCTGATGCTGGAACACCTTCCAAGTTATCTTCACCAGTTGCTAAGAAGCAGAAGAAAGGAAAGGAGGCAGAGACTTTACCAATCGATCAGTTTAATATCGATATGGATAAAGTGCTCGAGATGTTTAAGAAGCCTCAAAAGGAGAAAGCTGTTGAAGTTGAGCCCTCCAGATCAAAGTCAAAGAAAATGACTGTTGATGATGATGTGATGAAACAGGTCAATAAGAAGATGGAGGACATGATGAAGATGCTGATTGCTCAACAAGCTGAAATCACAAAATTCAAGCAGAATGAGGAGAAGATGCTCCAGATTGTAGTTGCTTCAAAAGCGAATCAGGATGATATTAATGAAAAGATTCAGTTGTTAGAAGCTAAGAATGAAAAGCTTGAGAGGAGATGTGATAGAAACAAGAACAAGATCAAACTGATCAAGGCGGACAACAAAGAGTTAAAGAAAGAAAACAAACGCTTGTGTGGTTTGATTGAAGAGTTATATAGCAGAGCACCCCAATTGAAAGAGGGTGAGGAAGATGAAGAAGAAGATGAGCAGAAGGTTGACTATGAGTATTCTGAATCAGAGAAAGAAGATGATGATGATGAAGAGGATGATGTGGGTTCGGATAAAAGTGATGATGACAACAATGATGATGATGATGACAATGATGATGATGATGGTGCTGAGGGTACAGGAAAGAAGAAAGGTGATGAGTTTAGTAGTGGAAGTGATCATGAAGGAGGAGATGATACTTCTAAGTTTAGTTATGAGAAGAGAACATCGCAGAAGAAGAAAGATACTGGAGAATCGAGTTCCAAGAAGAAAGGAGGAAATGTAGATTCGGATGAAAGTATCTTTTGGAACGAAAAGGTGAGATCTCTGTCTGATGATGCTAAACAGATATACAAGAATATGTTGGAGAAGAGGGAGTGGACCATTGAGTTCACTGGATGCTTCGCTGAAATATTCCAGACTGATGATTTGAGATACGAGCTGGAATATGAAGATCCAGATCTTGAAGAAGGGGAACTACCTGCATCTGTGGCGAAAGAAATTTTAGATGGTCTCGCACAGAGGGTAGGTAAGACGTTTGAGGAGTTCATGATGGATGAATCGATTCCTGATATTCCTGAAAAGGATATGGGAAATCATTCTGATGATGTGCAAACTCCAGAAAACAATGAGGTTGAGATAGAAGATATTACTCATGAAGAGTTTCCCCAGTATTTCAGAAAAGAAGATGAAAACGAAGTATTTCCTGACTTCACAGAGATACCAAACAAGTCAGCGAAACAGAAAGCGAAGAAAAGAAGTGAAGAGTTTGTTGAGAAGGTGTTTGGTGATGAAAAGAAAGATTCTTCCAACCAGTCTGATGAGTTGAAGAATTATCTGAAAAAGTTGAAGGAGATGGATGAGAACCGACCTAAACCTGAAGCTCAAGGTAACTTCTATCGTTTTCATAATGCCAAGTTCAAAGGCAGAGCTCTCGGGTGGACGTATCTTGGCAGACTGAAGTGTATTGCAGCAAAATGGGAAACCGGAATTCTGTATTTCAACAGATTCTGTGATTTGCTTACTCTACCGTACTGGGCGGTGAGAGATTTGTGCAGATTTCCTATGTCAGGTGCCGAGGTAAATGGATCGCATGTCGGTTGGTGCGCAAACAAGTTAGTTTGGGAGAGTCGCACAAGATGGAACAGGTTTAAGCCTCAATATCCCAGAAGAAAACAGCATAGGGATATTGATCCTCAAACCAACATGAAGCGTGTGACTTTGATCTACAAAGCACCAAATGTGATGAGAAAGATACCATTGATGCCAATGCCACAGCATTTCAGTGCTGATTTCATATTCTGGTATTACGATTGGAGGAAGGCAGAAGCAGTGATTGTATTGAGGGATGGAAAGGACAAATACAAGCATGTACATGTATTTGATCCTATGTGGCTGATAAACTGCACCTTCGAAGACATCATCATGTTGTTTTATAATCCGATCTATTATGAACCGAACAACTTTGCTCAGGCGAGGAAGTACACTCAAGTTGTGGGAGTTTGTTTTGCGTATGACATAAACGCTGGAAGCAACTTGGAGGGTAAACTTGGCAAAACTGTGAAGATCGCCAATGTATCAAAGCCTGTGAAGAAAACATTCGAGCCGCCAATGACTGATGAACAAAAGAAGCAGCTCAGAATAAAGCTGATGAACAAGACGATGGACTATCAAAGAAGACTATCCAATCAATAGTCGAGGGGGAGTTTGTTGATGCATTTGCGACTAAGGATTGGATATGATATTATTAACACATGTTAGTTGGTAGCCGAAGGTGTATGGATATGGGCGAAGGTGAAGATAAACTGGGCGAAGGAAGAACCTGAATGGACGAATGAAGAATGATCTTAGACAGAAGACCACATTCGACCACTGCATGTGGGCGAATGTGGATTTTGCTCACATTCGACCTATAGAAAGGGGCGAATGTGCAGATGTTATATATAGGTTTTGAGTTTTTGTTTATGTAAGAGAGTTATCATTTTGTGTCCAGGTTCTGTGCAGGTTCAGTAGTGTTTTTGTGAAAGTGTCTTTGTGATTCTAGATTAACATAAACGTTGTAATTGCTTATTAATTGAAAGTTAATCTATGAAATTGATATTGAAAATGATCTTGATTGTGTCGTGATTAGCATCTTATCAATTTGTTCAGATCTAGGGATTCCGCACCTAGATTTGTGACTTGTATGATCATAATATCCTGTTTTAGATAAAATCCAACGCTCACATGTTCTGTTGTGTCTCATTCGGTGTAGTGATCGGTATAACTGTTCGGTTAGTGTTGTTAGGAGATTGGTTTTGGATCTGGTTTGATGTGTTAGGTTGTCTGTTTTGGTTGTTGTTAGAGTTGTTTTGACGGTTTTGGTAATTGTTGTTGTTTTGGTAAGAAACTCGGTTTTGGTTTTGTTGTTGACGATTCTGGTAGCTTGCATTGAATGGGTTTCTATTACCTTGTTTTGGTGGCTGGGTGCATTCACGTTTAAAGTGACCTCTTTCTCCACAGTTAAAACAAGTAACTTTCTCCTTGTTGAACCCGTAGGTTGTGTTAGGAGAAGTTCCCAAATCTGTTCTACCTGTCTTTTCAATAAACTCCGTTGCTCTTCTCATGATACTTGCAAAAGCCCATTGGATATCAATGAGTTCCATCTCTTCCTTGTCGATCTGTGCATAGTCCTCATTGGTTAAGTTGTTATTCCCAATTTGACTAGCAACAAGTCCATTGTAAGATGAAACCATTGCTGAGACTAGTGCAATATGTTGTTGAGCAATTTCCACTGTCACATTACCCAAGTTAGAAGTCTCCAAAACCACTTGTTGTTGATTAGGTTGAGTAACTTGGTTCATTGGTTGTTGAGATTGGCTAGCAGTATAGAAAGATGCTTGTTGCATTGGGGAGAATGGTGAAATGTAGGAATTATTGTATTGTTGTTGTGTTGGTGGTTGTGTGTATGATGGTTGTGAGTAGGATGAAGTTTGTGCCATGTAGTTGATGGTAGGTTTTGGTGATTCCATAACATTGGAAATGCAAGCAACATGTGGTGCAACTATCCCTCCTGAACTTGAGTTACTCACAGGAACTGAAGTACCTCCAAAGTATAAGCTAGGATTCTGAGGAACCTGTGCTCTTCTAGCTTTCCTCTTCTCTTCCATTTCCTTGTTTTCCAGCTTCTGTATGAACTCTTGAATAGTCCAGTATTGATATGCATCCTTCTCCCTGAGAACTTCCACATGCTGATCCCAGTAAGGTGGTAGAGCATCTGCAAACTTATCCACCAAATTCTTCATAGGAATCTGTATACCATAACTAGACAATTCAGTTAGCAAATGACTATATCTAGGAGTTAATTCTTTTAAAGTTTCATTTCCAATATAAGAAAAATTCTCAAACTCCTTTCTCAATTCATCCATCCTCAAACTTCTTGTTTTCTCATTCCCATCATGCCTCCTCTTAAGCACATCCCACAATTGCTTAGATGTTGTACAAGTCCCAAATTGATGCAGCAGATCATTTGTGATTGCATGAGTCACAAATCGTTTGAGTGTTTACCACCGCCGCTGCTACTCCCCAGTAATCAGGTTGTGGTGCTGGAGGTGCTACATTTTGAGGCATCGAGCTCGTCATCGCCATGTAGTTTATCGGTTGCGAAGACTGTGTGCTCGTCTTTTGTGTTGCCACTGTCCATGGGTCCATCACTTGCTGTTGTGGTTGTGTCGTTGCTGGTCTCGGAGTAGTCGGAAAATTCCACATGATCACGAACTTCGAAAAATCCAACACTTAGAAAATTTTCCAAAAACTAAGCCTAAGTTCGCCCAAAAAGTCGCACTTTCGTCCCTTTCTGATTCAAGTTCGCCCAAACAGTACCACTCGAAAGTAAAACCTCACCAGAATGTAAAAACACACTAACACTTATCCACGTTCGTCCAGAAAATTCTAGGATCGCCCAGTATAAATCTAGGTTCGCCCGTTTTATCAACCGAATGTGGAAATGTGACCCGAAAGTGAAAACTTTAAACAAACAATTTCCAGGTTCGCCCAAAATATCCTAGATTCGACCAAAATACAACTCACTTTCGTCCACTGGTTCCAGGTTCGCCCATTTTTCAGAAATTTTCAGATTTGAAAAACGGTTACACTTTGAAAAAAACGGTTATTTTGATCTCTGATTTTCAAAAGTTTGTGGATTTGAATGATCTTAATCAGGTTATGATTCGGAATTGATTTGGAGCAACTTTAATACTTGGAATTTTGAATTTTAACCACAAAATCAACTTCAAATCAATCAAAAACACTCAAAAACCATTTTCATGCAAAAACAGATGTATTTTGATCAAAAATATGTCCAAATCAGCTCTAAGTTTATCAAATTTGTTGTTGTATGATCCGTATGGCTCTGATACCACTTTGTAAGCGAAAGATTTTGACTAAAACAGGATTATATGATCATACAAGTTACAAAACCAGGTGCGGAAACCCTAGTTCTGAACAAACTGATAAAACTCTAATCAAAACACAATCAATATCATTTTCAAAGCTTTTTCATAGATTAACTTTCTCAAATATTCAATTACAATCACACACACGTTAATCTAGATCAATTACAGACTTTCACAAAATAACCTGGAACCTGACCTGAACACATACACAACTAATAACTCTCTTACATTCACAAAAACACAAAATCTATATATAGACTCTGCACGTTCGCCCAGTTGATATGGTCGAATGTGGAGTTCTTCCACATTCGCCCACTTCCAAGGTACGAATGTGTTCTTGATAAGCTTCCATTCTTCCTTCGCCCATTAGTAATCTACCTTCGCCCACTTTATGTTTACCTTCGCCCACATTTAACTACATTCGCCCAGTCAACACAACTTAACATATGTTAGTATCCAATCACTAGTCGCAAAACGCATCTACAATAGGGAACTAGGTTATTAGATAAAAAGGCCTAGACTATAACCGAACTTCAACTTGCATGCATAATATTTCCTGAATTACCCTACCCCTCATTTCTCCCTACTTTCCTCCTTCTATGTTAACCTTCTTCCCTCTCTCTATTCTTCTTATCTTTCATCATGGTGCATAGAGATGGTGTCCTACAGAGAGTGGAAAGATTACATCATCATGGAACGGGAACAGTACCTTTTATGAAGACACTCTTAGACATAATGCCTACTCTTATTTTACTCCTTCAATGTTGTTGAGCTTTAATGAGTGTGATAGAACATGTGCAATCTGGAAGGGTGGACGCCTGTACACTGGGTTTTCTGGCATAGGCAAGCATAGCGCATAAATCCATTTACGGACCTGTTATGCTTACCTGGGGATTCCTGGAGTGAGTGTCCACTTATAGGCTAAAGCATGTCTTCTTTGATCACCATTGGGTTCAATTCCTTTGAAAAGTCAACGTTCTTGTTGAGCTTTACAGCTAGACAAGGGCACTCCAAGCATTTTGTACAAGTTTTTCCAATAATACCCTCTCGTTTCATATACAATACTTTGCATATCATGATTGCTTACAAGATCATATCTTCATAATCATCTGTACGATTATACACTTACATTTTCTAATCTCATGATTATTAATTGACTACCTCATAGATGTCTGCTCGCCGCATGCTCCGTGATGCCAGCCAACGCCCTGTTCGTGCTTCTGGACGACGTTCTGATCGTCGCCTCGCATCTTTAGTCGCCGAGCAAATTGCTGCAGTGATCCCAAACCTTGTCAGTGAGATAACCCAGAATAGTAACAGTGCCAACACAGGGAGTACGACTCAATTTCGGTGCACTTTCAAACACTTTAACTCCTGCAACCCCACAAAATTCACTGGGGAGGAGGGTGCTACTGGCCTCCTCCAATGGTTTGAAAGCATGGAGAGTACTTTTGTGAACAGTGAATGTCCTGATGAACTCCGCGTTCGCTATGCTACTAGTGTCCTTCAAAAGGGGGCGCTAACCTGGTGGAATGGAGAAAAGCGCAATCGAGGAGCTGATGTTGCTTTATCATTATCTTGGGCAGATGTTAAGGAACTCATGATCGCCAAATTCTGCCCTAGGAACGAAATCAGGAAACTGGAGGAAGAGTTCCATGGACTGAAACAAGACAGTGGTGAGAATCTTGCGTATAATACTCGATATCACGAACTTAGCATACTGGTTCCACACATGGTCACCCCAGTCTCTCGAGCAATCGAAAAATATATCGAGGGATTACCTGACCTGATTCAAGACGTTGTCACTGGAGGCAAAGCCACTACGGTAGAAGAAGCCATCCAACTTGCAGCTACATTAACAGACAAACACGTAAGGCAAGGAAACTTGGTTAGGAAGGGCACCAAGACACCTACTGAGAAAACCACCAATGTTGTTGAACAACCTAAGACTGTTTTAGCAAAGGCCGCCACTACTGCTTCGAACTCTAAGAAACGAATGGGCGATAATCAGAACCATGCTGTTGTTAATCCGTGGCTCAGCCTCCTATCAAGAAAGCCTACACGGGAATCCATCCTCAATGCAACACCTGCAAATATCATCACCCTGCAACTCTTCCATGCCGTCAATGCACTAGATGTGGAAGGTTTGGACACTTTGTTACCACTTGTCGGGTAATGGTTGGAACACAGAGTAATCATCAAACAGCTGCCCAGGGACCATTACAGATTACTAACGATCGGGCATGTTATCATTGTAGAGACCCCAATCACATGCTACCTCAATGTCCCAAATTGAACAATGTAAACCTGGTGGCACATGGACGAGCTTTCAATATCAATACCAACGAAACAACTGATCAGGATGACGTTAATCCCACTGGTTAAGCCATGGATGGAATCTTCTTAAGACTCGGGAATCCAACACTTGCGTTTTCATTTTCTTGACCCTATTATCATTTTGTACCCAATTTTGTCGCACTCATTAGCATATAACATCTAGAAATTTTCTTGCATACTATTGTGTACGAATACAGATTGGAAATTTATCATATTGATTACGTTTATTTTAATCATACAAGACTCTACCTTACATTCATTTGAAACGTTTGGATTTGACACTTGATCTTACAGAGCTTTTCTAAGAAAAACATCATTGCTTGATTGAAACCTGATTTTTTCCTTAATTCGACTATCCATTGAACATTTAATTATTCATGATACCCGTAGACATTTGAAAACACTTACACTTAATGGTTGTAGCACTTACAAACTTGCTTGCCCGTGTGTATTATCCACGCAACTCAGATAAACATTTCACTTAAGGGGCTCCTCGGATGAGTGGTAGCCTATACTTAAATACTATTATGCTTACAAGTCATTGCAAACCCATGCAATTGACCTCATTATTACATGGCCTCATTTCATTGATAACATCTCATTGTATTTGTTGTGACATCTTCTTGTGAAACTTATTTGCTTTAATGTGTGTTAGATTAGGATCATAGAAGGACATAAAACCCTAATGTAAGGTAAATTGATGATTCCGGTCCGGAACGAAATCATGAATTTACAGGTGCGTTAGGGTAGTGTGAAATTCTATTAGAGTTTTTGGTAGGCGTCCAGTACGTTTTCGAGGTATCAAAGGTGTGGTGGGTTAGCTGCGGTACACCCTGTATACAAACACTAATGATGCATTGAAAGTGAGACTGGAAGTCGGACCAGGAACAAACTCTGGTTATTTGGTAGTTCATTTAGTCTTTTTGTAGACAATCAACTCGTACATTTATCATAAGATTCCTAAAACTTGAAACTTAGTGAATTACTAGATTCTTATTCTCCTTATTATTCGAGACGAACATAATCCAATCCTTAACTCACATCTCTCGAAACAATTCTCTCCGTTACCCATAAATTTACGTCGTGCCTTAACTCAAATTTTCCAAACCACAGTTACCTTAATTTTTGCCCAAAGCATCCATAACCCTATGTTTCTAATAACTTCGGGACGAAGTTTCTAAAAGTAGGGGATGTTGTGACATCCGTCACTTTTCCTTTTTATTAATAATAATAATAATAATAATAATAAATTTTTTTTACTAAACCAAATCCATAACCCAATAACAACATGAACCCAATTTGAGACCCACACCTCTAGCCCATTAGTCTTTTTTTTAAAAAAAAAAATGCTTCAGATGCCCATTAACAAGCCTAGATAGATCTGAGCCCAAGCCCATCAGACAAGGAGCCGGCCCAAACTTCTTTCCCTCCTTCTCCTTTGAACGTAACCTGCAACTCAGATGTTGACCAAGAAGAAGCTTCTACTTTGACCATTAAATTGACCTCATCTTAGGAAGGTTAATTCCTATTAATCACTGCTGACTCGATTGAACGAGCACACGCGTCTACAGCCCGAAAATCAGCAGGATTAGAGCGTTAATTGCTCGTCTGTTTGACCGAACTCGACACCATCGTCAAACCTTCCTTTCTCTACGGCATACTATAAATTGAACGTGCTCCCTCAGTCACCACTCGCCGAACATCCCTTCTTCACCTTCAATTCCTATTAACAATCAATTTCGAAGCTCATTGTGCTCAGTTTGACCTTTTCGTTGACTTGGTGATTATCACGAAACCGTGCATTGTAAGTACAAATTCTTGCATAGGTTTTGTTTATCGGCCCATGAGAACTATTAACCCCATGGTTAAACAGTCGTTGAATCCAGTATTAAGTGGATTGGGAACTAGGGCTCGACCTAGTCTTGGGGAAGACGACTGTTGTGACCCCTTATAACCTTTTCAAAACAAGAATATCAACCAATTGATCCACAGATCAGTTGGTTATGTTTGTGGTTCGAAAGTTTGAACCGGCCGAAGGGCCTGGGTTCGAGCCCCACCCACAACAAACCTTTTTTTTCAAAAACCCCATTTTTCTTTATTATTCATTATTATTTTAAAATTAGTTTTTAAAATACTAAAACACCTTTATAAATTCTACAAAATTTATTTTATGTTATTCCACTGATAAAGTTCATCATCCAATTTTTAGTTTTTCAAAAATAATTTATTTAATATATATTATAAATATTACAAGTTTATTCAATTAAAATTATAAAATTCTATAAAAATATCTAAACGATTTTATAAAATTCCACAAAAATTATCCTAAACTTGTATAATAATATACATTTCAGAAATAATTTTTATTTCTGAAAAACCGTTTGTTTAATATTTTTAATCAATTTTCGTTAGTATTAATCATAAATAATTCATAATAAATTCATTTTACAATATTTTTGCACCAAAATTTTACATAAATTATTTCTATCCATCTAGAACTGAAATACAATTTTTAATTCAGAAATTCTTTGATTTTAATATTTTTAGATTTTAAAGTCATATTTTGACAATTTGAAATAATTAGATTAAATATTCTATTTTTCAAGAAAATAATTTTATAAAAATTATTTTCATACTTAAAACCTTATGTTGTGACTATATTCATCTTAAAATTGTACAAAGAGACTTTTATTTATTTATTCATTAAATTTCTTATATTTAATAAACAAATTGTTTATTAATCAAATAAACGTTTATCCCCAATTCGAAACCCTAGAATTTCATGTATCCTAGAGTTATTCCTTACACATTATCAAATTCTTTAGGTTAATTCTTTGGAATATTTTCCAACGCATATTTCGTTGTCCAGTTCAATTTCAAGCTATTACATAGACAGTGAGTATTTCCTATCCCCTTTTTGCTTTTATTCATTTTTGGGGTGTTACATGTACACTTATACAAATTACAAATACAAGTTCACATTTTTACAATACAATTCTAGTACTATGTGCATTTGCTTACAAACGTGCTTTATGCTTAGACATTACATGTAGAATACATTTGTACTTAGTGAAATCATTAACATTGTACAAGCCGACCTTAACATTGGATGGCGCTATTTGGATTGACAACCCGCCTAGATTGATTCTCCCCCTTTTTCATCGGAGAATCCGTGGCCAGTGTTAAGCCTTTTTATCCATTTATTGGATAAGTACACTACAGTTCATACAGTACATTATACAGTCACAGGGTTGATTTCGCTCATTTGTATGATACATAGTTTACATAATTGCACTGTAGCTTGCACTTGAATTGTATAACTTTTTAACCTACTATATATATATCAAAACTAGGAATGCTCACCAACATTTCATATGTTGACCAAACCTATTTTGTACATGTTTCAGGTGCAGTTTGATCTAGTGCTTTAGCAAGGAACATATAGTGCTTTATTTTAATTCAGTTATTTCAATATTTACATTTCATTTAAACAATGTAATTTCCATTTCCATGTAAGACAATTTTGGATTATTCAATAATATTTACATTTTAGTACCATGAGCTTTTGAACAATCGTCACTACGTGGCACCTCGATGATTCCGCCATCGGTTGGGGTGTTTCAGAAACCAAGCAAAAATACTACATCAGGTATGTTCTCTGTCTAATCGGGTGGATGTGAGTAAGAAAACAAGGGAATCCCATACAAATAAATGTCCAAGAACTTCTTCATGCGCAGGTTCTTACGAACCATGAAACCTTGGCGTCGAGTCTCTTCTTCATCATTATGCTTCAGATTAATTAGAGGGTTTCGAGGCTTTGATTTAAGGAAGATAATGGTTTGATTTGGGGAAGAAAATGTGTTTTGAGGGTTTTGTGGTTTCTCTATGTTATGGGGTTTTATAGCAAAAGTGACATGAATGGACATTTTTACCCCTAGGTTTAATGAAGTTAACTGAATCTTTTAACACAGTTAGTGAAAATGACACAATATGCAAGAAATAAAGAGATTTTTGACATAAAATGCAAAAAATAAAAATAAAGGACACGTTTCATAATTCCAGAGATACATAAAGGATACAAAGTGTAATTTTGTCTATAAGTTAAATAAAAAACCATATATACATTTACACACGCATAAAAAAAATTAGAAAAAATAATAAAATAAACCTAACTTGACTAAGCTGCTCTTTGGCACAATGACGCCACCTAATACAAAATTCGTTGTGTGAGAGCGTTCTCCAATTTCATCTCTATAACTACATTAAAAACTACTATTTTTTTCTTCTTTTAATTAAATAATACTTTTTATACTGTTATCATTATATTTTCTCCCTTCTCACTCACAACCACTTTTAAAAATTATTAAAAAATTATAGAGGGTGAATAGTGTCATACCAAATATAGAGATGAACAGTAATATTTTTTGTCTCCTCTACTCACAACCACACAATACCACATAGATTATGTGTTGTGGCCCTTGAGCGAACAGGCACAAGCGAGCCAACGAGCCATATGGCACGCGAACACCATGACCGTCACATGTTAACGGTCCCGCGAGCGAGGAGTAGCGAGGAAATAAAAGGACGAGTTGCAGGTAGGAACGACGGTGCGAGCGAAGAGGCTCACCTTGAGCCACAACATGGTCGAGTGAGTGAACTCAAGTTTTATCCATTGCCATGTCAACGTCCAGGTGGCTTGAAATGATAGGAAAATATTTGTGTTCACCTTAAACTACAAAACATAGACGATAGCCTTATCAAAATATGAAGATCTCACTCAGACTTTATACTTTACGAAGAACCTGACGTGAATGTCTGACTTCACAGACACCGTTTTATATAACTAAATAGGAAACTATATTATTTGTGTTCTGTACAGCCCAAGCTTTGGCGTTCTCATGGGTGAAACGTAAATGCAAACAATCGGGTTGGTCGTGGGATAGTTGGGTGGCGTTTAATGTTCCTATAACTTAACTTGTCTTGTGTGGGTTGGTTTAGGGACGTGATGTTATGGTTTGATTGTAGTTAGCGTCTTGCTTGTTACAATGTTCTACATACCTTGGTGATGAAAGAAATTTGAAGTTTGCCAATAAAAAAAAGAAAACTATATTCGTATGAATTATTCCAAATAAAGAAAAAACAAATGAAGAATAATAATGTCAATAATAGCGAAGACTTGTGAATCGATAGACTTCGGTACCTCGTGAAGTGGAAGACATATTCATATTCATATCCTGAATTGTTTAATAGAGTATAACTATACTTACTTTATTGTATGTATACTTTATAAATTGTTTAACAAAGTATATAATAATAATAAAATAAAAAAAGTTAGGTGTGGGTCCCTAACAAAAGGTATAATTGACTTGTGTATGGGTGAATGTAAGATTCCAGCTCAACCTAAAAAACTACTAAACCAGACAAGGAAAGAAGATTTCTATTATTATTTTCCCTTAATAACAAACAAAATTAGTATAAACTTTTTACTTTAATAATAAAAGCAAACATATATTAAATATTCAATTGTTTTTTCAGGCTACTGCTGAGTCTGTGACTGTGGTTTGTTGACTTTAGACCACTTGCAAAAAGACAAAAATGAACCCTACAAAGGTATAATTTTTGCAGGCAATACTCAATAGTGGTTACAATTATTTATTGAGGATTTAATTTTTATAGATGTTCCTTTTTTTTTTTTTTTTTTGCTAAAATGTTCTTTTAAAACATAAAATTATTATTGAAAAATATGATCAATTGTAAAGTGTATTGTTTGGAGTTTTAAAGTTTCGTAAACATAGTTTAATGAATGGTTTTAGAGGTATGATAGAGTTTCTTTCGATGTTACGTGATAAAGGTAAATATTTTTAGGACCATTCCATTTACACCTCCTGGGGTTCTATTTCAACCCCCCTTCAAAGCGTCTCACTTTGCCCAAAGCGAGGCGCTTTGGGTCAAATCGTAGTACTAGGTTGACTGCTTTATCGGGAAAAGCAAAAAGCAACTTCAAAGCGCTTCGCTTAGGCCAAAGCGAGGCGCTTTGGCCCCTTTTTTTCTAGGGGGGATGAATCTGGACATGTTTTCTAGATTTACCCCCAAAGCACCTCTCTTTGGCCAAAGCTAGGTGCTTTGGCCCTTTTATTAAAAAAAATATATATTGTTTTAGTTAGATTTAAATGGTTTTACTTAATTAAAAAAAATATTTTAATTCATTTTTAATTGTTTTAACTTGTTTCCAATCAAAGAAAAATTAGTTTGGCGTGTTTCGATTCGTTTATTGCTCGTTTATGATTTTCAGAACAAACAACCGAGAATGAACAACTTTCATAAATATATGTACGTAACACATGAAGTGTGCAATCAATACCATGTTTTACCAAATTTCAAATTTTACATCTCTAATCGATATACTAGACTTCCGGACATCGTTTAACGCGTTTTGGTTCGTTTAGTTGCTCGTTTCAGAGCAAACAACCGAGTATGAACAACTTTCATAAATGAATATACGTAGCACATAAAGAGTGCAATCAATACCATGTGTGACACCCGGCAAATTCTGGTTAACAACGTTGTCTAGATGAAAGTCTACCTTAGCGAGTCACGCGTATATTGTACTTAACTGGGTTAGTTAAGTCGGGTTATGGTTCGGGAACTATTGGTTGGTCTAGAAGATCATTGGATGTTGGTCTAGAGGTTCGTTAGATGTCAGCCCTTAACCAAGTGTACAAGCGGTGACGATTTGTAGGATCGTCAGGACATATGGAACGTACGAGTCTCGAGTCCCGGGAATTGGTGAACGAGTGTAAATATGTGTATTTACTTGTGTTATGTGTTTACAATCATTATATGACTTGTCGGTACGTGAATATGTATTAACATATGTTAAAACGGGGTTTAACGCGCAAAACGCACAAAACCAACCCCTATAGGCGAGTAGGAGGCCTAATCACCTATAGGGGAGGCGAGTAGGGGACCCTAAGGGCGAGTAGGGCCCTACTCGTGTATAGCTAAGGGCGAGTAGGCCCCAATTGCCTGAACAATCAGGCGATTAGGATTCCTAATCGCCTGAAACTGCTGCATACTCGCTAGTAACGGGCTGGACGACTAAAAACGACTATAAATACCATACTTAACCTCCTAAACTTCATTATACCAACCCTAGTCGTCCCATAACCCGCCCCAACACATAAACAACCTCTGGAAGGCGATTTTTGATCAAAACTCAAGGTTTCAAGCTTGAATCATCATATTTTCATAATCCTAAGGTTTGATTTTCATCCATAACTCTTTATAAACGTTTTTAATCAATCCCTAATGGTCCAGACCTGTTCTTAAACGAAAAAGCTTTCTGAAAATCGTCAATAAGGGTTGTTAATCGGATTATAACTTATATGCATGCATTATGAGTGTGTATGATTAGAAAGCTAGGGTTTTTATGATTCATGATGATGATTTGATATGTTATTATGATAGATCAGTATTGATATTGATAGTAGGATGATAGAAATCTCAGTAATTGGATATTAGGGTTATGATTACGCGTGTTAGTATGATGTTGCATGCTATGTGAATGGTGTTTGGATTACTTGGTTGCATGCAGGACTGATTATACGAGGTTAAACGAAGGATTTTGGGTTAAACATGTTTAGGATAGTGTTTGGGATGATATTGGGTGGTTACACACGTTCTGGATCTGATTTGGAGCGTTAAACGCGCGAAAAACCGGAACAGCAAGGTTACAGGCGAGTAGCATTCCTAATCGCCTATGTTATAGGCGAGTAGGGTGCTAATCGCCCATAATATAGGCGAGTAGAGGCCTACTCTTGTGTAAGATCAGGTGATTAGCCCTAATTGCCTATAAGTTCATGTGAATAGCCCTAATTGCCTATAAGTTCATGTGAATAGCCCTAATTGCTAGTAAGTTCAGGGGAGTAGCTCCTAATCGCCTATAATAGAGGCGAGTAGGGTTTCTAATTGCTAGTTGACCAACCTAATTGCTAGTTGACTTTTCCTAATCGCGTGTACTGCTGTTGTAAGTGTAAATTAGCATTCCGAGACCCGATTTAACATGTAGTAACATGCTAGGAACCCCGTAACATGTCTAATAACTTGGTAACATATATTTGGATGTATTTCGGTGATACGTGAACTATGTGTTATAACTTGTTGTGCGTTAACGTATGTTAAGTGTACTTGTGTTATTGTATGTTTTGGAGCGTAAACATAATACGGGGAGTCTCGGGTCACCAATGGGATGTCGAGTCTTGTACTTTGGGTCAGTTAAACAGTCACGGTGTTTTCAAACGAACTTGGTTATGGTCTGGACATCTAGGGACTAATTAGCCTGCGGGTTATTAGTCTAAGTACTTGTAACTGTCGTATGTTAGGTCGCCGCTTACGGGACTAGCATAGCAGCTGGGTTTACTCGGGTTAAGGAGTAACGCAACTTAAGGTGAGTTTACGGCCCCTCTTTTAAACTGGTTTTATACTTTCGGGGGAGAAAACATGTGTTAAAACGATTATTTGGTAACTACTGTCATACTATGGGTTTCTATTGTGTACTACACGATCTTTGGAAGTCCCGGGGGGAACCATGAATGTGCGGGTTTGCACAACGGGGAAATGTGAATAGCGCTATTGGGAGTGACCAACCCCGCTCGTCGACTTGGAGGGTCGGCGGGTGCATATTGTCTCAAACAGGAACAACAGGAACAACAGGAACTACATCGGGCATACTTTTGGTATTCGCGTTAGTAATGGTTTTCCAATCGTGGTAGTAACAAAACGTACGCCTAGCTAGCGTATACTGGTTTTCGATTATTATAGTATGGACAGGTGGACTTGGTACTTGGATACAAAACCTGTAAACTCACCAGCATTTTTGTGCTGACGTAAACTTTTACATGTTTTCTCAGGTCGCTAAGGTAGCACGACTGGACTAGGGCGCACGCGTCTGCACGGCGTCTAACTAGGGTTGCATGGTCTTTTGAACGTTGAACTATTATTTCATTGTTGGGATACTGTTTTTGAATAAGCTTCCGCTGTAAACGGGATTTTTAAACTATGTTTTGAAATTGCATTTATATTCATTTAGACTTGTTTATTGTGATCGTTGGTTTGGATCCTGGTTTGTCATGCGCCTCGCGGTAAAACTCCGCAAGTGGATTTTGAGGGTGTGACAGATTGGTATCAGAGCCAATGGTTATAGTGAACTAGGACTGCATGTAGAGTCTAGTCTATAGCCGAGTCGCACACACTAGACGATCACATGGTACTAAACGTTATAGTGGTTTACGTATGGTCTTGTCGGGGTGTCTCTAATTCGTTGGTCTTTCTACGTTACGTCATCCGTTCTATCTTAGGTTGGGTTACTTGTTTTCTAGGCAGTGTGGTCTGTTGGAGTAACTCGTGTGCTCTTGAGATTTGTCCAAGGCTCGGACATCTCCCTTTCGTACTCCAATAGAAACACTTGTCATAAACTACCGTAGTATTACGGTGTATAGCTAAGAGTCTATGTTCGGTGATTTGAACTTCGAACTAGGAGAACACTGGGAGGACCATGTAGAGCGTTTTATCATTTTGGGTGCACACAAAATCATAAAACGAAATGCATGGAAGCCCTAGTGAGCTCTGGGTTTGAGGGGATAGTCCTGGATTGGATCTAGCCGTGATCTTGTGAACATTAGTGGTTATCTTTAACTGCGAAACTAAATTTTCTCGTTCTTTCTGCCAGAATCATGTCTGGAGTGCGTGGAGGACGTGGAGGTGGTCGCAATGGTGGACGTGGTGGTGGTCGCGGTGGTGCTGGTGGTCGTGGTGGAGGTATTAACCTATCACAGGCTGATTTGAACAACTTGCTCCAAGCTGCCTTTCAGTTAGGGCACAACGGTGGTGGTAAGTTGTTTTATCCGTTTTCTTTGCCTCATTGGTGAATCTTGTTTACGTTATCCGTGGTTTCTCATACGTTTCATTTCAGGTGGTCCTGTTGACCCACCCCCACCCATGTGCACCTACAAGATGTTCCGGGACTGTAAGCCCCAGGAATTCTCTGGCACTGAGGGTGCGGTTAGCTTGCTTAGGTGGTTGGAGAAAGTGGAGTCGGTATTTCTGATGTGTAACTGTCCCCCAGAAGATCGGGTAAAGTATTCGGCTGCGTTATTTCAGGACGTGGCATTGACTTGGTGGAATGGCATTACCCAGAACATGGGTATTGGGGAGGCATATGCTATGCCATGGGAGAACTTTGTGCAGTTGCTGAAGCGTGAGTATTGCCCGAGGGAAGAGGTACAGAAGCTGGAGCATGAGGTGTGGAACCTCAAGATGACTGGGTCGGAAATCGAGAAGTATACTGTGAGGCAGAATGAGTTGGCGGTGCTGTGTCCCGATCTGCACGTGCCAGAATATCGTAGGATTGAACACTATGTCTCAGGGTTAGTGCCGGAAATTGCAGGGTTAGTGGCTGCGGGAAATCATCCTACGTATGCAGAGGTAGTTCGATTGGCCCATAGGATGACCAACTTAAAGGTGAATGAGGGGATTTTGCCTGCGAAAGGTTCGACTGTTAAGGCTCCAGAGAACAACAAGCGCAAGTGGGAAAATGACGGGAAAGGATCTGGGTCTGCACAACAGGGTAAAAGGTTTGATAATGGGGGTTCATCTTCTTCGGGTAACAAGCAGGGTGGTTATGCGGGAAAACTGCCCAAATGCAACAAGTGTGGACGCCATCACCAAGGGAACTGCGATAGTAACCGTTGTCACCGCTGCCAGCGAACAGGCCACTATGCTAAAGATTGTCGGGCTACACTTCCATCGACTCAGGCTCCGACTAACAGCTCAGCTCCGACTACTCAGGGGACTACAGGGAAACAAGGATGCTACAACTGTGGTGACACTGGCATTACAAGAAGGATTGCCCAAAACTGAAGCAGGGTGGGAACAACGGGAATGGGAACAACGGGGGCGGCAGCAGAAATGCACGTGCCTTCGTCATTGGAGCCGCTGAGGCTAGACAGGACCCTGACACAGTCACCGGTACGTTTCTTCTCAATAATCGTTCTGTTAGCGTGTTATTTGATTCTGGTGCCGACAAGAGTTTTGTATCCATGGATGTTAGTCGACTGCTAGATGTAGTACCCGTACCATTAGAGACCAAGTATGTTATTGAGTTAGCCGACGGTAAAACGATTGAAGCTACTAGTGTCCTTCGGGGGTGTCGATTAGAGTTGTCGGGTTTATCGTTCCCCATCGACCTTATGCCGGTACCTTTGGGTAGTTTTGACGTTGTGGTAGGAATGGATTGGTTATCTTTGTATCGCGCGGAGATTGTCTGTTACGATAAGGTTATTCGGATTCCTCTCCCTGATGGAGAATTTCTTTCTGTGTACGGTATCAAGGGTGGTGTTCCGCTAAACATCATCTCTAGCATGAAAGCCCTTAAGTGTCTTCGGAAGGGTTATCCAGCCGTTTTGGCACTTTTAACTGTTTCCTCTGTCAACGATGAAGGCAACCTAATAAAGGCTGAACACGAGTGTAATATTTAAAAATTATCATTTCTTGACATGCTTGGTAACACCTTGATCTGCAATATTTGAAAATTATCATTTTTCTTGACATGCTTGGTAACACCCTGATCTGCAATATTTGAAAATTATCATTTCTTGACATGTGGTTGTTCTAAATCCCATTACATACTATTAATTTGCAAACCTAATGAATAGTAAATACAAATGAATAGTAAAAATAATACTATTTTATTTATATTAACTATATTAACTATATTATTATTTTATAAATATAATAAACTATATTATTATTTTATTCATATTATTTTATTTATATTATTTTATTAAAAAACTTTATTATTTTATTCCTATTATTTTATTTATCATTTGACCTCCGGTTCGTTTCTGTGTGGGTTGTTGTGTACCCATTAATGATGACTAAATACATGGCTTCTGGGTGATGTTTATTCACCATTTGACCTCCGATTCGCTTCTGTGTGGGTTGTTGTGTACCCATTGATGATGACTAAATACATGGCTTCTAGGTGAGGTTAAGTCGAATGATTGTGGGTTTTCATCATATTGGTTGAATTTTGAATTAACATATTTGTTGCGGAATTGAATGATAACATGTTGGGCATTGAGTAAGTTTGTTTAAATATTGAGTTTAGAAAATCCGCATTAACGCGTCATGTGAAAAACGTGCAACGCGCGTATTAATACACCTAGTTTAATCTAAAATGTTACTAAAATGTGAGGACCTTCATTTATTGAAAAGTAATTAAAAACACTTAAAAATGAATTAAAACAAATTGTTGTGTGTTAGGTTTAGTCGGAGGACCACGTACAAGGATTCATCAAAGTTGTACGAAATCATTCTCACATGAATATCCTTTGATGAATGTATTAGGGGTTGGAAACTCTAAAGACCAGATATCTGTCAACGATGAAGGCAACATACTTGAAATCAATGGGAAGATAAACAATCCTCATCCACAATGTTCTTACTTATAGCTACCAACCATCCGGTTGTTGATTTTCTTCTCTATACAGAGTGACGATAGGCGTTTTCGATTTCCAAATGAATCAACGACTTAAACTTGACATCATCAACCACGTATAGTCAAAGATTTATTCTCCATATCCATACCTTGTTTCAAGTATCTTGTAAAATTCATTTCGTCTTCAAGACTCCTATGAGTCAACAAAGGTTGACTTTTTTTTAGCATTAACAATGACTATATTACAACATTATTATTATTATTATTATTATTATTATTATTATTATTATTATTATTATTATTATTATAATAATTTTTTATTATATTTGTAATTTAGTCCTTTTGTTTTATTATTATAATAATTTATTATTATCAAGAATCGGAAATTAGTAAAACGATTTATGAAAGTATCAAGAATCGGAAATTAGTAAAACGATTTAATAAATCATTGCTTAGACGTTAGGGTTTGATAGACACAAAACTTATTATTTATAAATCAACAAAAACACAAATCGTACCGTGAAATAAAGAGAGGCCCATTAGGAGTGCCGTGGAGGAAGATCGTCGGTTTGCTGTAGTCGATGATGGCACAGAGGTTAGCGGTAACTTTAAATTTTGAATGATCGTCGGTTTGCTCTCTATATACCAATGAGTTTGATTAGCTTGAAATCAATCTCTCTGATCCATGGTATCCACTATCAGGTTGTCTTCATCGTTGACCGCTATCTCTCGGATAACAACTGAAAAGTTGTCTTCAATGATTCTAAAAAACTTGAAAGTAATTACACCGGCTTGAGATATGAGTTTGATTATTATCGTATTTGCAACTTAGTTCCTTTCTCTCGAAAAACAATCCGAGTGTTAAAAGTATCAAGACTATGAAATTAGTAAAACAACTTAATTTTACCTGCTTTGCATGAAAAGTTATTTTTAAATGTTTGTTAATATATTTTTAAATGTTTGATCTGCAATATTTGAAAATTATCATTTCTTGACATGCTTGGTAACACCTTGATCTGTAATATCTGAAAATTATCATTTCTCAAAAAGTAATTAAAAACACTTAAAAATGAATTAAAAACAATTGTTGCGAGTTAGGTTTAGTCGGAGGACCACGTACAATGATTCATTAAAGTTGTACAAAGCTGGATGTTTTTACTGGAAAACTAAAACGAGCAATTAACGAAGCGAAACGGAGATATATAATTTTCTTGGCTTGGAAACAACTTAAAAGAACCAAAAATGAATTAAAATTATTTTTTGGTGATTAACAGATAATTTTAAAGAATTAAAAGAAATTCAATTTTTTTTTAAAAAAAGGCCAAAGCACCTCGCTTTGGTCAAAGCGAGGCGCTTTAGTGGTTTGATTAGACCACACGCGCCTCGCTTTGACCAAAGCGAGGCGCTTTGGCCTTTTTTTTTAAAAAATTGAATTTCTTTTAATTCTTTAAAATTATCTGTTAATCACCAAAAAATATTTTTAATTCATTTTTGGTTCTTTTAAGTTGTTTCCAAGCCAAGAAAATTATATCTCTCCGTTTCGCTTCGTTAATTGCTCGTTTTGGTTTTCCAGTAAAAACATCCAGCTTTGTACAACTTTGATGAATCATTGTACGTGGTCCTCCGACTAAACCTAACTCGTAACAATTGTTTTTAATTCATTTTTAAGTGTTTTTAATTACTTTTCGAGTTGTGTGTATGAATAGTGACCCTCTGGCAAATCTGCGTAAAGGACTAAAGCCACATATCTTGCCATTAATACAAACGATGATTGCCAGAGGGTCACTATTCATATATAAAGAACATTAATCGGTTTTATTTAGCGTAAAAAGTTCATTGTACATATACCTCCTTATCTAAAACAAATCACATCATTGTACATATACCTGATTAGACCACGTACAATGATTCATCAAACTCATCGTTAGCGCCGATCCGATTGTTAAAACAAATCACATCATTGTAGAGGTTACTAGGTTACTCATTACCGTTGGACGTTGAAGGTAAACATGGACAGTGAGAAGTGAGATTGATAACTTCTCTATGGAAGTTGCTAAAATAGTTAAACAAAAGCTGAAATTGAACAGTTATTTGGAATGTTCCTGATCATTACAGTAATACTTGGATCCGGTTCGAGTCTAAAGCTTCGTGTGTCATCTTGGTCGAACTCATGTTGCAACATTCGTCTTGTGTGGCAACATACTTGAACTCAATGGGAAGATAAACAATCCTCATCCATAAATGTTCTTACCTATAGATACCAACCATCCGATTGTTTTCAGGTTGTCTTCATCGTTGACCGCTATCTCTCGGATAACAACTGAAAAGGTTGTCTTCAATGATTACCTATAGATACCAACATCCAGCTTTGTACAACTTTGATGAATCATTGTACGTGGTCCTCCGACTAAACCTAACACACAACAATTTGTTCTGAAAACCACAAACGAGCAATTAAACGAACCAAACCGCGTCAAACAAGGTCCGAAAGTCCAGTATATCGATTAAAGATGTAAAATTTGAAATTTGATAAGATATGGTATTGGTTGCACTTTTCATGTGCTACGTACATTGATTTATGAAAGTTGTTCATACTCGGTTGTTTGCTCTGAAACGAGCAACTAAACGAACCAAAACGCGTTAAACAATGTTCGAAAGTCTAGTATATCGATTAGAGATGTAAAATTTGAAATTTGGTAAAACATGGTATTGATTGCACACTTCATGTGTTACGTACATATATTTATGAAAGTTGTTCATTCTCGGTTGTATGTTCTGAAAACTACAAACGAGCAATAAACAAACCGAAACACGCCAAACTAATTTTTCTTTGATTGGAAACTAGTTAAAACAATAAAAAATGAATTAAAATATTTTTTAAATTAAGTAAAACCATTTAAATTTAATTAAAACAATATATATTTTTTTAAATAAAAGGGCCCAAGCACCTAGCTTTGGCCAAAGAGAGGTGCTTTGGGGGTAAAGCGCATAGCTTAGGCCTAAGCGAGGCGCTTCGCTTTTAAAATTTAAAACACCAAAAAATACCAAAAAAATAAAGTTAGATTCGAAGCGCCTCGCTTAGGTCTAAGTGAGGCGCTTCGCTTTTAAAATTTCAGTTTTTTCTGACCTTGTATTGACCTCCTCGTAATGGGGGCAAAGCACCTCGCTTAGGCCTAAGCGAGACGCTTTGAGAGGGGTGAAAATAGAAGGTGGGGAGGGGGGGTTGAAATAGACCGGGCCTATTTTTATACGTTTATAATACCTATTGTATGCATATTCTCAACAGTAGGTTAATAGCTATTCACGGTATATCTTTAAAAGATAACCTCATTATTGTAGTTGGATTACTCATTGTTTGCTCATTTAAAAAAAATGAATTAAAGTATTAAGAAAGAAAAGAATGTTTTGTTATAAATACATTCACTGACTTTGGACTCTTTGGTTAAGTTTTAGGAGTTAAAATATATTTGGTTATATAAACATAAAGGCTAAAAATTAACTTTTTGACTTCACCGGAAAGTATTAGACCAGGTGTAGTGGGGGGCTTTATATATAAAGTCCCTCTTTCTGATTGGTTCATGTGGCAGCTGAGTCAGCATGGAGAGAGAAACTGAAAAAAGGGTGTAGTGGTGGGGCTTTATTTATAAAGCCCCTATTAATATTTTATTATATCTTTTAAATTAAAATAATAATAAAATAGAGAGAGAGGGTGATGTGGCTTGAGCTGATTGAAGGGGGCACAAAGGTTTCAGGCGTTATATATATTACGCCACAACCAACTTTTGAGAAATAAAGCCTCTACGTTTTGGTGTTTGGGGCTTTATTTTTTAATATAGCGCCCTATTTTAATGCCACTACACCCGGTCTTAACATAAGTTTCTTTTTTTTTTTCTTCTAAAAATTAAATACTACACTATGCAATATATATTAAATTAAATATAGATGGTGTATGGATCATTGGTTTAATATCACTAAAATAATATATACATACCTTTAATTATTGATTGTCTGTTTCTAGAAAAAAACATTATTTCAGGAAAAAAAAATGCAATTTACAAAAAAAAGGGGTCTAAATAGTGATAGTACTTTCTCTTCCGTGTCTGTTTGTATTTTTGTGTTTGTTATGCTATGATATCCTTTTCTAACTAGATCTTTCGTGTGTTACCAAATGCAGCTACTATTATTTTATGTTATTAAAAGTTTGACCGTTTAGGTTTGGACGCAACTCTATAAAGTTGCGTATTAAAACAAGTAACAACTTATTAACTGATTTCTTATGATGTTGAATGAGTTGTTGTAATTATTTATGCATCTTACGCCATAGGGTATACACTAACATTTGGGCCATAAAAGGTGACATGACATGTTAATCGCCGTTACACACCACTTCGTTCTTGTGTTAAGGGACATTAAATGTATTGTTATGTGAAGTTAAACCATTTTCTTGAGGTGAAATGGGAAAAAATAAGTGATGTAGTATCCAGATGGAGGCAAGAAGAGTTAAAATATACCTCATTACCTTGTTGTAACAGGTTGGTTGTCTGTTACAACGATGAATTAGCGTAAAAAGTTGGCTGTAGATATGTAACGGATTAGACACACCGTTATAAGATCATTGACCATTTATAGTATACAAGTATTTCTTAACGGAAGTAACATACGCTTAACTAAGGTTAAGCAAAGTACGTCCAAAGTAGCCAAACAGCGATCCAAACCAATATTAGTATGTCCAGCTTGAATCAATAATAATCGATCTGGTTTTCGGTTAATGATTTTATGGTTTTCTTTCTTTCTTTTTAAGTTTGGCCTTAATTAGTACGTTGGATCCAACCCCAACATTAGTCTAGACCGACCCACCTTTTCAACCTTTTGACTCCTTTTTATTTCATGATCTTTGTAACTATAGATTATATTATTAAAAAGTTAAAAGTCACTTATTTTTATAACATATTTGTGAAATTTTGATTCATAAAGTTTTAATACGAATCAATGAATCAAACATATATATATACTTGCAAAGTAGAGCACTAATCCAACACAAAATATATATCATTGTCACAATCAAGCTATGTGTACACCGAAGAAATATCAACTTAGTAATACAATTATGTACAAAGGCGAAATCTTAATAAAATGCGCACATTGTTTAGGGTTCACTTTTTATTAAAATAATAATAAAATAAATATAATAACGATACTCTCGTTATTTATAGAAAATAACATAGTACAATACTGATTACAAAACTAGAGTAAAGATCAAATACAAGTATAATTGCTTGGAGTACAACACACAATGCACAAATTAACTATTTTTTGAGGGTAAATATGTCTTTTGTACAATACTTACACATTTACCCCCAACTTTACTCAACTTTTGCTTATTTAAATAAAAATTGCACTTTTTACCATTATTATAACCAACTACCCCTCACAATTTTTAAACGTCCATAATTTTTTCATACGTTAATATTTTCTTAATATTATTACACCGTATAAACGAGTGTTTTCTTCTCTTTCATTTGAGTATAGTATTGCTATATTTTTTAATTTAAAAAATGACATGTTAAGATTAAGTAATAATCAAAACGAAAACAAACTAAAATGAACCGAAAGCTTTTGTATCAATACTATCTTATAATACATTTTCCAAGTACCTCATATAATTTAAGTTTTACAAGTATACATGGTTAGACTACAACATACAATGCATATATTAACTATTTTTTAGAGTAATATGTCTTTTATATAATACTTACACATTTGTCCCCTCAACTTTTGTTTATTTAAATAATAATAACACTTTTTCACCCTTATTTCAACCAACTTTCACGATTTTTTAAACGTTCATAACTTTTTCATACATTAATATTTTCTTGATATTATTACACCGTATAAATTAGCATTTTGTTCCCTTTAATTTGATTATAGTATTGCTATAGTTGTTTTAATTTAGAAAATTATATGTTAGGGTTAAGTAATAACCGGAATGAAAACAGAGGAAGTGATAACTTATATTTGCACATGTAACTTCTCACTTCTTCACAGTCACCCTAATTTTTTACTTAGCATATCACATAAATTACTCCTATGAATATGTTCATGTGTTTGCACTTCCGCTAGCACATAGGATTCGATTGTGGTAAATATATATATGGAAGGAAAATATCTTGAAAATGTATAATTTGATAGTTGAAATGTATATACATTATGTATAATTTGATCGGTTATACCACACACTAAGACAAATATTTCGTTCAATTGATTATAGTTTAACCTAACCAATCTAAATGTTGTTACCCGCCGCAACATGCGGACACCCCACTAGTATCAATAAAATTGATTAACTAGATTTTAAGTGGTCAACCCGTAACTGCCATTTCTCTTATGGCACGAGTTGAAACAGTCACTCTGACCAAGTCAACTGACTCGTAACAGACTCCTGCTCCAATGCTGTGTGAGGCGCGTGCTGACCAAGATGATGTGCACTAACCAGGGTGCTACCTGGTCATGCGCCACTATAGTCCTGCGCAGCTACGTCATCCGCGGATGACCACCTGTGTCCTATGGAACCCGTCACGCACACGCCACGTCATCCGCAGACCGCTATGTCACCCGCGCGCGGAGGCCAAGCGGCTCAGTGCCCATGCGCCACTTATTACGGTTTACGTCAACGCGGAGACCAGGACGCTACCTGGTCTTTCGCAATGTACTAGACCACGTGCACGAGGTCAAAAATACAAAAGCGGCTCGTGGCGAAGTGCAAAGTGCGCCATCAAAGCGGCCACGCCATGCGCTCGCGTGTGCGAACTCTTTAGGGTACCACTAGTGTTTGGCTCATACTAAACAATATACAAGGAGTGCTCCTCCTTATTAACCACTTCATGTTTTGTCATCCCACCAACGTGGGACAAAATTTAATCCATTTTCTCATCTTTGGTTGTTCCAACCTACAACTTTCAAGCTTCGATATCTCATTCATCTTAGCTCTATTTTGGACGTGGTTTGATTCGTTGTGATACTCTCACAATATAGTACACAAACCCGGAAATAATTATTTATATATCACATATATAAATACATTTATTTGAGTCCAAAATTAGTGAAAAAATCATTTTCACTACCATTTTTCCAACATCTACTAGAAATATAATCGTTGTTAATCAATCTGACTAATGAATTGCCTGAACAAAAACGGTTCTGAGTAGGATTGGCCAAGACCTAACCAGTCCAATCTTCGATAGAGAAGTTCTTGTAATTGGTGTCATAAACTAGCTTATTCATGAAAGATGTCGGTTTAGAAAAGTTAAGTTGATTCATTGTCGTTATCATTCATGAGTATCGAAAGCAAGATTAAAGTTTGTAAACTCTAATAACATGTTTTTTTTTCTTTTCGTTTTAAAATCGAAAGCACGCTTTAAATGTTGTAAACTTTAGTGACGTTGTGTATCTTTTTCTCTTTGGATTTTTAAAAGTCATGCAATTGGGCATTGATATTGAGTTTTAAATTTGTTTAAAAATAAAATTATATGTTTTCATACCTTGGTTGCTTATAAAACATTTTAAAACCTAGCTATTTACACCAACAAGAGAATGGTTGACAATCGAGTGGAGTAAGCTTTCAACGAAGAAGGGCATATCGCAAGATGTTTGCAATAATCATCCACCTTGGGCAACAGGTTAAATAGAAAGAAGAATAATACATCTAGCGTTGAAAATGGTATATATAATAGGTTTTTTTCTATGATATAGACAAACAAGATAATGAATCGTCGTTATGTATATGAGACAAAATAAGACAGGTTATTTGTGTGCATATGAGATAGATGACGCAGTTAGTAAGAATCGACGAAACCCTCACAATAAAGGGCATGAAGAGCAAAGATAGACTCAATCGGAAATAGGATGAACTGATTATACATGATTTGCTAGACTAGCACCTTTCAGAGGACATGGTCGAAACTCGGGATAAGAATTCTTTTGAATTTTCAGATAAAGATTAAGGAATTTTAGAAGAATGTATAGATTTGTCAGAGGTTTTCTATACTTTTGTCCTTCTCGGTTTCCTAAGCCTTAGAGGTGTTTTGTGTGCACTTTTTTAAGAGAGCGTATGACTACTTTCAAGAGGTTCCGAGCTACTTTTTATTGTCCATTTGCTTTTTATGTGTTAGCACTATACGTTTTCTTACTACTTTGTGCTATCAACCTCCTACATACCCCTAGCCTCATTGTTGCTCTCAAAGGTTTCCCTTGCCTCCGGTCATATGTAGTCACTAATCACTATAGGCCCTATCTATTGGTACCCTCACCTTGTCTATTTAAACCCCCCAGCCGCCTTTAAAGCGCTGAGCTTTGGGCAAAACTCAGTGCTTTAAACCCAAAAACTGACAGCATCATGTGGTATCAGGTGGGGGGCCTTGGGATTGGTGTTAAGCGCTGAGCTTTGGCCAAAGCTCAGTGCTTTGAAGTGCAAAAGCTGACAGCAGTACATGGGGCCTTGGGATTGCCTCCTAAGCGCTGAGCTTTGGGCAATGCTCAGTGCTTTGAAGCCCTAAGCTCAGTGATTTGCTGCCACGTTTAAGCCCACGGGCCACTGCATTTTGCTCTAAGCTCAGCGCTTAGGGCCTTTTTTTAAAAAAAAATGCTTTAATGTTTTTTTAATTGTTTTAATTACTTTTAATTCTTTTTTAAGTATTTTAACTTGTTTCCAATCAAAAAACAAAATTGTTTGATGCGTTTTGATTCGTTTATTGCTCGTTTGTGGTTTGTTTTCATTAGACATATTCTGTTGTCGAACAACTTTCACAAATCATTGTACGTAATACATGAACTATACAATCAATACCATTTTTTTTTATCAAAATACATATTTAGCATGTCTAATAGATATCCTGGGCGTCCGGACTCTGTTTGACGCGTTTTGGTTCGTTTATTGCTCGTCCGGACTCTGTTTGACGCGCTTTAATTAGTAAACCTTTTAATTATAAATAGGGGTAACTTTGCTAATTATAAATATATTTTTGAATAATGACATAACCATTTTTCATTCCCGTATCTTGTACCCAGTCGACTAACTCCTGGCTCTTACCCGATCATAGTTTCGTTTGAGACTAACCGGACATTTTCTTCACGCCAGGAGTTAGTCGACTGGGTACAAGATACGGGAATGAAAAATGGTTATGTCATTGTTCAAAAATATATTTATAATTAGCAAAGTTACCCTTATTTATAATTAAAAAGTTTACTAATTAAAATGCGTCAAACAGAGTCCGGACGAGCAATAAACGAACCAAAACGCATCAAACAGAGTCCGGACGCCCAGGATATCTATTATACATGCTAAATATGTATTTTGATAAAAAAAAATGGTATTGATTGTATAGTTCATGTATTACGTACAATGATTTGTGAAAGTTCTTCGTCAACAGAATATGTCTAATGAAAACCACAAACGAGCAATAAACGAACCACAACGCGTCAAACAGAGTCCGGATACCCAGGATATCGATTAGACATGCTAAATATGTATTTTGATAAAAATACGATATTGATTGTATAGTTCATGTATCACGTACACTAATTTATGAAAATTGTTCATACTCGGATGTTTCTACTCAAAACGACAAACGAGCAATAAACGAACCGAAACACATCAAACAATTTTTTTTATTGGAAACAAGTTAAAATACTTAAAAAAGAATTACAATTAATTAAAACAATTAAAAAAACATTAAAACAATTTTTTTTTTTTTTTTAAAAAGGCCCTAAGCGCTGAGCTTAGGGCAAAATGCAGTGGCCCGTGAGCTTAAACGTGGCAGCAAAGCACTAAGCTTAGGGCTTCAATGCACTGAGCTTTGCCCAAAGCTCAGCGCTTAGGAGGCAATCCCAAGGCCTCATGTGTTGCTGTCAGCTTTTGGGCTTCAAAGCACTGAGCTTTGGCCAAAGCTCAGCGCTTTGAAGTACGATGTTTCAATGATGTGACTTAAAGTTTGATAAAGCAGTGATTGGTGTGACAACGAGGTCACCCGTGGGCCCAATACGCCGAGCTTTGCCCAAAGCTCAGTGCTTTGAGGGGGTACAAATAATTTTTTGGGGGGTTTGAATAGCAAGACCCTCACTATAAATGACAAAACACCAGTACACCACTATTTGGCAAAGTAGTGTCGAAGCTTGAATTTTTTTTCCGTAGGGGCCGAAAGTCACAGTACCCTTAAAATGGGAGGGGACATACTCAATACGTATAAAATTTTACATTACTGAGTAAAAAAAAACAATGGGTCGGAATAATCATAACCTCCAGCCTTTAATAAGCTTCGCCCATGCAGACAACTATAGGTACCCAACATAGAAGACCTCATTTATGTTTGTTTCTCAAAGTTTCAATCTCTTTTTCTCGCCTATGAAAAATAAATATGGTTATGTAATAAATACATGTCTCAAGTCGATCTAACATATACTTAGTTTCTATCTTGATTCTGTCACCGTTTAGGTAACAATTCTTAAGGGCACATGACACGTTTATTTCTGAGTTCGCCATCCCCACATATCACACAGTGACATCCATCGCCATTTAGTAGTCCTGCATTACAGTTTCTATCATGTTTTTATTCATATATTACTTATTTATATTTATTATCTATTATCTATTTGTTTATATATCAAGAAGGATAATGTATTATATGATTACTTAAATTTGTATTATTCATCAATATATTAATTATTACAAGGGTCATGAATATTTTTCATCAAATTATTCATTTTTGTCACTTTGTATATGGTTATGTTTTGGAACTTAGGGAATTGATTTGTCCCATCAGATATTGCTTACATCACTAAATTATAACAGATAAGATATAAATTTTATAATGTTATGCTAGATATAAATAGTTACTTCAACCGCATAATTTTTTACACGACATAAAAATAAGCAGATTTAAATTTTTGCATACAAGGAGTTTAATATATATGTTGTATTTGGGTTGACTAGTTTTAACATGCAAATATGTTCCGGTTAACATCTCTAACCTGCTTAACTAAACACAGAGACTCATCAACCCATAAATTAGGAAAAAAAATGATGCTTGATAAGGTTAAAGTGCCAACTCATTTACAACCCTCGTTTACCAATTTATTACAACTTGTTGACTCATCTACAACCTCACTTAAACTCATTTATAATTCGTTAAACGTTTACAAATCGTTAACCTGTTTATAACAATTTGCCATTTTTATATAAATGAGTTAAATGAGTTGTGTTTTAACTACATTTGTTCGTTTAACATGAATAAATACGAGTCTTGTTTAGGTCTATCAACTAGACCCGTCAACCTGAAACCCGTACCAACACAACTACACTTCTAACTTTAATAATATACAAAATGGAAACATCTACAACATCTAACAAGGAAATATACTTAATTCATAGAATTAGTAAATTTGATAAATCAGACGATCTAAAAAATACCTAAAAATGTTATATAAAAGGGAATTATCTGGTAAATGTTTAATCAAGCCCGATGCATCTACACCAACTATATATACAACAATAATAACCATACCAAACTATTAGTAAGACCTATAAAATGTGAGATATAAACAAACCTTGCATTTATCACAAAGTAACAAACTATATATGTGTGTGTGCACGCGCGCACGTGCATATACACATTTACATATAGTAAAATCAAATGTCGGTGCCTAACTATTCGTCGTTATCACATCAACTTGTTCATACAATAATAAATAATATACACATTTAACCTATTTAATCATTATTTAGTTAAACTTTTCTTTAATGACTTGCATTCGTTAACTTAAAAAATGGAATACTCACTTTGTTTGATTTTTTTTTCGATATTTAGGTATAAATTTGGTTGAATACGAAGTTATATTATAAATGGAGTATTTTTTGTATCATGAGCTATACAAGTGCCAGTATCTTACCAGTACCATGACGAATAACCAGAACCGATTTCAACTGGGCGACATCGGTATCGATGCCTATTTTCTTATGAACATATTACGTCTTTATTTTTTACGGGTTTTTTTTTTTTTTTTTTTGCTACCATTATGAGTGCTGGTACCACAACGAACTTGATCTACGCCGACCAAATTTCCATCACTTAGCACGAGAAAATCCCAATAGTTATTAGTTCATAATAACTAGGGTTGTAAACAAATCAAACGTTCACCAAACAGTTCTAAAAATGTTTGGCAGGGAGTTCGTTTATGTTCGTTTGTTTGATATAGGAGCAAACACAAACAAGAAATTATGTTCGTTTAGTTAAACAAACGAACATGAACAAAGGCCGCGTTCATTCATTTATGTTCATGAACTTCAGTAACGTGTTCGTTTATGTTTGTTTGTGTTTGATAGTTCATTAGGGGTTTTAACTATCTATACTATATTATATAGCATGTAGGAAGGGTACCAACCAAAATTTAAGTAAATACAACATTTTATGTTTATGGTACAATAACTTAATAAAGGTAGTAAAGGGGTGAAGTTGTCTTTCTTACATTAACAATTAAGTTGATTATGAAATAATAAAGTTATTATAGACTATCCATGTTTATAACTCTTTTATAAGTTATTAGTGACTATCAATATTTCTAACACCTTTATCTCATTTATGTTTATACCTTCTATTATAGCCCTATAAATAGTGATCATTGTGTTATTATTATATACATCTTAATGAAATAACTCTCTCATTCCTTATTCTCTTTATAGTCTTTGGTTTGTTAGTAGGCATTGTCATCGGTTTCTTTCTTTAGTTTGCACCTTTGTGAGCCCTTATTCCTACTGATATACTATGGCTGCCTTTACCATGAAAACAATTAATGAACAATTTTCTTTTGTTTCTGCAGATTCATAAGGATTATGTGTACGTGAACATTGCGGAAAACTGTTATGTTGTGTTTGGTCGCTCAAAATTTGTGAAATATAGGGTACTGATCTTATGGTAACCTTTTGTTCACTATTAAAACATTATTCTTGCAAACTTTACGGGTTACTCCCCCAACCAATCCACACTTTGTTGTTTTTATAATCTTTTATACAGTTAATATCTAGGGTTGTATTTTTATATTTAGGAAGTTTATAGAAAAGAAATCGAATAATATATTGATGCATGGAACTATCATAGTCGCTCATGAAATTGATAGGTAAGGTTCAAAAATTGATAGATAAGATAAAGTGAGATGGTTTTGTATGTTTGAGTTTGGCATGCATGAGAAACATGACCATATTACGATTATATAGTGGTATATACAACTGGTTATTGGTTAACAAAAGACACTCATTCATTACATGCCATATATTGTGGACAATGGCTTACATATGGACCGATTAATCAATGTCATATATTTTTAATTATTTAAACAGGCGATGCCATTTGACTTTTTTTTTAATAAAATGAGAAATAAACATGGCATGAAATGATGGAAGCTTACTACGTACTTATAGAGTTTTGTAAACATGAGAGTTAAAATAAAAAATGTAAAAAATAGAATGAAAATAATTCGTAACAATCGAGCCGGTAGTTTAGAATGAACGAACTATGTTTATGTTTTGTAAACATGAGAGTAAAAATAAAAAAAAGTCAAAAATAAATGAAAATAATTCGTAACAATCGAGCCGGTGGTTTATGTTGAATAATTATGAACCTAAACAATGTCTATAAATTGAGACATAAACGTAGCATGAAATGATGAAGCTTAATTACTACGTATTTGTAGAGTAAAACAATAAATTAACTATGTTTACTTCTTATAAACATGAGAGTTAAAATAAAATTGCAAAAAATAGATCAAAAATAAATTTGTAATAATCGAGCCGGTAGTTAAGTCGAATAATTTTGAACTTAAACAATAAAGCTATATCATTCAAAACAATAAAGACAATAAATCTTTAGTAGTAACTAAAGATGTGGAAGATACAATGGTTAAAAATTTTCTCCTCAACCGGCGCGGACAATACCTGTACATACATGAATATAAGAGTTAGACATAGAAAATTCCTAATATGCTTTTATTCATATCTATACTATATTATAAAGCATTTATGAAGGATACCTACAAAATTTAAAAACAATAATACGAGATGGCAAAACTTCTCTTTTTCCAACCTTACACTACGATATGTGTAACACCTCGAGGTGTTACGGGTCTCTTAAACGGGTCGGGTTGTACCCGACCACCCGATTACTAAATAAAATATTCAAGATCGAATCTCGCGATAAACCGTTTCAACCGAATATATAGATAATAATTATTGAATTTTTATTATCGCGGTTAAACGCTCCTTATCTGCTGATAACTCGTTGTCAAACGCTCCTTATTTGGTTGTTATACCCGTTACCAAACACCCTAGTTCCAGTTATTATCCCCGTAGCCAAACACCCTCTATTTAAATCCTATTATAAAACCCTCCCTCATTCTTATCTCTCTCTCGATATATACTGAACACACACATTTGTGTGTGAAGACAAGAAAGCAGTGCACCAGACCACCATCGCCGGACAGCCATGGCGGCTGTCGCCGCCTCCGCTGCTGCTCCGGTCACCACCGCTGCTCCTCTCCGGCCGCCGCCCTGCGTCTTTCTTCTTCTCCGGTAAGCCTTTCATTCTCAATCTCTTTTATACCGGTCATCGTTTCTCTCCTAACCTGATAATAACCCGACAACCTTGCATCTCGATAACCTCCGGTTCTCCGTTCCGGATAAACGAACATGTGACCTTCCCTTCTGTTTCAGATAACAAACCGGACAGTCACCGGAACCGGTGACTGTCATCGGAAACCCCTTTTTGTATGATAATAATCCTGAGAACCAAACCATCGAACCATATAACCCACGTATCCGATTCCGGTCTGCTCTTGGTCGGGAAACCAACACCCGTTCCTTTCTGACCGGGTAGCACCGGTTAGTTATAAGCCCTCGAACCCAACCCTTTTCTGTTAAGAACCCCGATAACCTTCCTCTCTGTTCAGCCGATTGGTAGACTACCAGTTGGTTATAATCAGTCCGGCGAAGGTCCGGTTGATAGCTTGTTATCTCCGATAATAATCCGGCTATAGTCCGGTTATAAGTTCAATCCGTATATAAGTTGTATATTTAAAGGTATAAGTGTACAATTATCAATGGATTATTCGGTTATTAATCAATATTGTGATTATTGTTATAGGTACCAAATACGGAGAACGGGTCCGATACCCGGTTCTATACCACTTCCGGTCACGCTCCGACATGTGTCCGGTTACGATAGGATTCGGAATAAGATCCCGAAAGGTATAATCTTAACAGTTATTATATACATATTTTGGTATTACTATTTGATACCTGAGTATAATACTGTTTTATGATTATGCGAGGTACCGTTAATCGTATCGAGAAATAGAGTCGTTACCGAGTCGACTCAGTGACTCGGTCAACACCCGGAATAGAACCCGGTCCAATAGCTAGACGAGGAATATTATTAGAATTATACTAATATATATATAATACGGATAACGTACGGACTTGATAATAATAATAAGAGAATAATAATCATATATAAAATATATACGTTTATATATACACAATTTGATATATTGACGATATACTAGACTCGGGTTAATAATAATACGCTCTGCCGAACCATCATCCGGGTAAGTTCGTGTCTAGAGTTCTTTAGGTTCGTGTGCCAAGCTGTAATGGCCAGTTGTATATATTTTGAACGCCAAGCTGTAATGGCCAGCTAGATTTAGGATGTCCGTGTCGTGTCAATAATAAACCCCGAGTTTAGGACTATCTAATATATACTGAATTCTATATATATAAATTATATATATGATATATATCCTAAGTATTACAATCTAACAAGTCTCACGCGTAACACGTATCAATATATATATGAAATATAATTGTAATAAGAAGATTAGCTAGAGATTAACGCAAACCTGTGAGTATCGTGAACTCCCCACTTTTACTGTTTTATTAAGTGTTTTCGGGGGAATACATGTCATTTATAAGAAAACATAATAATGCTTTACATAAAAGAATGATTAGTAATAAAAGTTATATAATAAAAAGGGGGTATAGAAACGACAAGGACAGTACTGGACGGTATCGCCATTTCCTTTCTTGTCCAACTAGAGGACAAGAACCAGTTTTACCCGAGTAGAGGGTAGAAATAATTATATTTATCATAAGCAGAGTGATACCATAGATAGGAATGACAACCAATAGAATATAATCGGAATAATAGACATATAATCGAATTGATATAATAGAATATATTTTCCCCTCCAGAATTAGAACTGTAAAGCATGTTTATAAAAGAATATTTTAAATAAAAGAATTATCAATAAACGAACTGGCCATTCACTTTATAAAATACACGACCTCACCAACTTTATGTTGACAGAAACTATTTTTGACATGTGTTCAGGTAACCCAACAGATATGATGACGTGGATCCTGGAAGACTAAAGACTGTTATTACCCTGGATTCCGCTGCGTAACTCCGATAACCCGACCCGACGACCCGGCTACGTCAGCCAGGGTCATTACAATATGTTAACCGAAACTTACACCCATATCGAAACTTGGTCATCGTGCCAAGCCTTCATAATGAGTCTAATGATGTCCTTCTTTGTTTCATATAACAGGCAACAAGACCATATGATACGTGCCCTACCATTGTTTACATTTATGATCACATATTTGTTTTTGTTGTTGTTTCGTTTTTAGTAAATGTTGTGCTCCCGCCGCAACGCGTGAGCACCTCATTAATTTATTTTTAATACAAGTATTTCAAATTTCCCAGTGATAAATTATTTAATATATATATTAGTGTATCACATATTCATGTTACTTTAACTAATTTGATTAGTTGTTATTTTGAGTATATTAAATGGGGATTTCAAGTTTAATATGATAAATTTTTTTTATATAAGACATTATGTGATCAAGATTATGTCAAGTAATGTCAAGTATATTTTGGTAATTGGATTAGTATATTTTGTGCGGACGATGCTCGTGATGAAACTTTCTGAATTTAATATGTGTTAGTTTGTGCTCGGTGTTGTTCATTAATGTCCGTTTGTGTGCGTTTACGTTTATTTGTGATTGTTTGTGTTTGCTTTTGTCCGACACCTAAATTTAACAAATAAAGACAAATGAACACGAACAAGTTCGTTTCCTTAACAAACGAACACAAACAAAAACATCGTGTGGTAACTGTTCATGATCAATTTATTTTCTTAACAAACGAATACAAACAAAAAATCCCGTTCGGTAAATTCTCATGAACAGTTAGTGAACACATTATTTCCTTAACAAACGAACACAAACAAAACGTTGTTCATGTCCGTTTCGTTCGTTTACAACGCTAATAATAACTAGGGGAAATATCATAAAAAAACACTAAACTTTCTATTTTTTCTCAATAATATCACTTAACATTTTTTTTACATAAAAAACACTACACTTTCAAATTTTTTTTACAAAAGTCACTTAACATTTTTTTTACCTATAAAATACTATAATTTCTGTTTTTTCTCATAAAAGTCACCAAACATTCTTTTTTGTGATGTGGTTATTGTTTTTTTTTTTTTTTAGTTTTTAAGATATTTTGTAATTATATATTTATTTTTGTAACAAATTATATGACGAAAAAATCTCTTGTTGCAATCAAAGTATATTAGTTTTGCTAATTTAAATACTCATGCAATTCTTAAGTACCAAGAAAATAATTATATCACAAATAAGCATTGTTTTTTAAACGATGTAAGACGCTTGGAGTATTTAATTTTATTGGTTAACTTCATCATTTTAGTTTTTTTTAAGGTTAAAATAATATACACCTCACTTATGCAACAAGTAAGCAATCACAACTGTAGGTTTCGGTTCCAGGTAATTTAAAACAAAAAAAAAAACACAAAATTTGTTGAAATTGATATTTTAAGGGGGTTTTATTCGAAAAAAAGTTAATAGGTGACTTTCATAAGATAAAACAAAAAGTATAGTGTCTTTCAGATAAAAAAAAATGTTAAATGATTTCTGTAAGCAAAAAAATGAAAGTATATTATTTTTCACGGGCTAAAAAATATTAACTCTATGTTCTCGAGTTCACTTAACAGGGGAAAAGAAAAGAAAGGATGAGATCTCCTTTCATTTCTTTTCTTTTCCTCTTTTTTCTTCTCTATTTCTTTTTTTTCATTTCCTTTTAATTTGAAAGGATAAAATTTTATCATGTTTTCTTTCAGAGATGTTTGGCTCTCCTTATTTTCAACTCCTTATAACTTATTACTTTTAAAAAAAGTTAATAAGTTACAAAACAATGTTTGTCAAAAGAACACAATATTTCCTTGTTTTCCTTTCATTTATAAGAAAAACTCAGGAACACACCTCTTCATTTTTTCCTCACTTTCCTTTCTTTACTCCTTTTAAGTGAATTTGGAAAAATAGCGTAAGTGAATTTAGTGGAAAAAAAAAGGAAGAAAATTTAATTTTTTTAATAATATTTTCTCTTGGAAGTAAAACTAACTTATTAAAGAATTATTTTGAAATCTAAAATAATAATAATAATAGTTTTTTAAGCTACTAAAATAATTGTTTTGGATGGTTGAAGCTACAACCACCATTTCCCCTCCTATATTCCCTAATCCCCACCCCTCTTTTTCTGCACAATCTTTAAACATAAAAATCAAATCTTCAATCTTTCTTTCCAAATTCCCAACTTCCCATATCTCTCTCTCTCTCTCTCTCTCTCTCTCTCTCTCTCTCTCACACACACACACTATCTATCCAACATCAAGAAACAGAGAGAACTACTTCTTCATCAACAACACATAAACCACAAAATGTCTCAAGAACATCAAACCAGACACAGAAAAACCAACAAACCACACAGATCCAATCCAACCCACAAGACCCAAATCCACAATATCCTCCTTAATTTCCACATTTACCCCTACCACCACCCCTGAAAACACCACAACAACCCCAGATACAACCACCAAGAAGAAGTTATTATTCACATCATCAAGATTTAGAGGCTTGGGCTGTTCTGCTCCTGCACAAGTATCAGTGCCAGCCATGATTAGAACATCAGCCAATTGGGAAGGCAAGAAACTAAGGAAAAAGAAGATGAAAAAGAACAAGAATTATGGTGATGATGATATTAGTGGCTTGGAGGGTAGTGCTGGTAATAATAATATTAATATAAATAATAATAATAATTCTGGTTCTTGTTTGGTTGGGCCGGATGTGTGGTGTGGGCCAGGAATTGGGCTGTCTACAGATGCTGCTAATGTGGATTGTGTGGTGGCAAGAAGGCCTATTCCTCATCATCCTGTTGTTTCTGCTAGAGGGAAGGTTGATATTGATAAGGGTAATATTAGAGAGGTATGTCTTGTTTCCTTTTTTTTTTGTATGTTAATTTTATTGGATTTATGGTTGTTTTGGTGTAAAGATTTTGGATTTTGCATAAAGTTTGCAACTTGATTAGTTTGTGTTTGTATGTTTGTTTTTAATCTTTTTTTTTTTGGGTGTTAATTTTGTTGAATTTATGGTTGTTTTTGTATAAAGATTTGGAATTTTACATAAAGTTTGCAACTTGATTAGTTTGTGTTTGTATGTTTGTTTTTAATCTTTTTTTTTTTGGTGTTAATTTTGTTGAATTTATGGTTGTTTTTGTATAAAGATTTGGAATTTTACATAAAGTTTGCAACTTGATTAGTTTGTGTTTGTATGTTTGTTTTTAATCTTTTTTTTTTTTTGTGTGTTAATTTTGTTGAATTTATGGTTGTTTTTGTATAAATATTTGGAATTTTAGATAAAGACTGCAACTTGATAAGTGGGTGTTTGGATTTTGTTTAAAAAAATATGAGTAATAATTAAGGAGTTAACATGAGGGAGGCATGTTTGGTTGTTCTTAGTCTTTTTTTTTAATGTTAATTTTTATGGATTAATGAATGTTTTGGTGGGGATTTGGTGTAAAGATTTGGAATTTTACATAAAGTTTGTAACTTGACAAGTGGGTGTTTCTATGTTTGTTTTTATTCTTTTACTATATTTTCCTTGAATTTGTAAATGTTTTTGTTGGAGATTTGATGTAAAGATTTGGAATTTTATATAAAGATTGGAACTTGACAAGTGGGTGTTTGAATTTTGGTTATAAAATTGAGTGATTATTGGATTTGGTGAAGTGATTAATTAAGACTATGATTTGAGTTTTGATTTTTTTTTTTTTTAATCTCTATAAAAATCTGAGTATTGGATTATCTGATTCTAACTTTATCATTGAAGTTTCAATAATTACTCAATTTGAAATGATGCATCCAAGCACCCCTTGTAAGATTAAAGAGTGATCTTTTTTGGAAGTTACATAAAGATTGGAACTTGACATGTGGGTGTTTGGATTTGGAGAAGTAAGGAGTTTTTAGGAAGAAATTATGACTATAATTATGCAAATTTTAAGATAACTGTAAAAATCTTTGAGCATCTGATGATTGGGTTATCTAAATCCAGTATTGATATTGAAGTCTCTATAATCACACTTTGGAATGGTGCATCCAAACACTCCTTATAGGGATAGAGAGTGCTCCTTTTTACTTGTTATTCTTTATAAGATAAAAATTGGTTAAATTTTCTGTGTAACATAGTATACTCATAACATATTATACATCCAAACATCCCTTATAGGAATAGGAAGGAATAAAGAGTGCTCCCTTTTTTGGTTATTCCTTTAAAGAATAAACTTGGTTAATTATCATTGATTGCATAGTATTCCCATAACACTAACAGATGGTACATCAAACACCCCTTATAGGAATAAAGAGCCCTCTTTTTTTTTTTTATTGTTATTCCTTAAAAGAATAAATTTGGTTAGTGTTTTGGATTGTAACATGGGTTATCTAGCTTTTAATTCTTTAGATATTATTTGAAATTAAAGATATTGTTTAAATTGTTAATGCAGAGAGGCTCATATGGTGGAAGGAGAATGGTGCATCCTGAAGACCTTCCATTTTTCGATAACGATTCTGGAATCCCACACCATCGACTAGATGTATTTGGATCTCGACATCATCGCCATCTTAGACACCGTTCTCCCGAAGGCCTTGCCGAGGTAAGCACACACATTACTTTTTTTTATTGTTCATAGTTTAAAACCATTGAAGGGCTTACACCGTTCTCTCGAGGAGGTTCTAACAAGAACCATTAAGTATTTGGCATGTTAGTTTACCAAATTGACTACTTTTTGGCCTTTGGATCATCATATTTCAACGGATCGTTTAGATTTGAGAGAGCAGGTGGTTACGTCTCTTCCAGTCAGTGAATCACGACCATACTTAGGATTTCAATGTTGTTGAAACATTGTTATTACCGGGAGTTAAAAGTAATAATCCTGAGAACGTTCTAATGATAACTGTCATAATAGTTAGGAACCAGATGAACCACTTTTTGGCATACCAATCATAGTTCAGTGGATGGCTGAGATTTGAGAGGACTATGCGCCTTTCACTCCATGAATCACGACCATCCGCCATTCTCATTTGCCTATGTTCAAAGCGAAAAGTGGTTCCCTCGGTCCCTAGTTATTTGATTGTTCTCAACTTCTCATTTGAAACAACCTGTAATAGTTTGAGACGTGTAGTGTATACTATAATCCGTATGCATGAGGGTAGTTGTCCTTCTTTGTATATAATTTACTCATTTTACGTTTTTTGTTTCGACAATTCCTGCAGATTGTTATGCTGCAAGGTAATTTACTTATGGGGGGAAGATTAGATCATGATCGATACAGAGACTGGAGGCTTGATGTTGATAGTATGTCGTATGAGGTTTGTTTGTTATCGTATCACCTAAACATTTAAATATTTTTTGCATATGTTTTTTAACTTTCTGTAATTGTATTAAAATAGGAACTGCTGGAGCTTGGTGACAAAATTGGGTATGTGAGTACTGGTTTAAGAGAAGATGAGATACGCCGTTGTGTCCGGAAAACCAAGCCACCGACGAACAAGTCTTCATCTCATATCTCGACAGAGTTCCAATGGAAATGCACCATTTGTCAGGTATTCTTTTGCCATAGGGCATTGCATTTACTTTTTCAAATGATTAAATTGCTATATGAAAACTGGAATCATTTGATAATTAGTTGATTAAAACTATGATTTATTGCAAGCGATTGACTACCAATAGATGCTGGGTCGGTTTGGTTTGGTCTGAAACACTTATTTGTATTGTATGATCATTTCTAAAGTTAAAACTCGCTCAATGGTTGATTGATGAGTAACATTTAGGGATGAAACGTATCCCAAGCCGTTAAGTTTACATTTTTGAAACAACCGTGACAGGAGGAACATGAAGAAGAGGATGAGATTGGTAAGCTGGAGTGTGGCCATTTCTATCACATGTATTGTATAAAGCAATGGCTGGGGCAGAAGAAAACATGTCCCATCTGCAAAACATCCGTCGAGTCTCAACAGTAGGCTGGCCGGACTGAATCTATATGTGCATAAAACTAAAAAAGAAAAGAAAAGAATTGTTCTTTGGGTTTACATTTCTCTTCCATTGTGCTTGCTTAACATGATTTTAACGGGCATTTGTTGGATTTAACGACACTTATTACAAATGATTTGTTGCTACCGGTGCCTTGGATTCGTGTTTTTGTTGTATAAATTGGTTTCCCAGTTCGTATATTCAATGTCGTCTTGTTATCCTTGAAATATTGGTGTTTTGAATGAAAAGCTCGTTTTTGACATCTTTTGAATTTATCTGGATGTCACGTGTCGATGCTGCTTGCATCGATATGCAAAGTTGATTCCTTGTCATCAACTCGCTCCATGGTTGATTGTCGAGGCAAAGCCAAATGTAAATGCTCTTGGAATCGCTTGAAACTTAATAGATTCTCGTGTATTATGTGGCACATGCGGCAAAATTGTTGGTCAGTGGGGATGGATAGCGTAGCGGGTTCATATAGTTTTCAAGTGGTGGTTCAAATCCCACCGGTGACAAAAATTTAGCGTTAAAAAAAACATTTGGGCCATGTTAGGTTGATTAGCAAACATTCTTTGTCCGTTTAATAAAGACTTGCTATTGATGGTTGGAGTTAGGGGCGGATCTATGGTTGCCCGAGGGGGTTTCCAGGAACCCGTTCGGTTTAAAATTTTTAGTGTTATTATATAGAGGAAATTATGTAGGAACCCTTAAATATTTTTGAAAGGAACCTTTAATCAATCTAATCAAGTGCTCTAGTGGTAATTCCTTTTCTTTCCAACCAACAAGTCTCAAGTTCAATTCTTGTTATCTTCATTATCATTCTTTTTTTTTTTATTCTTTTATATACAATCATACAGTATAAACTAGAAATTTGTCAAATATATGTGATGCATATTAGGCATCAAAAAAGGTGATGTATATTTTAGATGCAGTGCTTGTGATTTCTATTTGGATTGCCGATGTTCGTTGCATTTACCTAAATCAATTAGGCATAAGTTTGACAAGCACTCCCTAAAGCTGATCTAGCCTACAGGAGCTTGCACATGTTGTCATAACACTGGTGCACACGGATACTAGAACCATCAATAACAACACTAAGATTATTGAAGGGTTGTTCATATAATGTAAAAGCAAGGAAAGGATGCATTTTTATGAATCTAGCCCACTGCTGACCCATTAATGATTTCATGTTATTGGGATTTATGGAAAATTTGTGATTTAAAAATGTATGTGTATTTTTGCCTCATCTACTTGCGCTTTTGGTGTTTTTCTTGCGTTTTTCGTACAATGCTCTCATAGTGTTACACAAGGCGCATGGAGTGGCACCTAGATGCACCTTGCGCTTCGAGGCGCGCTTTTTAAAACATAAATTATGTTGAACTTTACCCGACCCGAACCATCAAACTGGCCTAACTTTTTTTTTATATTCGGTCATATGGAATTGGAGCATAAAAAAGGAACCCCCTAAAAAAAATTCCTAGATCCGCCACTGGTTGGAGTTGCTAATGAAAGAATAGAACTTACTTATGACAAGTTATTATTGAAGAGGTATGTTGTTGAAAGAATAACTTATTCCCAAAAACTAATGTAAGATCAACTAAATATTAAAGAAGAGCAAGTTGCAGTTGATGACCGCATTGTTGCTGAAGAGATAGTTGTCGCTAGGGGGATAAACGCACACAATATCAGGGGAACCCAAAGTAAAGATGCAATGAAGGTTTACTTTACTGAACAAGACTCAAAAGTAGCCTACATAATAGTGTTATGGTCAATGCGACAACCATGTATTGACTCGTAAGATATCATGTACAACTTGTTTAGATACCACCCTTCACTCAGTTGATGTTCTTAGAGCTTTTTAATAGTCATAAGTCTTGTTTAGATACTTAAAATTCACATGGTCCCAAGCAAGCAAACAAAATCAAACATGTTTTTGTGAAAGAAATCCCACTTGAGACAATTTCCTGTGCATGGGTCTAGTCTGATCTAACCATCTGTTTCGTGTTTGATTCTTATCCAAGAAATAACTCACATTTTAAGTCCCGTTAATCACTTTCATGAACCGTTATTTCGTATTGATTTAGCCCGCTTTTGCAAGCCAAACTAGAGGAGTGACTTGCTTGACCACCTAGTGTTCCAGTCTGGTCTAGGTTTGACGACACTGAATCAGCTGCCTTTATAGTCCTCTAAACCGGTTTTTTTTTTAACTTATGATAAATAATTTAAAATTTTTAATATATATATACATACAAATAATCTAAAACAAAACTATTATATCTTTTGGTTTAGATTTGCAATGCAAAAACAAAAATGAGAAATACTGAAATCCGGTCTGACCATTGCACGGGTCAAATACTCAAAAACACAACCTCCTTATGTACCCGTTCCGGTTATTTAAACACTCTGTAAATTGCTTTGCAGTTTCCATATACATCACAAATGTTCAATGAATACAGTGACAGATCCATGGTTTATAATAATGGCATTAATAAATACATAATTCCAATTCCAATTCCAATACCAATACCAATACCAATACCAATAAAAATAATATTCGTATTTTTCATTTTCTCTACAGAAAGTTGGGCATGTATGCAGACACGCCAGACCCGTTCTAGACCTGCCTCTCGGTATATAGATACACTAGAAGATGATACATCGATATACATTTCAATGTGCATCAACTGTTGGTTGATTCCTGAGCATCGTTTTCATGTGGTCAAAGGGTTAGGGATGTCATTCATTGCCCATGTGTTTACCGAGTTTGCTCCTCCAAATAATGTAGAGCTATGTGAAGTATCTTTGTATATGGTATGGAGTATGAATAAATTAGGTTGAGTCGTGATCTGTCAGAAACTCGATTACACATGGATATAACTGTTCTGGTGCCTGCGATTTATAAGGTAGTTAAGACATCAAAGGTCAGGTTCAAAATTGGAGCAACTATTGTTCGAGATATACATTATAGCGGATATCTTTTTATAAAAATGACTTAAAAGAACATGTCTTGACCATGTGTAAAAGTTGCCAAAATGTATACAAGTGTTTACTAACATATCATTATTAGGGTGGCAAAATGGTAACCTGGGTACAAGTTGACACAAAACACTTTGTCCAATATTAATGAATATTTAATGACAGATATGATTATGAAAATAGACATGGCAAAACAGGTGGGCTGGATAACGGATCCAAGCTATGTGGACACATAGTAGTGCAGGTCAAACCAAATCGGGTTGGCATGGGTTGCATAGCAAACACTTTTATTAAATAATAAAGGTTGTATGCTTTAAAAATATACATCGAACTGTTTGAGCACTTTAACCCATGTGACCACATATTTTCAGAACTTTTTATTTTGATGAAACATAAAACTTAACCCGAATCGACCCATATTGGTATTGGACTATATTATTAGTATGGTTTATTAGTATAAGCCCACGGGTTCAGTTAGGTTTAGGTTACAATATATAGAGAACCTTAGAAACCTAGTAATAAACCATATAATAATATATATAGTAATAAACCATAATAATAATATATATAGTCCAATAATTGGCACCTCTAACAAGTTCTAGGAGAAGGAAAAGATCATGATTGACATACCAAACGACCTCCGACAAGATCATAGTGAGCATAGTGTGGCCCACCTGGCTCACCAAAAACTTTGTACTTGGCTAGATGCTTAGGAACTAATTTGATAGTTTCTGTTTTCATTAGTCCAATTGACTCAAGTCAGTAAAAAACTAAAAATGATTATAAATCTTGAAAAAGTAATAAAAAGTAATGTGACGTACCATATACAGCTTCAGGTGGACAAATGAGATCAAGGTCACCAGCAATGGCTAAAACAGGAACATCAATTTTGTTGATATGGTTTTTGTAGAAGAAAGTTCCACTTCTGTCACGTAATCCACCTTCTTGAAAAGATGTTGTTAGCTGTAAAAGTAGCTTGGCAGGCACGGTACCTGCTCATGCTCAAACAATAAATGCAAACACAATGTAAGTTGCAAGCAATTTCCTCGTTCAAATGACATCCAAAGTCTATTATTTCGTTTCATTCAAAACTTTAGATTTTGTTATAGAGATTTTATTTGTAATCATAACTATTTTAAGTAGGGTATTGTACGTGAGTTTTCTCCAACGGGTTCTCACAGTCATATATAAATAAACAATAACCTTAACAGTCCTATGTATCAAACTCTCAGCAAACTCTACAGTTACATCGCAATATTTGTTTTTATGATAGAGAACCTAATATATTACATATTATCAGGTCAACAAAATAACTGGTGCTAGTTAACGGCGGTGAGAATATACCTTTGTTTTAGGGAATTCAGATTTTCAACAGAAAGACAGATCATTATCGTTAAATTATGTTTGAAATGATCATAGGATATAAACAATAGAATTCATGTTGTTTGAATGCTTTCCTTCTTGCTATTTGGTCTCTCAATTGAATTAGGGGGGTTTAAGATTTTTTATTATAAAATTTGTTGTTCATAAGATCAAATTCTTTGTAGAAGTTTAGGATAACCTGAAAAGCACTAAGTACACTGTAGCATTATTTGTTAAATAGCGAATCTAATTAATGAAGAAGGTCGAAGAACCCTGTTTTGGGGTAAGAAATTATCATTCGTATCCTTGAAAGATTAAAGGGAAGATATGTATTTCCATATGAAAAGATTAAAGAATCAACAATATTTAGGGAACTTACAAAAGTTGTTCATGACAAACTTCTCCATGAGCTCAGGATGCATCATATCCTGTGCAGTAATGAGACGATTTAACCAGGACATGACATATGGAGGACGAGAAGCAAGAGGATAAGCTGCTGCAAGTAATGCGCCTAATGGAACAGCTGGAACATTTAACGCTTGAGCCGGATCTGCCTGTGCGTCACAAGAAAATTATACTTTAAACAACAAAGTATAAATGGTCAACTCTAATAACCGGCTTCTTTTGCATCAGAAGAAAACCCTTCAAACTATTAAAATTTTCCATTGATCATAGCCTTCAACCTTGACACTTGACAGCTGGTAACTGGTGTCTAATCCACCATCAGCGCCACAAAAATATTTTCTAAAAGTTTTTTGAGGGCTTGTATAAAAAAAAATTTGAAGGTTGAAGGGTTTTTATTTTTTTTTATTTTTTTATAAAAACTATTGAAAGCTTTAGGAGTTTATAGAAATTTTGAAACTCGAGTTTTTTCGGGATAGCCCTATTTAAAAGTACAGGATGAAATCAAGCCAAATTTGTATGCATTTACCAGAGGTGTAAGTAATTTCAGTGTTGATTTTGAAGTAGTGTAGTCAAGTGAAGCCCCCAAAGTAACAATTGCAGCCAGTCTGGAGTCTCTTCGCTCATAAGCTTGTAAAAGAACCATGTTTCAGTACACAAGTGTAATCAAGAGACTCGTATCTTAGCAACTTCATTCCCAAATGCAGGCCAATTGATTTTTTTTTTTTTCAACTATTTGAAGTTTCATGATCCCCAATAGGAAACATTGCAAATAGTATAAATCCTAACAAAAAGGACTTTTTGCCAGACTTCTGTGATTTTCTTCAGAACCAACAGGACTTGGGATGAATAAATAGCCCGTTTAGTTGGTCATAGATGCAAATGATAGATGTGACAAGTATAATACAATATCGACCTAAAAACATGCACAAGTAACTTTTGTTTCCTCCCCACAATCCCACATCAAGTATATATGTGGTACAAATATATGTATACTACAGTGACACCTACAGGAGAATGAGTTATTCTCAAAATTATGTGGGTTAAAGCATTTTAACACATTATACATTAATACAATCAGTAACTTGCATCACGTCGGTTCAGCAATAAAGGAAATGTTGGTTAAATGAGAAATCATGCACCGGATTGTTTTGTAGTGATAATCTGGAAGTTTGGTAATTGGCTATTCTTTTTTTTTTTTTAAATGAAATTCTTTTCAAAAGATTATAAACCGTTTAACAGATTATTTCATGGATATTTGAAAATAATTAAACCGTACATTTCTTTTATAACTGGTCATATGAATTTTCTAAAAGAAAAAACAAATTTCATTCAATTACAAAAACCGTATTCAATAACCACTCTTTCTATGTTGGATCTTCATCATCAGAAACGCCATTCCGATTCTACCCTTTTTAAACTCCGTTGCGTAACAATACATCGTATCAAATTCTTTCCCACTCTTTCTATGTTGGATCTTCAAATTCTTCAAGGTATCTTCCTTACGATATAGTCTTGGGTGCATTTTTTTATTACGATGATGCAAATCGTAATTACAAAATCTTTGTTACTTTCGTTATCCAAATTAGTGTGCTATTTTCTTATTACGATGATGCAAATTGCAATTACAAATGAGTAAAGGACCAACATAGCATGATTTTGATTATGTCGTTATTTGTTTGTGTGATATAATGTCTACGATTTTTGTTTGCATTGGAAATCTTCTCCATCATGTTGATAGGTGATTTAAGTTTTTATTTGATGTTTTATTTGAGGTTTAATATGTTGCACCATTATGGGGGTTTTAGTACCCGCCTGCTATTTGTGTTCTTTGCACCATATTGAAATGATGATGAACTCACTCCGATTCAATCCCTGATTTGGTTTTGATGCCTAAGATGTTATTTTCTCTGTATGTATATTCTTTATTTAATTTTGTTTGTTAGTTTCATTGTGTACGTATATATGATGAAGTCGTGTATCTAAGGATGAAGATCGAAGAGTGGAAATAGTCTACCAAATGCCGGCGTTTATAGGGGTTCGTAGTCGCTGAACTAAAATGCAATTTGACTGAACAATAAGAGATGAAATCGAAGTCAAGTATGAGATGTGGGTCTGTATTTTGAACAGCCCGATGATGTACTTTTTGTGGGATTAATAATTTATGGTGTCTTCTTAGATCTCAAAACAAGAAAGTCAAATGTGGGTTCAATTTCAAGCAGGCAAAATTGATGTTTAATGTAATCAAAATCAGTTTTTTGTGAATGTTTAAAGAAATTCATCTTCTCCATCCCGCGGAAACGCACGGGTTGCGTCAACTCGTTTTTACATAATTTTCAACCTATGTGATGCCTTAGAGATAACCTAAATCAACCCAGTTCTAACAAGATGGTTCAAGATAGACAACTGTAATAGTCTAATCAATGAGAAGATTATGCATACCATACCATTCCGAGAGAGCATGGAGTAGAGTAAGATACCACCCATGGAATGGCCAATCGCAAGCAACTTATCATCTTTTGGATTGCATTCTCTTAGTATGTATTCCATCTGTTTTATAGAAACCCGTTGAGTAAGAAGATGAAGTGTGTGGTAGATATATAACTGATTTAAAACTACAACAGATAAATATAATTGATTTGTGACATCACCGCAGTAGGCACGTCCTCTTCCAGGTAGTGGTCAAAGTCCCAGTTGTATTTTCCAAGGAGGTCAATCTGAGTTTGGAGGTTTTCAACTGTAGAAGAAAAGCGATCTAGCAAATCAGTCAATGGTGGAGACACTGATCTTTGACCTTCTTCCATAATATCTACAAGCCTTTCACTTAAATCTCTTATTTGGGTAGCCAGAGTTGAATTCTGCAAGGCTTCTGGAGAACCTGAAAGTTATACAGAAACATGGAGTAAGTTTCCACAAAGCGGTACCTATAAATAGAGGAGGCAAGATGAGTGGCTTGGGTAACTAGTTCATGTCGATATGGGTCATTTGTTAGCATGGGTAATACTGATCCGGTAGACCTGCATTTTTTTATTTTTTTTTTTTTTGATGAATAACAAATGCATTAACTATGATTACGATATTGTAACAAAAATAGTCCAAAGTTTCTAACAAAAGAATTCCAGAAGTGGTATGAGTTAAAACAGACATCAGACAAATTTCAGCACGTTTGACCTGTTCTACCCGTTAAATCCATTATCTAACTAAAGCATTTGATTTGATATATTTCACATAACAGCGTGACCCAAATCGACCCATTCATTAGTATATAGGTAGCTATTGCCACCCTACCCATAACACTTCCATTGCAATATAAAACAATTTCTTATTGACCTTCCTTAATTAGGTTTGATAATCTCTCAGAAAAACGTTTAAAAGTTTCTGTAAATGTCGTCAGTAACTGTGATTGGTCAGATTCAACCATCTCTTTCTGTTCTCCAGCAGAAGAAACTTTACTTTGTGCAGAGGAATCAGAAATAACGTTTGTTGGATTTTTGGAAGTTGCATCCATCCGCTCAGAAGGAAGGCTAATTGGCTGTTTGACTTCCTTGGAGGCCACCTCTGCACTTAATCCTGCTCCTCGAAATTCAAGGATCCATGTGTCAAATCCTTGGCTTGACATGTGGCGTGCAAATGAAGACTGCAAAAGTTTATGATTGTCAACAGATATTGAAAATAAATACCTTTAAAAAAAAAAGAAAAGTTAAAATAAGTGTCTAATATATGTCATATTACATTTAAACTAAAGGCTTGTTAAAGATGCAATGATATCCTTCTTTAAATATGTGATTAGGCATTATGAGTATACTTCTTGTCTTTTCTATTGAACCGCGAATCTCTATGATTGCTGTGACAACCTTAGACATGTGTACACTGTCTCTTGGCATTCCTCAAGTTGGAGCAACATGTTAATCATGCCCAACTTGCTACAAATGAACTCTATTTGTGATTTGAATAGTCACTTAGTGATTCTGCAAGTTAATGTTATGTTTAACATCACATGAATGGAGGATTTTACCGTGTTCCAACATCATGATCTTTAACAGGTATCAAATTCAATGTGTTTTTTCCTCTTATGGAAGACTTAATTCTTGGATATTAGATATACAACAACAACAACAACAACCGAACCCAGGAAATCCCACGAAATAGCGACGCTATTAGTAGGGTCTGGGGAGGGTAAGATGTAGGCAAACCTTACCCCTATCTTTAGAGATAGAGAGGCTGCTTCCAGAGAGACCCCCGGCTCGATAAGACCAAAAGCACACTGTATATTTTGTATAGTGAATGTATAGTATAATATAACATACAAATATATTTTATATATATATATATATATATATATATATATATATACATGCATAGAGACCATCCCTAATTCCTAAGAAATCTTAGATCCTAAAAATCTTTAACTTTAATCCTAAGCCTCCACGAATTCCTATCTTGGACCATATCCTCAGATATGTGAACACAAAAAAACCTTACCGATTCATCAATGATCACTCCCAGCTTCCCAAGGAAACATTTAACCCATGTCATCTAACATGACATGTCTACTGCCATAGCTATATATTAAAAACATCATATTTTTGCCGTTCAAAAAAAAAAAAAAAAAAAAAACATCGGCGTATTCAGTTATTTTTTTCTTTTTAAGTTAGCATACACAAGTCAACGGAGGAAAATAATATTAAATAATTTAAAGCCATATATTATTTATGGTATAATTGGTGAGGTTGAAACTTTAAAAAACCAATAAAAGAGTTTAAGAAGAGGTTTATAATATTTTGTTATTATATATAGATGTATACTGAAAAACAAAACATTATCATTATTCATTATATAAGAAATATGTAACATTATCATTAAGTTCAGTAATAAAATTCATATACAAAATCAACTTCAAAACTTGAATGGATCATATAATAAAGAGCATAGCATAAGATGCTAAAGTTCCAAAAGTATGGTGATATATGCTTATTAAGTATTAACTTCCAAAGATGCTAAAGTTTAATTCTTTATGTTCATGTTCAAAATTTAGTTTAATTGAATTTTAAAATAAAGTGCATGGCATTAAAAAAGCTAAAGTTCCAAAGATATGGTGATATATGCTTCCAACGATGCTAAAGTTTAATTATTTATAATTTGTATTATGTGATATTTGCTCCAAAGATGCTAAATTTTAAATCTTCATATTATAAATTTATAACTTTTACTAACAAGGGCATTATGGGACGGATTGTTGGGCTATCAAAAAGACACAAGCGCGCAAGATGGAGGTGGCAGAAATGAGGATGCTAAGGTGGATGTGCGGACACACTAGGGTAGACCGAATAAGAAATGAGATTATTAGGAAAAGGTTAGGGGTAGCTAGTATATCAGACAAGGTAAAGGAGGGGAGATTAAGATGGTATGGGCACGTGAAGAGGAGGCAAAGTGGAAACCCTCACTGTAGAGGGAAAGGGGTATAGAGGAAGACCCAAATTGACTTGGGATGAGCAGATTAGGCATGATTTAGTAGAGATGCACCTCTCTGAGGACATAGTCAAGGATAGGAGTTCGTGGAGGCGCATGATTAAGGTTAAGGATTACTAGGGAGAGTTTGTTTGCCCGTAGCGTAGTTCTAAGAGCTTAGACTTTTTCTTACACTGCTAGGGGGTATGAAATGTTATTTGTTATTTGTTTGGTTTTTTTTTTTTTTTTTTTTTTTGTGTTTATGTGTTATGTTGCTTTTAGGCTGACATTTTGTTTTACTACATGCCGTCTTCAGTGTTCCCCTGAAATCAGTAGCTTTTAGTAGTTTTTTAGAGTTGCTTGCATGTTGAGTGTGCGTTGTCGAGCCGGGGGTCTCTCTGGAAGCAGCCTCTCTATTTGTAAGGATAGGGGTAAGGTATGCCTACATCTCATCCTCCCCAGACCCTACTCTTAGCTTTGCTAAGTGTGGGATTTACTGGGTAAGGTGGTTGTTGTTGTACTAACAAGGGCATTATGGTCAATTTGACACAAAATTAACAAAATAAGTGGATTGGAGGGTTAGATAGCATGACTTATTTTGAAACAAAATAAAAGTTCCAATACTGTTTTGGCAAGATTTGAAGTACTGGACTGAAATAGTTATTTTGAGCAAACCACGGGGACGAAAATAGTAATAGACTCTAATTTATATTTTCCCTCATAATGAAATTTGATGAATTAATTTAATGGCAGATTCTGTTGAGGTATTTTGAGATGTAGGCATGACCAATATTCAGTGTTGTAAAAGGCGGACTAGGCGGCCGCCTAGGCGCCGCCTAGTCGCTAGTCGGACATATAACTCGGAATAAGGACCTAGGCTGGGTTCTAGGCGTTTTGGGCATTAGGCGGCTCCTGGGCGGGTCCTGGGCGGTCGTAGGCGGTCATAGGCGGTCCTAGGCGAATTCCGGCGACGAATTCCGGCGACTGTGGAGGAGATGTTGCCGGAGAAGATGAAGAAGAGAACAGGGAAGAGGAAAGGTGGAAAGGTGGCTGTTGTGGACTTGTGGCTGCTGATTATTGTGTAGGGTTTTATTAAGTTTAAACCTTTTACATTTTAACCCCTCTATCTTTCTAATTTTATCTAAAAAGTCTAAAACTAGTTTGTATTTTTAAACTTTTAACCCCTGTATCTTTAAAAGTTCACATTTGGTCCTTAAACTTGTACATTTATACATAAAAGTAAAAAAATAAACATTATAATACATATATATCTTTACATATTTTTTAAAAACACCTAAATTTGTGTGTATATATATAAAATACGTATAAAATACCAAAACGCCTAATTCCGCCTAATTTTCGCCTAGTCCCGACTAGTCCCGACTAGTCCCTAGGCTGGACCTCACCGCCCGCCTAGCGCCTAGCGCCTTTTACAACACTGCCAATATTTAAAAACCACTCATAAATGTATGCTAGTTGTCATGATATATGAATATTTGTTTATTTGGTTCTTCACTTCCCCCACCTCCACCCACCCACTCACACAGGAAAAAAATTCCATTGTCTTAAAGAGAGAGAAAGGAGAGGGAGGGAGGGGGGGGGGGGACTAAGGAGGGAGGTACTAGCTGAAAAAAGCATAATGGGTTCACTATTGATAGTTGTTAGGCATGTATACAATACTCTCAACTTAAAAAAATATGCACTTCATAATACTCTCAGTTTCTCACTACCTACCTAACGGGTTTTCCTATTTTCATATATATATATATATATATATATATATATATATATATATCTAACATGGTAGAATGCCTGCATGGAAAAAAAATACTATAGGTTCTTTACTTCCAATATTACTTAATGAATCTTTTGGTGCCAAAAAGAGCAGGTGTACACACATTGCATCCCTCAAATATCCTCAATACTACTTGATTATGTTGTAGGACATGGTTATTTAGTAACTATCGATTTCTAAAAAAACGAATTCACTTACTCTTGTAAATAAGGACTTAAGGTAATATAATGTTATGCTTGGTGGGCAGGGGATGTTGACAAAAATTATTGTGTTATCGTATATGATGGATATGTAGGAATGAAAATATAATTATAATCTTTGTAATCAACATTATACAGCATAACAAAACAATTCTCCTAATCTAGTAATCTCTACTTAATAGGAGTGAAACTAAAAATCCTAACTTAATCAACATACTAACACTAACCCTAGCTTACATAAAATTAAACTAAAATTTATCTACTATTGTTACTTATCTATTATCTAATAAATAAAAGACTATTAATACCTGATTACCTGCCTATAACAATAAAATAAAAAAGAAGGGTATGACCCCATGATAATAGAAGCATAAAAAACATCGATTAATGGTCATGTAAACTGTAAAGTAAGATGAAGAACAAGCAGAAACATAACTTTGAACTCACCCCAGGAGCAAGATCATATCCAATAGCATTTGTACCAATTCCACTCAAAAGCAGTAATGGATGATTCCTTGGAGGTGCCTACAAGAATGCATAAGCAAAGATATATGAGATATGAACCAAAATATATGAATTGATCTCTAATTTTATTACACAGTTTTTTCCACATCATTATGGGTTTTAACATCTTTCTTAGTAGTAATATCACCTAGCCTGACTCACCGTTGAGTCATTGACATGAAACGTTCAATTTACAATTGAATTGATAAAGAATCAGATCCAACACTATCCTCACTTCAGTTTAAAACTTTCAATCCTTTTCTTTCAAAGTTTCGGTCTTGTATGCACATACCATCAGTCCATCAATATCCTTGAGTATGAGCATAACGTCTTGCAAAGGTGTTGTTACAATAAGAGGTATTCTCATAAGTCATAAGAGAGTGTTCTCTCGGTAACCTAACCCAGCCCGCTTGCCCACACATATACATACATGCACCCATTAGCACACACATATACACAGATATACATGCATATATACATATATATACACACGTGTATGCATATGTAGCTTCTAAGATCTCCATAATGAGGGCAGCCTAGTTTCTTTGTTTGATCTTGTTGAATAGCGTCAATGTGTAATGTCTTAAGATATGTATCCTAGATGATGCATATCTTCTATTTTCTCGGCATTTACTGCTTTAGGTAAAAAAGCACATTTAAAACCAATTTTTTGTGCAGTTCTCAAGCCTTTGAACTTTGAAGTATTTAGAAAAGAGATATCGATCACTAATTAAAAATTATGGCATATGAATTGTAACACCTAGATATTCTTTTCTTTCTTTCACAATTCACATGTCGAATTTCAAGATTTCGCATTTATCCAGCTCTGTATACATTTAATCTCTCCGGTCTACACAAAGTCACAAACTATTATTGGATTGTCGCATTTAACTTAATCATCAAGTGAATCAGTTGTCTTTCCAAATACCTATAAGGATCCCATTCTCGCTAGTCGCTACAACATCTCCACTATGATTTTATCTCCAGCATCAATCATTTTGTATTAGGCAAGGCATACCGGTCATCTAAAGCATTAGCATTGCACGTGACATGCATGATACACCTAGTTATCGCCTTAACGTTGTTTTGGGCAGTTGTGAATCCAAGATATAATTTGAGAGGCCTTGTGTAAGCTTCCTTAAACATTTCAATATCATAATCATGTGTACACACAATTAATCACCTAAAATAAACAAATGAACATGGTATCTACAAATTCAAGTTCAACATTTTCTTCATCAAGAAATTCGGTAACAACCTTATTACATATCATGAATTCTATAGCCAACAAAACTAATCGAAGAAAGAATTCCAAATGTATAACGTGGCAAAACTCCTTTCTCTATTACAGAAACACCAAATCCTTACTTAAATAACCAAAAATATAAACTTATGTAAGCCAATATAAACTAAAATTCAGATAATAGTTCCGCGCATACTAATTGGCTACATAAATTAATCACACAAACATTCAAAAATAGTGATGTTCATTACAAAACACTAAATTATCATGAGAACAAACCTAAACCATTTAGTTTAATGATTCGTACCTTTTAAAATTCCATACTTCTCACATACAAATGCATATATATACACAGTAAACGAAATTTGTTCATATCTTTATTTTTATTTATTCTTTTAATCACAAGAGAAACAATATAGTAATAAACATAAGAGCACAGTTGTTAACCGCAAACATAGCGCCCGCTATAGCGAATAGCTCAGCATATCGCTCATATGTCGTCATATGGTTGATAGTTACAAATAGCGGGAAATAGCAAGATTTTTTATTATTATTTTTTTTTTATTATTTTGGTAAAATAAACATATAAAATATCTCTAAAATTTTCTTCGAGTGTATCGCTAAACATGAAACAGCGTCCGTTGTTTCATCATTATCATCGATATGAAGCGTATCGGTAGCATGTCGCTATCGTCCACTAAATTCACTATTCACAACAGAAGAGAGACAATAAACATTGCATTTCAATCATTTTCATTTATTAAAAATATAAAAACATTAAAACTGAATAAAGGAATAATATATGATAACACAGATACCTGAGGAGGAGGCTTATAACGCCATAGAGCAAGACGCCAATCAGAGTTATGGATCGAAACGTAATGGAGTTCATCGGCGGTGCAGATCGGAGGCTTATCGGCGACTCGGTCAACGGCCGTCGCGTGAATAGGTCTCAGGCGTGACGGTGTACGGATGGAAATAGGTTTGGGTGATTCGTAGCGATGTTTAGGGTTGATATAGCAGTAGGTTGCAGCGATTTGGATCGCTGATCGAAGATCCGACTGGAGCATGAACATTGTTTGGGGATTTGGTGTGATATGAAGCTTCAATGCTATTGATTTCTTCTAGGAGATTGGTTGATATGTTTTCATAAAAAATATAAATATTACTGTTTTAAATATGCAACTTTTATATTTTTTTTTATTTATTAAATACTAGCTGATTACAACGGAAGTGTTCCAGGGTAATATGATTTAATAAAAAAAGATAAAAGAAGTAAATAGTTTCAACCACTTTTAATGCTAAAGAAAGTTGTTCTAATGTTTATACTACGAAAAGAGGCTCTCATGCTGCGTTCCCAGCAGATTAAAAAAATTCCAACCTCTTTTAATGCTAAGCATATCGTTATAACACATGAACATGTGCAATTCATATATGTAATAGTAGGTTTAAAAACATATATACTATCATAACACGATTAGTACTTGCCTATATATGATTAATAAATCACCTAAACACATGTGTTTTTTTTCTGCATGAATAAAAACTCACTAAAAAACATTTTTTTCGTTTTTTGTATAACACTATGGTGCTCGTTGGAAAGATAATAAAGCGGTCGTTAATTAGGTGTAAATTTTTTTTTCAAAAAAAATGTCATACATAAAAGTTACTAACGTTTAAAAATTGTGAGTGGAAAATAAGGAAAAAATATTAATTAAAATATTTGAAATTTTAAAATAATAATTAACATTTAAAAATGTGAGAGGAAAATAAGGAAAAGATATTAATTAACATATTTGAAATTTTAAGATAATATAGATATAGATTTTATTTAAAAAAGAAAATAAAAATTTAAAAAGTTTATTTTTTATTTAAAATAATAAATTCAATACTATCACCTCAAAGTGTCACATGACACATTCAATGGGGGGGGGGGGGGTTTGAGGCCTCCATTAAATGTCACCTCATAGAAATTCAATTCTTTTATTATAAGTTATAGATTATAGATTTTATATACAAACTTTTTAGATTTTCTTTAATAACGGCAAACTAATGTATGCATTAGGGGTGTTCAAAAAAATCTGAATCCGAATTCGAATCCGAAAAAATCCGATAATCCGAAATTTCGGATTCGGATCCTGATTTTGAAATTTTTTGGATAATCGGATTATCCGAATCCGAATATTAAAAAAATATTTATAAATATATAATGGGGAGAGGCTAACGTAAAAAGTGAGTTATTGTACAAAGTGTAAGAAACAATATGGAGCCTATGATTAAATTTGATAATCAGGGGCACGATGGTAATTTCTTAGCGTCATTAATGTTTCACCCTCATTTTTAAAACGGTCACAACTTTTTCATACGACATTATTTTTTTTAAAAAAATTACACCATAAAAACAAGCTTTTCATCCTCTTTCATTTCCATACCATATTGCTATACTTTAAAAAAAAATTGTTGGGTTGATAGTACTTGCGTTTTATTGAGGGTATACTTGCGTTTTAGAAACGCAAGTTATACCTGATAAGACGACCTGGTAAAACGACTTGATCAAACGCAAGTTATAAATAATAAAACGCAAGTTATAAATAATAAAAACGCAAGTAATTAATATCAAGTTTTTACATTTAGACGCAAGTTATTATTGTTTAAACGCAAGTATGTAATATCAAGTTTTGAGAATATGAGATTCTTGGACTGAAGGAAAGACCTGCATAACATCAACAAGTGGAGATGAAGGCAAATATGTATTCAAAGTGAATGAAAATATTTAGGAGATGGTCTTTTAACCCATTCAGCCAGTTTTCCAGCTCAGGAAAATTAAAAGTTGATGGCAGAAGGGATAAGAACAAACTTTGCAGACTGTGCTCGTGCTTTTAGAGTATCTTTCTTTGACAACCTCTTGTATCTTGCTTTCAAGAAGCTGTTAAGAAAAGAAAATGCATTCAAACAATGTAGTTGGAAATAATGTAAGAAAGATGAATAATTGTGCACAGCAAATACTTCAAATATTAGAAACATTATATTGGAAAGAAATACAGACCCGTGTATTGTTAACAAGATTATCTACAACCATCGTCGACGCTTTCAAAGAACTTAAAAGTATAATTCATCACGTAAACCAACGAAGGAAAGAAGAAAAGAAATATGACACTCTTGAAGTTTAGCATCGTCTAACATTCCCATGATATTAGAAACAAACTAAAAAAACAAAAAAAGCTATTATTACATTCAGAATGTTTAAACGCAAGTAATAATATCAATTGTTTACATTTAGACGCAAGTACTATCAACCCAGCAAAAAAAATTAAAAAGTATAGCAATATGGTATGCAAATGAAAGGGGATAAAATGCTTGTTTTTATGATGTGTTTTTTTTAAATAATGTCGTATGAAAAAGTTATGGACGTTAAAAAAAATGGGGGTGGAACTCAACCATTGCGGGTTATACTTATTTTGTCTTTCTCCTCCTTTTTTAGAAACTCAATGTATACTTTTCCCCTTTCAATCTCATCCATTGATTTATTTTGATCAAAGGCCCAAAATACTTCTTACACTTTGTATGTTAAACTACTTTTTACACTAAACTTTCTCTATATAATATTATATACACTACATAACACAATACACAATCCTAAATCCCTAATCCTCCTAACCCTAAGTCCATACTACTCCAATCCATAGCAGTCGTTCCCTCTTCTCTTTTCTATAACTGCCCCCGTCCACCTCGTCTCCGACCTCCACAGCCCCCGTCCACCAAACGGTAAGTTTCTTTTACATTTTTTTGTTCCAGTTTCGTTTATCTAACTTCGATTTTTGATTTTTTAACAGGTTTGCATTTTAGACATAAAGGAGAACATTTTTTTTTTAAATTTTTTTTATATATTTTTAAGTTTCGGATTATCCGTTGGATGATCTGAATCCGTATCCGAAATTTGGATTATCCGAATTTCGGATATCCAAAATTTCGGATCCGGATTCGGATCCCAATATTGACTATCCGAGATTCGGATTATCCGAATTTGAACACCCCTAGTATGCTTAATCTACTCTTAACGGTTGTTTGGTAAGCCTCTTACTGAGGCTCTGAACCATTCAGTGCTGAATGGTTCAGCATTCAGCCCATTTGTTTTAGTTTCTAAATGAAATGGTTAAGGCTGAATTATTAAGATTTGGGATGTTGTTGAACCATTAAGCACTGAACTATTAAGCACTGAACTAGGCTGAACCTTAATGAGACTCCCCTACCAACGTGGGACAAAAAAATTAACTATTCAGACATCTTAATGATTCAGCACTTAATCAACCAAACAACCCCTTAGTTATGCATAAATATTTGTACCTTTCACCTCTACGCTGTGTTTCCGAGTCTCATTTACGCTCTGTTTCAGAGTTTCATTTAAGGGGGAAGAGAAATGAATCTCTCCTTTAATGGTTTTTCTATTTACACCAATTTTATTTTCCATTTACACCCACACTATAAAATTAATTCTAATATTTACAGTAGATTTCATTGGCCTAATTGAAAATATGAATATTTGGTGATTCAACAGATGAATTATCATGATTCGTGATAATTAATATATCATAACTCATTAGATGATAATATTATACAGTCGGTTACTTTTTTATTCCTATTAAGAATATCGTTATTTTTCATATGAATATGAATACTTCGACTGAAAAAAACCAAACAAAGCCTCTTGTCGGGTTTGAACCGAGTTCTTACGCGTTACCACGCATATTAAATGCATTTGACTATTAATTCCAATGCAATTTAAATATGGAATATTGAACAAAAGTTTTGAAGTCTGAACACCTAACAATTAATTGCATTTCACTATTAACGCATATCTAATATATAAATATAGCAACATTATAAAGGAATTTCAAAACTATTAGTTGAACACCCTTTCTTTTTTTATTTTTTAATCTGACTACAGTAAGGTGTCATCACTTGCATTTGACTATAGTGGACTAACAAGTAAGGTTCCATCACTTATCTTTGTTTCTTTATATTGAAGTCAATCCAATTAATACATAGGTGTTTTGATGTTGTTTTAATAATTTGCTAACACATAGGAGGATTTATTAATTGCTTACATGTAGAGGCCAATATTTTATTTCCTAAAAAATTACGTCTTGCCTTCTGTTTCACTTGAAAATTAGATTTGATCAAATTTTATATAGTGGTTTATGTCCAAACTAGTTATCGGATTGATACGGCAATAGAAGAGTTCGCGAAAAAAGTCAAAGTATTATGTCTAAACTACTTTACTTTTCCAACCTTTTTTTATTGATATTCAATTGAATTATTATCTTTAACTAGTCGTATAAAATCACGCGCGTTGCGCGTTTTACAATCGAGATTTAGATGAGGTGTTAATCAATCAATGAATTATACAATCGAAATTCCATTTTGGTTGTAAACGTTAAAAAAAATAAAGAAATCTACACATAAGGTAACACATGAAATTTGTAACGAAATTACATAAGATTATGTTATTTATATTAATAGTATATAATATAATAAATTTTTTTAATAAAATAATAGTATATAATATAATAATAGTGTATAATATAATAAAGTTTTTGAATAAAATAATAGTATATAATATATTAATTAGGGATGAGCATACAAGACCGAATACCAATCCCGTCCCGTCCCGTCCCGATCCCAATACCGTACCAAACCGATACCGAACCGAGTGGTTTCGGGATCGGTATCGGTACCCATATTTATGGATTTTTGGTTTCGGTGTTATCGGTATCGGTACGGGATCGGTATAAAAAGTTTTTGAATAAAATAATAGTATATAATATATTAATTAGGGATGAGCATACAAGGCCGAATACCGATCCCATCCCGTCCCGATCCTGATACCGTACCGAACCGAGTGGTTTCGGAATCGGTATCGGTACCCATATTTATGGATTTTCGGTTTCAGTGTTATCGGTATCGGTACGGGATCGGCATGGTATCGGTATTTTAAGGTAAAATACCGATACCATACCGGTACCGTACCGATACCATACCGTTCGGTATCGATATTGTCGGGATCGGTATAATATATTAATAGTATATAATATAATATATTAATAATATATAATATAATAAAGTTTTTAAATAAAATAATAATATAAATAAAATATTAATATAATTACTATTCATTTGAACGTTGCTATTGTAAATTAATATATTGTAATTTTTTTTAAACTTATAATCTTTTGGTATGCATTAACTTATAATCTTTGGTGTTATTGTTTTTACATGTAGTAATAAAAAGAGATGACTACAAAATCAATATATTCCACCAACGAGGTATGATATTTAGTTTTCTTTCCATACGAGTGTAACATAATTGGCATATTTATCTAACATAAACTATTTTTCAAATGAAGGTGTTTGGAACTCGTGAGGATCTAGTGAATTGGGTGCAGGGCGTAGGACGCTATCTCGGTTACGTTATTATTACTGCATGATCAAGGACAAACCGTATCGGGCAGATGCCTAATATCGTACTTGGTTGTGAGCGTGGTGGTGTACCCCGAAAAAAAAAAAACATATGGCGTTGATAAAGATACCAGAAGCAAAAAAATAAATTGCCCATTCGAATTGGTGGAAAGGTATCGAAAGTCGCATGATGTTTGGGTTTTAAGGGTCATACGTGATGAACATAATCACCCACCTGCTTTGTATTTGGAGGGTCGTGCATATGCAATGCATTTGTTAGCAAACGAACGTCAGATGTTGCAAGATTTGACAAGGTTAAATGTAGTAACAAATGTGGTAACCAAAGATCGAAGTCCATAACCAAATGTAGTAACAACATGGTCTCAATCTTTACATAGACAACGATGCGATGCCCTCCACAAGTTACTCACAGACTCGAGACAATCTTGCATTGCTTAAACCGTACCACGTATGGTATCTGTAGGGAAAAAAGTATACACGTTATTTTAATCACTTGGCTACATGTAAATTGATTTGGAATAAGATTTAACTAAAAAGAACACGACGGGTTGAGTGATCAAACAGATTGAACGACAAAAAATGTAAAAGATTGCATAAAACTCTAATTTTAGTACTAACCTACTTTTTTTATTTAAAAAGAAAAAGAAATTATTTAGCACATAACTCTTGTGGGCCGAGCCAAGACGTCACAACTCCAACCATTTCAACAGCAATAAAAAAGAAAGACTACCCTTTTCGCATGTTTCCAACCCTTTCATTTTGCCAACTTTTTTTTAGAACGACCAACGCAACAACCGCGAGACTCCCACCTCTTAACACATACCCTAACCATTAACCAAAAAGATTTAGAAAACATATTCAAACTAAATTTATGGGACTCTCCTTAATCATAATATTAAGAACGTTCGATTGTTTTGGTACTAACATAGTTTTTTAATCGAATTTAGCTATTTAGCACTATAATTATTTGACCGGGCCGTTACTAGTCATTTTAATCGCAGTAAAGATTACCTAATTTCATCCATCCCCCAACCCACTCACCTTGCCACCTCTTAGCATATGCCCTAGCGGAAAATATTCACATATCCAAACTATATTTTGGAAACCATCCTTAATCGCGTTATTAAGAAAGTTTGATTATTTGATACTAACATGTTTTTTTTTTTTTTTTTTTTTTTTGGGTAATAAACTTAGCAATTTAGCACATAAATGTTGGCTGGTAGGTCCGTCCTATCCCAACCACTTTAACCGCAATTAAGATCACGCTTTCTCACTCGTTACCCAAACCCACTCATTTTGCCACCTCCAAGTCACATAACCTAACCAAAAAGATTCTGAAAATATATCCAAACTACATTTAGGGGATGCAATGAACTCAACTAGGCATGGCGTTGGTTGACCATAAATAGCAGTTCCTAACTGGAAATTTGTTCATAATTCAGAAAGCTGGCAAGCATAAGACAGAACCTTAGGTTGATTTCCTGTATCAGGGATTATGTAATACCCTATCCAGAGCATTGTACACAGCCTCTAGCGATACGCCTTCAACTATTAGAACCTTGTCCCTTGATTTTGAGCCAGCGCCTAATGAAACCTGCCTCTTTTTGACCCCTATAACCTATATAAAAGAAAAACGATAGCAAAAGTAAATATACAAAAATTTACATAAAAAAAAAGAACAGTAAAAATAAAAAATTTGGGCACTAAGGTTATCTTCAAATTTCCAAAGTGATATCAAAAGGCGAAAGGCGATTTTTAAGAAGTGGCTTAGAAACTACAAACTTGTACTTTCCACAAAAAAATGTCTTTCAATAATACTATGGAATGTTAATGAATCAAGTTCCTATCATGGTTTTAAAAAACGGTTGAGGCGCGCCTCAAGGCGATTCGGGTCAAAAACGAGTCTGAGGCGTCGCCTCAGGGGATCTTTGTTTTAGGTGGGCCTGAGGTGGTAAGAAAAGGTGCGCCTCAGGGGTTTGGAGGTATGGTTTTGAAGTTTTAGACTTTTTGTGCCATTTCATGTCTTCTTTTATGTGTGTTTTTGATGTGTTTTGATGATGAAATTAGTAGTTTTTTATTTTTTATAAGATATATATTTTTTTAATTAATTTTTTAATTCCGCCTCGGGCTTACGCCTCGGTTCGCCTCGAGGCTTACGCCTCGTGAGGCGAAGGGAAAACGCCTCGAGGCTCGTTTCCGTACTTTAAGTTTTAAACCTTGGTTCCTATTAAAAAAAAAAACCAGTTCGATATCACTTTAAACATTTAGGTGCACTCATATTATTTATAGTATTAGTATCGGGTATTTCGTTTCAGCAGTCTTGCGTTCTCAGGCAGTCTTGTGTTTCCTTATTAAGGCTTGCAGTACAACTGAGTTTAAGTGTATAACCCATTGTCACTAAGGCACACAAATTCTTGATAAATATAACCCCATGACATTAGGCAACACCAACTGAGGTGGTCTGGTTGTCGTTAGACTTCATATAAGTATTTATTATTAAATACGGATAACTATTAATCATTTAGGATTAGTTTTAACAAAGTTTTATGAGGTAAGGAAATTAGTAGCTCTAGAGTGCAATCTTGGGGAACAAGTTTTCATATAAAATTCACTCTAAATTTGTCCCTATAAGCATGGTTCTCATGTAAGCAAACCTACATCCTTGGTTTTAAAAAAGCGTGAGGCACTCCGAGGCCTTCACATGTAGAACCAAAAGTTGCACCTCTCTCATCTTTTTACAAATAGACGTACATCATTTGACATATCACCTACTTAGAGGTCGTTATTTCCTAAATTTCCAGTGCAATGGTCCAAATTTTGACATGTGCATAAAGCGTTGCCTCAAGGCCCTCATGCATTTTCTGGTAGCCCCATGCACGCCTTTTAAAACCAAGCCTACAAACATCAACATAATAAAATCCCTCTACTCGGCCATGAACAGGAGTCCGCCTTGTGCATGTAAGGCTTGTGACAAGAACTAAGGCTCCCATGCTCTCTAATTAGATATTGAATAATGGCTGTGTTTTTCTCTTCAGGTATTGACTAATCTATATCTATCTATCTATCTATACATATAATAAACCAAAGTCATTTTAATGACATGGCATTCAAAGAGGGTATTCTCTTTATTAAGTGTGCCATGTGTCATTCCATGTGGCAAGACCTTTATTTTAAGAAAATAATAATTTAAAATTTAAAAACAAAATTAGATTTTTATCTCTAATGTTTCCTCCCATAACTTTTAAACGTTAATATCTTTTATACACGAGATTTTTTAAAGAAAAAAATTACACCAAATTAACGAGCGTTTTATTATCTTTCCAACGAGTACCATAGTGCTATATAAAAAACGGAGAAAAAAACGACTATTTTTTTATAACCCGACAGTATTGTGTCAGGTTTGGAATTAGTTTAAAAAAAAATTGTGGGTTTGGGTCGGGCCTGGGATTAGGTGATACCCGACCCAATTACCCTTTTTTTATATTAGAATATGATAACTTATGACAGAGATTTGTTTAAAATAATAATAATAATAATAATAATAATAATAATAATAATAATAATAATAATAATATTCATTAATCATATATTGGCAAGTCATTAATTATGTTGTCATATTAGATATTTTATTATGTCATACTAGATATTTCAACCCGGGACGCTCCCCTACAGGTAATTGCTATGTTTTCTTTTCTACCATATTCTGAAATAGCCCAAATCTTATTGTATGCAGTGAAAGACCTTTGACTGAATGTATCGGTGCTAAACAATCTATGTCCCCTTGAAGTGCTTGGGATCTTAATATTCTGTTTTAAGTGTTGATGTAAGGTGAAATGGATCTTTTGGTATTTTTTTATAAGTATCTAATGTAAGTTGATACATAGATGCCATTTTTATAGTTTAGATTCTTCTAATTTTATTCACTTTACTTAGATTTCTCAACCCGGGACGCTCCCGGGGTATAAGCTAGTATCTATATAAATATATAAATTACTATGCACAAAAAGGGGACTGCATACTATATCTAACAATAACAACCCCACCCCCCCCCCCCCCCCACACACACACACACACATTCTTTTCAATTATTTATGACGAAATGACATCATCTGGAATTAACAGTTACAGTAAAAATGTGAAACTTCGGTTGCAATAATATCAAATTTCTGCAACCCAAATATCAAATTATCAATATCAAATATATTCATTCAAAACACTTGAAATTCCATATTTACCAGTTTTATCTAATACAATATTACAATCTATGATACCATCAAACCCTTCTCAGTTTCCTAATACTTTAAACTCTTATAACCTAAAAGTTTTACATAAGAGAAATGTTTTGCGTCAAAAATATGAAAATGGGTATATTTGCGATTATGATTTTTTGTCGGTTAAATATGATATTATTCAAATTTCTATAACAAATTATCCATAAATCAAAAGTCTATGGTATTGATTATACTTTCAAAACAAAGAAATACTGTAAAAGGTATACAGTGATGCAATAATTTAATTCCAGGGTAGTGGCAAAAAGGCTTACCGAGCTCATGTAATCAAGGAGTGCAGCATTAGCTTCTCCATCCTTAGCTGTGCATCAATTTGTACTCCTACAGCATCATCGTCGAAATCTAATTTTGCAACAGACTTATAAGACCTCAAATAAATATTGTACTCCACAGAGTAACAATAGTTTGTTAGAAATAGAAAAAAAGACCTGTGATGGTGGCAACTTTAGAACCAGGCTTGGCATGTATGGTGACAGCAACAGATGATGGAGGAATGAAACGCATGCATGCAGGGAATTTGTTACTAGAAGGTACTGGAGTGGTACTTCTGTTGACTTGGCTTTAGCCTTCCTTTTTTTGCAGGGGCCATTTTGATTTATGATGTAAAATAACAAATTGTTCACCTGTTGTCATTTTGATGAGATACAATAACAAATTCTTTATTTCTCATCACAAATGTCTTAAATACAGATAATAGAGGGGAAAAGGAGTCCGCTTTATTATTCTTCCTTGTCTAGAGAAAAAGTCTTTTGAAAGTTTCACAAAAATATATAATGCTACCAACGTACTCTTACTTTTACATTCATTTTTTTCAGCATCAAGACAATTACTATGTGGTATACTTGGATACATAATTATCAACAAAAGCCATTTATTTGAAATGAAAGCTTGTGTTTTCCTTTTCCTATAATGGTGTTCAAAGTTATAATATTTTAGAAAGGTACAGGTATATTTGTTAGGCACACAGCACACACATTAAATGATAGCAACAAACATACTAAACAAGGATGTCAACGTAGAAAATACCCTTCAAATAATTGACAACATAGCAGCCAATGAAGGTATAAATGTATAATTGCTACAGATTTCAAGACAAGAGAAGGAAACTATAATGTTAGATGGAAATTAAGTAAAATAAGAAAAAATAACGTGTTGAGTTCCTAATACAGGCTAACAGTTAAAACACTGACAGTAACATTGAGTAGTTAAAACAACAAGAAAAGCGACACTAATTGTGTATAGTTTCCATGAAATCTATTAGCTACAGGTAAAACGTTTGGCAGATAAAATGCCGCGTATTCTTATCTGATATTCTGATCAGATACAAAAGCCTATTTAAGAAAAAGATATGGTGTTTTGGTGGTGGTTGGGGTCCTTGGGGAAAACCGAAAATGTCCTCTACTTTTAGCTGCTCAGATACAAAACCAGTTTTGTATATCTCTAGATTAGCACTAGATCTATCACATCCCCATATACCGGTCTCACACACTTGTTGGCAAACAAAATAACATTATACTTGAGATGGAAACAAATTTGAGCCCTGCACTTGTGGGCATATGAGGTCTATGTCTGGTCACAACATCACCGACAAAGAGCAAAAACCTTATTAATAACTTCATCCCCAGGTTCTCTGTTCAACCATTGAACATGGGACATTAGCTATTTTTTGAGAATTCAAACCCAATATCGCTCTTTTCTCACGCTGATCTAAATCCCTGACACGTACAGAAACATGGGCATACCTGTTTGTGCTCATGATGGTGGTGTTCTTGATGATATTATCTCTTTTCATGTAATGGTTGGTATTAAATATCTCATTTCTACTTGGCCCAACATCTCCTCCAGTTTCATGTATATCTTGAGTCAGATAGTCAATTTCTATATTTCTATTAGTTTTAAGCTTTATAAATAAATATTAGTTTGAACAAACTTGGATTAGAATAGAATAAGAATTGGACAGCAAATAGGAACGGTTGTTATTGTCCATAAATATTTACATGCTTCAGATCATTAATTAATACAACATAACATTTTATTTTTTTACTTGAGCGGTCGAGCCCTCAAGAGAATTTACCATTGTCTCAACTCAACTCTCAAGAAACATTGACAAAAGGTTGTTCTTCACCTTGTCCTGCAACGGATTTCGTCTTTGAGAATTGAGATTGATATAAGTAACATCAACAGATTTCATCTTTGAGTTTGATATCAGTAAGATCATGGGATTTTGTCTTCATGATTGATAGTAATATCGTACGAGATATGAACAATCAAACTATTGATAATATATGTCACGGTGATTGATTCTGATCCCGTAACAATATCAAACTGTCAACACCTAGCATGAGGGTACAAAAGGCAAAAATGGAAATACGCTCAAGCTCGAGATGCTAAATTTTGTTTCTGGTTTAAGGGGCCTAAAGATGAGAAAATGCTAGCATAAAAGGTTGTAGATAATGATGACAGTGGCACATATTGCGGCAACCTATACTAACAAGACGCCTTAAACATTATAACGATGGTGCTTTCCAACTACTGCAAAGAAAGCACTAAAAACGCAAACTGCGGTTTACGCTCTTTAAATTGTAACTAATGTGCAGTGCCTAACGCATAAAGTGTGAGCAAAAGCAATCACGCAATCGTGTATTGTATTGTATCAATTTGCAAGAGTTTGTAGCAAACCTGAGCAATATCGGAAAAGCAGCAAGAAGCAAGAGAAGAGACAAATAAAACACGGGTTAATGCATCTAGATGTATAAAATCAATACTAAAAATAAAAAAATTGGTGGAATGAATGGAGCATAGAATAGAAATTAAACATACTAGAAGGAAGATGGTAAGTAAACAAGATCAGCATCCAAATATTCACCGTCACAATCGATCTTCTCTCAATCGAATAACAAACACAATCAGAATCAAATCCTAATTTCCTAAGCGTTTGCCGTTCAAAAAAGAAAACAAATCCTAATTTCCGATCGTTGTCTTCCTCACTTTCTATTGGATGCTATATCAAAAGAATTTTATACTTTTAAAAGTACATTATGTTGTGTAATTTAATGGGACCTGGTGGTTATGATACACAACTGTAATTTAGAGGGTGTTTGGGATTGAGTTTGGAGATGCAAAAGTGTTTTTGGTTAAAAGTGCTTATTGGCTTATGACTTTTTGAAAAGGAGTTTTAAAAAAAGTGTTTGGATTAGCTTTTAGAATGAGAAACGTCAAAAAGTCAATAAATTGTTGTTTTTTTAAGTGTTTCGCTTAACTTATTGTGAATATTGGTTGTATGGGTGGTAAATTTGTAATTTTTTTCCAAAAGTCAAAAACCAAAAGCCAAAAGCCAGGATTTCTAACTTTTCAAAAACAACTTTTCCACCCTTAAAAGCTAAAAGCCAAAAGTCAAAACAGAAAGTGCTTTTGGGTTACACAAACAGCTTATTGACTTATTGGCTTTTTGGAAAAGCCAATAAGTCAATAAGTTGTTTGAAACACAATCCCAAACACCCTCTTAATAACCTAGCCACATTTAAAAAAAAAAAGTAAATTGCTAAAATGGCCCCTCAGGTTTGGCCCAAAATGATTGTTTGGTCACTTATTTTATTTTTGTGCCAAAAGCACCCCTCACAGATTGAAAATTGCCATTTTGGCCCATATTTAACAAAGTTTCTAACGAGGAACAAAAACTCAGTTAAGTCTGAGGGGCATTTTCGTCCTTTCATGTTCTAATGTTTTAAAACCCATTTAAACCTATTTTCTTCATCATTTTCATCCCCAAATAAAAGCCTAAGGTTTAAGTTCTTCTTCTTCCTCTCTGCTCATCCTCGTCGTTCATCTCTGCTCAATAATGTGAAGTTTCGAGACAAGGGTGTTGATTTCAATTCTCTGCTTATATACCGTAAATTATTATTGCTTATTATTGCTTATTGATTATGTTGATAGTAATGTTTCAACAATGCTGAATGGTATTAGAACTTGGGTATTCAGAAGAGGATATTTTCCATTTTTAGGTATTATTTTAAAGTTTCAGGTGAGGATTTAGACTTTGGGTTAAGACCATTGAATGGTCAAATTGATTATAATGTAATCATGAGCTGACTTCAGCCGAAAAATCGTCACCTGGTGTCAGACTTGAATTGACAATAATGGCGGCTCCTGTCAGTTGCTGACGTGATCTCTATTGGGATGCCCCCAACTTCATTTGATCATGTTTCCTCTTCTACCCCTGTTTCCTCTATTAACACTAATAATAATAACTCACTACACAAACACACTTGGGCTACCTGTTTCCTCTGCTTTTCTTCACCCTAAACCCTTATCATAATGGCATCGTCTGCGCAACCAATCAATCTTAGCAAAGCTGAGAAGGTGGCAGTTGAAGGAATCCTGGAGTTGTCTACCCGTCCTCCCAATGTTCTAATGCCCCAGATGCCTTTGATCGGTTAGCTGAATATTGTGGGCATTTGTTGTCACAAGAAAAGATGCAACTCGACAATGATCAAGGTACATCAGATGGACAATCCTTGAAGATGAAGAGGCTGTCTGAACTAGGTGACATTCCAAAAACACTGAAGTTCAAGTTACCCCGAGTGGGGGGTAGATGGGAGCATGCTCCAAATACCTAGATTTGCAAGTCTTATTGATGCATATATATAGTGATCAGGGATGAATATATATATGATGCCCCTTTTTTGTATAGGATTTGCAAGTCTTAACTGTATAGGGTTTAGGTTTTTGCTTGGAACCACCTTTTTTGTATGATTGATCAGGGATGAATATATATATGATGCCCCTTGAAAGTATCAAGTAAGTATAGAATGTTATGTTTATGAATATGGATGTCTATGTGTTAATATGATACAATGTGTTTATCAGGTGAGTGGCAGTTGACTGGAAAGAAAGGAGGCTTGTTGGAGTGGCAGTTGACTGGAATGCCAAGTTGGTCTAATTGTAATGCACAATGTTGCTATGAATTTAGTATGTTTAGTATGTAATGTACAATGTGCATGTTGTTTGACTGTTTGACTGTAATGGTAATGAAATGACTGTAATGGTAATCAAATGGTAATGAAATTTAATGCACAATGTTGCTATGAATTTAGTATGTTTAGTAGTTGTATGTCTTTGACTGTTTGACTGTAATGGTAATCAAATGGTAATGAAATTTGACTGTTAAAGACTATTCCCAAATGGGTCAAAATGGATTGACTGTTAAAGACCATTCCCAAATGGGTCAAATGGATTGACTGTTAATGACCATTCCTAAATGGGTCAAAATGGGTCAAAAATAAAATAAACCATTTTGGTAGATGGATGAGTTAATTGTTCAGCTGATTTATAAGACCCAATATTGCAAAGCATTCATGCAATTCAACTCCATATTTCATCTCTAAAATCTCTAAAATACTATAATGTTTGCAAACATACATTACAACTTCAACAAAAGATGATCATTACAATAAGAAACAACATACATTCAGTTTTTATCATTACAAAACGACCTACATTGAACTAAAACATGATATAATACATGATGATTCCAAACCAAGTCATCCATAGATAAGTTTTCAGCTTCTTGTTCTCGGATTTGAGTGTCCCAACCAAGGTCTGCAATGCTGTGTTGTTGAGTCTCAGTTCTTCATTCTCTTCACTATCATTGCTACTACTAGGAATCTGACCCAAGGGTAGTTCAGCCCAACAAACGAAACCACAGGTCCTCCCCTTCTTGTTGCAGCAGAAAAACCGCCTACCAGGGTTTGCAGAGGTGGAAGACACACGTATGATAGTAGGAGCTCCACATTTGCAGAATATCATCGTCTATGATTTGGGAATTAGGGTTTGTATGATATATACTATCATAAGTGTGTTTAGGATCGAAATCCATAATAGTCTATATTAATCGAAACCTGTATGATTTGGAAGACAAACGAAATCCACACTTATGTATGATTTGGGAATTAGGGTTTGTATGATTTGGGAATTAGGTTTGAATTGAGAGGAAGAAGAAGAAGAAGGTCAAATGATGAAGAAGATAGGTTTAAAATGGGGTTTTTAAACGTTTGAACATGAAAGGACGAAAATGCCCCTCAGACTTAACTGAGTTTTTGTTCCTCGTTAGAAACTCTGTTAAATATGGGCCAAAATGGCAATTTTCAATCTGTGAGGGTGCTTTTGGCACAAAAATAAAATAAGTGACCAACAAGCATTTTGGGCCAAACCTGAGGGGCCATTTTGGCAATTTACTCTAAAAAAAAGTACTTACGCTTACGCTGTTTTCAGAGATTCATTAACATTGCGTTCCAGAGATTCATTAAAGGAAAGAAGAGAAAGGAAAGAAGATTAGGAGGGAAAGGAAAGGAGGGGGTTGATTTTACTTCGTGTTCCCGAGTTTCATTAAAGGAAAGGAAAGGAAAAGAAAATAAACATTTTACTATTATACCCTTTTGCATTTTGCTTCTAAACTTGCATACACTTTCCTCCCCAACAAAAAAAAAAACATACAAGGCAATTATCAATAATAAAGTGTGTAAAAACTGCATTTTTTTACAACCTTTGGAGTGCAGAAAACTCACTTTTTTTTACTGCATTTAGAGTGCAGAAAGCTGCATTTTTTACTGTATCTGGAGTGCAAAAAACTGCACTTTTTTACTGCATTTAGAGTGCAGAAAACTGCACTTTTTTACTGCATTTAGAGTGCAGAAAGCTGCATTTTTTACTGTGTTTGGTATGCAAAAAACTGCACTATTTTTACAGCACTATTGTTTTCGACAATATAATGTACAACCTGAATCTGCATGCAAAGATAACTAATTCAACCACCTGTAGTTATGTTGGTTATGAACAAACAAGCAAAAGCCATAAAAAAAACCACTTTAACCATTAGATTCCTTTTCGGAAAAAGAAATCTTTATACCAACAATTGTTTTCAAGATCGATAAACAAAAAGTCAAATACGCAAGAAAAAAATAAAAATGTCATAAACGTACTAAGTTGTCAAACAACGAAAACATTACTAGATAAATGCATCCTTAACTCGCTTAATTCTTTAAACCAATCATACCTTTCAGCATAGTCAACCGTATTTGAGGACGACAAGTAAATAATGATCTTGCTTTTGCTTGATTCTCTGACAAATAATTGAAAGCCAACTGTAGTTCATGAGTTTCCAAACCCATTGGCTCCAATTCATTATAGATTTCGTCACCTGTGTACTCGCGATGATAAACTCTTTCTAGTAGATTATTACTCTCCTGGATAATTTTATTGCCATCTATAATTGCATTAGCCACGCTGCCAACGCTATTCGTAATCACAGAGGCTAAATCTTCATCTTGTTGCTCAACTTTTCTTTTTCTACTCTTACATTTCTTAGCACTTGAAGACTGCTCAAGTTGAGAAGACGAAGGATATACCACTTGAATATCATCATCAACAATGTTTGGACTCTCTAACGTTACATCATTGGCAACTAAAAAGTCATCCACTTCTGGAACGGTTTCTATGTTAATGCTAGCAGTCTTTTGCAATCGGGCATTTCTTTCCTTTGCAGTTTCAGCTTGTGCACCAAATGCCCTATCCCTTGCAAATAGTTTTAGCATTTCATTATAGTTTGAGATTTTTTTCGTCTTCAACATTGCAGCATCAGGCTTTGACTATTCAACAAAATGAGGATAACTAGTATTATGAACTATAATCTAAATACTCAAGTAAATAATTAAAGCACTTACATCTATTAATTTATCCCAGACATCATCCTCAGCTTCGATTAATTGAGTGTTTGAATTCCATGAGAACCCACTCAGTGATGTTCCACGAAACATATCATACCATTGTGAAAAACTACCTTTCATCGTTTTTAACGGATTTTTCAAATGGTTTTTTGTGAAATCCATTCCAAGCTTTGTGCTTAGCTCCTCAACCATATTGATGTATGCTTGTGTAGTAAAAGTGCCATTGATCCTATTGCCGTTATCTTGTTGCGTTATCATGGATTGTACGAATGCATTATCCATTTGTTCTGTCCACTTTAGTTGTGAACTTTTTCCGGTGGCCTCGTGTTTGCTCATGATAAATTTTCTACATGGTGCATAAATAAAATTCGCTCGTGTGAAATGTAAATGGTTGCTTATAATAAATATAGAACAAGTATATGCACACGCAAATAAAAAAAATAACCAAATCACACCAATTAATTGTAACCATAATAGTCAATACAAATTAAATGAAAATATTATAAAGTACTAATCTAAAACTACTTTGACAAATCTATTTCGTTGTTAGGATACGTCAAATAGTTAGTCCACATTGCATTTGCAATTGAGTTCCTTAGTTGTTCGTGTCTGGTACTTCCCTCACCATTGCCTGTTGTATTTTGACGTTCTTCCTCTTGTGGTCCATTTAACACCTCTTGTAAAACCTCATCTTCAAGATCTTTGTCACGATCTTCCTCTAGTAAAAAGTTGTG